>OY743141.1:16018200-16618200 GCA_963555695.1 Dasypolia templi
CCACGTGAAAAACATTAAATGTGTAGATATTTAAAAGCATATTTCTGTTAGCGAACATCAAATGGACTGTGTCGTAAATATGAGTTTATGTACATTTAATTTTTGCTCGTCATAACTTTGAATATAGGAAGAGCATATTGTTGGCTCAGTCGCAGAACATCATGTACGCAAAATGTCTTTCGGACGCAAAACGTGCATTTCTCAGAATGCTTTCATAGAATGTCTCTTTCGCAAAACATTCCTTTTTATAAGGTAGGTTTTCTTGTGTAAGGTTCTGTATAATTGTTGACTAAATAACCGTTACTAAAGTTAATAAATCTCGCAAAGCATTTCATTTCAGTCCTATAATTGTGTGTATAAATGTACACTTAACTGAATAAAAGATTATAATTTAAACATCTGTGCGCGAATCCGCACTTGACCGATTTTGTACTGATGGAGTAAAGTTTCCTGTAACCTGGTATGACCTACGGAGCCGAAACGTAGACACTCACGGTACAAGTGGTCTATAAATTAAAGATCAATTAGCGAGCTATGGAACGAGCTATGCTTGGAGTCTTTCTGAAGTGATAGAATCCGGAATGAGGTGATCCGGCAGAGAACCAAAGCTGCTCACAGAATAAGCAAGCTCAAGTGGCAATGGGCCGACCATATTAGCCGTAAAACCGATGACCGGAGGGGAAGACGCGTTCTTGAGTGGAGACCGCGAACCGGTAAACGTAACGTAGGACGTCCTCAGGCTAGGTGGAGCGACGATCTTCGTAGGGAGGTTGGTAGCAGCTGGATGAGAGTTGCTTAGAGTCGAGCTGAATGGTGTGCAATTGGAGAGGCCTATGCCTAATGTATGCTGATGATTGTAGGAGTGCCGTACCTTTATGTAGGACAATCCTACCTTATCTATTTTACCTTATTAAATTGTGTGTACCATAAAGATTATAAAGATATTAAATGTAGGTATGAAATAAATATACTAAGCTTGGTTTCACAAAATCATATTTTATTATATTAAGTAACACAGACATTCAAAATCAGAACAACAGTCATTGTTACATATAAAATAAATAATAAATCGTAGTACTTACATTAGTACTTACAGAGAGGTGCGCACTCCACAATCGCTTCAACTCAACAACCCCGTTTGCTGTTTTGTTTGTTTGTTTGGCATCTCGCAGGTCAACCTATGCGGTTGTCGTCTGCTTAAGCGGACTTGACTGTGGTTGCCCTAATAAATTAAGGCCTCCAGCCAGGACTTAAACTTAAATACTAACTAAAAACTAAGCGACAACGCTAAGGGCACCCCCTGTGGGGTACGGACCTCGGCTTATGGCGGCGCTGGAAGAGGGCAGCAAATGACTAGCTGGATCAGGATTGGTATTATTTAGGGACGAATTTAAAGCTACAGGCTCAGCGGCGCGGGCTGGCTCGAGCAAGGGTCGGAAGGGCTTCAACTCAACAACCCCGTTTGCTTGTGCAACAACTACTTTTATACGCTTACCCAGTGGCGGGAGTTATGAATCACACAACACGTGCGTTTGCAGACGCACGTTTCGTTTTACGTTGAGCACAAACATACCGAGTTTTACATTTATTCATTTTAGCATTTTATATATAATTATACATCTATATTGACAACCCTACTATCAAATTATACATTCTGACATGATGAAGAAGGGTTAAATGCACATTAGAAAAAAATATCATATTTTGGGAAAGGGACATTTTGCGCAGAAGACATTCTACGAAAGAGACATTCTGAGAAATGGCCGTTTTGCGTCCAGAAAATATTTTACTAAGTACGTTCTGAGACTGAGACATATTAAAATCAAATCAAAGTCATTCAAATCCGGTTTTCATTCGGGTGTTTTTGAGTTGGCAGAGCAGAGAATAACTTTGTCTTTCAAGAAAGTTAATTTACTTACACATCATCATTATGAAGATAACATCGAAGTGTACATATAGTGAAATGTAAAAAAGACTAACACCTGTTGCTTACAGGATTAGGATCACAAATTGAAAGGCTCTTTAATTTTGAGGCAAATATAAATTGAAGTTACTGTTAATAGTTCTGAGTTAATTGCAATGGCTTTTCAAATAATTGTACATTCACGTTTTAAGTATTTCTGACTTTTTATACGATCGCCAAATCATATGCTTGAATCTTATCAATATCCCTCCACAAAAAGACAGAAGAAAAAAAATGAACCATACAATTGTTTCTTATTCCATATTCGGACAACAAAATATGTAATGGTCCCTTGAAATTCGACGGGGCAGCCCCTAACGCGAAGGTTGGAAGTAAGTACGTGACTTGTTTACAATAAGGGAGAATTTCGGGAGGCACGTTCTTCACGATATTGCTAACTCAGTTACAATGTTTTTCACCCAATTATGGTTGTCCGTAATAATTATAGAACGAAAAAGTTTGCGATAACGTTGTGTTGTCTGAGAAAAGGAGACAACACAGTAGTTTCATCGGTTCGTTACCGATTACAAAGTTTGGACTGATTTTATTTTATTTGTTAGAGCGATATTCTTCAGTTTTATTCAGCACTTAAATTGGTTGTAAACACAAACAATTTCTACTAAGTCCTAAAAACCAAAACACGCATTCCGTCTAAATCCGGACATAGCTTTAAATAACGAAGACGAACACAGTGGTGGGGTGGTAATTTCTAAAAGCAATTATACAATGGACCCAGTTGCAAGGAGACAGTGTAATTTAACTTGGCGGGCACGCTACTACAGAATCCTGCTTATTCAGTTACTCACGCAGACATAATGGGTAGGAGAATAGCGTTATGTATAAATAATTGGGTATCGGAATAAAATCGTAAAATGGTTTTCATTTTTCGAAAGAAATTCGGTTTATGATCTGTTTTTATTCCGATTCCTTCGTTGAGGTGTTTTAAGTATCTTTTCAGATAGGGGATTACAGAATTTCGACACTCGCCTAGCCTTTTTTTATCGATAGGTGTGTAAAAAGAATTAAAGCAATACAAAAAGTGCATTCTGGACCGGGTAACTCTGATAATGCAAGACCAAGCGAAGAGATCTAGAAAATTGGAGCATCCTGACTCGGGTAAGTAAGAGTAGGGATTAGGAAAAAAAAAACAACAACACAATCTTTACAAAACAACGAAACAGAAATGTTCTGAAAGAGATTAGCATTATTGAACTGTATTTTCATTGTTACACGAGGGACATCTTACTTTACCTCAAGTACCCGGTGGTGAAGTGCTGAATGATAAACAGATCGACACCCCTATTTATTACCGAATGAGGGAACGCCTTCTCGTCCTTCCCGATGTTCTCGATGTAGCGCTGCTCAAGAATGTGAACCTTCGTTTGCATTCGATAGAGACGTTCCACGAGCTTAACTCTGACCACCGCCCAGTAGTCATGCATCTTGCACCCTACTCGGGCCCTATCGACCCCAACCGCCCCCCTCAGACCCAGATGATAACCGACTGGAGGAAAGTAAGCGAAAGACTGAAATCCACCACGTCGCCTCACCTGGACACCATCCCCGATCACTTAGTGTCAGTCGCCGACACGACGGCCGCAATCGACTCGTTTACAGAGCACGTACAATCCGTATTGACGGATTGTTCACGGGAAGTTCCGGTGATGGAAGACCATCGCTGGAAACTACCTACTGACGTACGTGACCTGATAACCGAGAAGAACGCGGCCATTCGTGCCTACGACTCCTTCCCTTGTGACGCGAACAAAGCCCACATGCGCCATTTACAGCGTGCTGTAAAGAAACGCATAGGGGAGGTTCGCTCTGAGGGCTGGAACAAGATGCTCAGTGAACTCGAGCCCACTCATCAAGCCTTCTGGCAATTACAGAGGAAATTGCGTTCCTCAGAAGAGGTCTCTATGCCTCCTCTCATCCGCCCCGACAATAGTGTCGCTTTCGACAGTCCCGACAAGGCTGAATGTCTTGCTGACAGCCTTGAGTCCCAATGTTCTCCCAGCTCACAACCAGTAGACCAAGCTCACCTGAACAAGGTCGACGCTGAAGTCGAACGGAGAGCCTCCCTCCCTCCCGTCGAAGACCCTGATGATCCTCTGCCTCCCGTCACTCCAGACGAAGTGCACGAAATTCTACAAATTTATTTTGTTAGAAACTATATCTTGTCTCATCTTTCTTTTTCAGGTTGAAGATATATAATAATATTGTTTTATGTTTCATGTCATGCGTCATGTTACTTCTGTTATTGTTTAATGGTATTTCATTCTGGTCATACACTGACCTTATTGGTGATGTTCGATGCGGAAGAGGCGTGTGTTTATGTATATATGTAAATTCAGGAAGCAATACTTATTTACCTCTATAAAACATTCTGAAGTTCTAAAGCCATCATGTTCTGTATACAGCTTGCACAAGTAAGCTATGCTGCAAGTTTAAACAAGCAATGGTGATGAATAGCTGAAGTGATCCTTGTTGAATTTTTATAAGCACGTGGCAGGTGATCTTACTTGAGAGCATTTTTGCTAAACATTGTATGTAAGAAGCATTAACTTGAAACACAAACCGAAGCCAATGGGATACAATAGACTGAGAAGTTTATTTACGAGCTTACTCGTAGGGAATATAGAGTTGATGTTATGTGTTGTGATATGTTACATTATGTCTGTTGAGACCCGCATTGACCAGGAAAGTATGGCACGCGCCTATGGTGGCCGGGAATCTGCTTGCGATTCCCGACGCCCAGGGCGTCTCCTGCGGCGACTAGGGGCGTGAGGGCGCAAAGCTCTCTCCCTCACGCGCTCCGCCTTCGCGAGCATTACTGCTTCGCAGAAGGAGGTGACGGCTTTCCATTCCCTCTCGCTCCTTACCATGGCCTGGACCAGGGCCGGACGCGAGAGATCGCCGCCGCCGATAAGCCGGGTACTTAGGAGCTGACTTATGCGAGAACTCATCTTCTGCCAGGTTTTTTAAATTCCTGCTTTACCATGTTTTGCGCCTAGAGCTTAAAACACTATCCGAACTTAACTACGACAAAACCACACTAGTAGATTATTCACTAAGGGGATATAGCAGCGTCTTATGTCACGGGTCCAGGTATTGATTCCCCAACGCAACATATTCTAGGGCTCCCGAGTGCAACGACGGAGGAAGCTCGCCCATGACGAAGACACCTTTATCCCCGTAGAGAACAGGTACTCTACTTTTCGCACCTACACTGCGAGGTAATACAAACCAATTCTATTTCCGAATTAGTAGGAAACTGTTATGAAACTGTTATATAAACGGGGAATACCTATATTATTATTTCAACACATGCTATTTCATCAAAAACACAATAAACTATATGCGAAACATGGTGTATAAAATCAACATTCTGCCGCAGGGTACGCGCCACATCAACCAATCAGCTGTTGCGATGCCATACCGCCATTACCGGCTCAGATAATGTACATAGAGTGGTTGGGCGAGTGTAATATGAACGTCGTTCAATAATTTGACTTGCCCATTAGCAATTTGTTTCCGAGTCTAGCCTCTTCTTAATGTATGTATGAGCTTTACACATCCTAGCTATTTAAATGAGTCTTAGCGGCGTAATTTCAAAGTGTATTGAATTCAAATGTACGACTTGTTGCGCATTCATTTCATAAATTATACTCGTACTGGCACAGTTAACTGTCCCTCGTTTCTTGTTTTCGCATGATTTAACTGCGTAATGAATATATTTTCACTTATTTTAGCCTCAGGCTGTTATTTTCACGCCTCAGGGTCTCGGGAAATTCGAAAGAGATAACCGTGGCCCTGGCACAGGCAACTGAAGGAACACGGGTGGGATTTAGTCAGTAAAAGTCTGACACGCCCTTCCGCTCCACCCAGAGCGGTAGATAGAAGTCATTTAGTCCAAAAAAAAAGAAGGCTGTTATGTTCCACTGGAGGGAAAGCTTTGAGCAATCGACGCAAGATTGGCTTCTCTCAACCAAGTCCCAAATCGAATTAAGAAGAGTATTCTGCTTTGGTTTTCTATGAAAACTGACAACGTTCACACAATAAATAAAATGTCCAAATACGGAGCGTTTTTTTGACATCTCAATGTCAACTTAATGGTGAAAATGAACTGGATTAAATGAGGGCCGTTAACATACGACGGAACTGCTTTCTTATGAAACCCTATTTTAGAGAAATATTTTTGTTGAAAGTAAAACAAAAGACATCCGGCTTGAAATGTACAAGGATCTTTTAGCGCTCAAATTACGTTGACGGAGGGAGCGCTGTTGGTTAGCATTTGTCCAATTGTTTTGGGAAATGTCACTTCGAATGTATTCAAAACACAAGATGGAGGCTTTAGTTCCGATTTTGGACCTTCCGTGCAATGGACCTTGTAGCCCTATACGTAATGTCGGCCTATCAAGATTTGGAAAGAGACTGCCAAACAGATCTGAGTGACGCGACTAGATATACCAAACGTTTTTAAGGGCTGATTTCACCAATGAAATTGCACGCGAATACTAAAAAAACTACGAGCCAACATAACTAAGAGCTGTCAGTGCCATTATTTTCTTTGGAATATTGACACTGACAGCTCTTGAACGCGTTTTAGATGTGTTGAACGCATCCACTTTCATTGGTTAAATCGGCCCTAAATGTGCTAAATTCACGGCCGGGTACTTGTAGTGAATCCGGTTCAATTTAAATTAATAGTGCTAAACGCTAATCAGCAAATACTTGACCTGGCTCTGATTGTGGTAATACACGTGGGTAGTCAGTATAATTAAAATATGCTAGCACAGTTAATCGCTTATATTATGTCAACATAACCTTTCACGTAACTGAGGTATGCGACCTCACATCACGCTCATAAAGACCGCGGTATTTGTATCTACTTAAATATTATAGTGTCAAGTGTCTAACCAACCAAGAATTTCGAAATATTATCCCTAATTTCACTTTATGTAACTATTTTTATAGATACAGGATAGTTTGAGTTAGCAAAGGCTTCTAGTAATCAATTTTGCGAGGTAATCCTTCATATTGAGCTAAATATTGTGTTTGGTTGTAGTCTTTTCTAAGAGCTATATAATATGTGAAGTTGGAAATAGAAAATTAAGGACGAGGAATAAAGGAGTAGCTATCTATTCCAGTTTTCCTTTTTACGGTACGTAACACAGACGGCAAAAAGCCTACATTTTGGGTCATCGAAATTCGAACACACGTAATCGTTTTGGCTGAAAGCTTGCACTTGCACCTGTCCGTCGAAGCAGTAAAAGCCATCTGCGACTAACTGCATTGTACGATTGAACAAAAATAAAGACAAACAACACGATCGTGTCGGCCTTGCCAATACGACACATCAGAGTGACGAGTTGCACAGAGCAATATATTGCTCTCAGGTTGAAGAACGCGTTTAACTTTATTGTATCAAGAATACATAAAATAACTACTCGTTAGTAACTAAAGGCACAGGCGTTGAGCGCTTATTTATATCACTTCCATGCTTTCCGAAACGTGGAACATTGCATATCATGTAATCGATCGATTGAATCCTGATTTTATAGGATCGACTAATTGAAGAGGGGATCATGGTTAAGGTAATAACAGCCGCACGGGCCGATCGATCAGCTTAAGTAACTCTTGCTGCGGTTGGTCCGTGGTTGGTGACCATCTTTACACACCTTTGACACGGACAACCCTCCAAGCCGGCTATCATTCGTGGATCTTTGACAGTCGTTAAGGGTCGTAGTTAAAAACTATTAGCTGCATCCGATTTGGTTAGGCAGATGATGATGATCGATTGAATCCGCGTCTTAATTATTACTTAACCAAAGCTGTCCGTTTCTGCCTGGCGTCTGACATTATAAATTCTGGATATTGACAGAATCCACTGTCCTGTTCAGATTTTTCTAATACGCTCAATCTTTAAAATCCACAATTCAGATGGCGGGATGAACTTCAGACAGCTGTGGCGGCACCTACACCGCAACATGCGAACAACGCATCACACTGACGTCACACAAGTCCTGCGTCACGCAATGAGAGTTTACCGCGCAGCTAGCATATACTATACAACTTCCCGACATCAATCGTCGGGCAGTTGCCCACCATATACGACGCCCATCTGGTCGGAAGATCCTCCCTTTACTAAAGAGTATGAGAGAACTTTACACCCTGTTCCTCATATCTCTTCACAGCTACCGACAAAGTTGAGCAGCACCAGCTCAAGATGGATACGAAAGAAAAATAGAAAAGCAGGCCGTGAGGGCCTCTCTAAGTCCGTTTACGAAACTAGGGGCCTGACTGAAAGTAGTTCGATATTTCTACAGATAGGTAGGTAAGTAGGGTTCATCCTGCTCCCGATTAATTCCACTTTTTCGGACGGGTGAAAACACGTTGCAAGTAGCGACAACTGTTTAATCGTGTTGTCATTCATTCATAGTTCAGTTTCCGATCTAATCTTATGTCTGTAGGTGACTAGGAAACGCCTGTAACTTTGGCCGAACCTACGGATTCCGTGCTTACTAGACTCCCTGTATCGGAGAACACATGTTTTAAACAAATAATACTGTTAAGACTGATCTACACGGTGCGCTTTAGTTATCTTTGGTATACTTTAAGTTGAAGTAACAATAAAAGTTGCACCGTCTAAACCTAAAAACTGCTTCAATTTTATTGGATTCCACAGGAATGAAACTTGCATAATCAATAATTATTATGACAAATCATACCTTTATCATAGCCTTGAGCAGTGTGTATCTGGTGAACACGTTCCTGTGGGCCTTGGAATCCGAGTAGCGTGCCATGAGCGTGACAAGCGCCTTCTTCGCCGTGTCGTAGTTCTCGTCCAGACGGACACGCACTCCGCGTAGACGTTCATTGGTTTCTATCACCTCTTCTTTCGTCTGCCCGCCTGGTACAAAGAAAGATAGGTTGTGAAAAATCGTGGTTAAATTAGTAATGTTTCAGGATTTACATGTCAAGTCGTGTTTCAATATCGTTAAAAAACTATGTATACCACGACATGTATACATAGTTTTTTACGATATTGAAAAAGCTCAATCCATAAACCCAACTGGATAAGCATTTAACAAGAATTCAGTCTTCATTTCTCAGAGAATTCATTTCTCTCAGTCTCGAATAAAATGACGGCCAATTTACCTAAAGCTAATAGCTAAATGAGAAACCAATAAGCAAAATAATTTAGCATCCGCCTTCAGCGTACCATAACAGCTAAGTATTTGAACCTAATAGATTTGATTAGTAGTTGATCTTGTTCTGATCTGACCTAAAGCTAATAGGTAAATGAGAAACCAATAAGCAAAATAATTTAGCATCCGCCTTCAGCGTACCATAACAGCTAAGTATTTGAACCTAATAGATTTGATTAGTAGCTGATCTTGTTCTGATCTGACCTAAAGCTAATAGCTAAATGAGAAACCAATAAGCAAAATATATTAGCATCCGCCTTCAGCGTACCATAACAGCTAAGTATTTGAACCTAATAGATTTGATTATTAGCTGATCTTGTTAGTCTAATTTAAAAAGATTGTTGGAGTGAAGTGCAAGCCTAGCAATTAACATTAATAAACCAGTGGAGTAATTGGAAAAGCAAGAAACTAACAGGCAGCTTTCATAATCAGCATTTCTGCCAAAATTCTGAGAAATAAGCTCTTAGATTTAATGAGCGATATAAAAAGATTTCAAAGAAACTTTTGGTGGGAATTCCTTAGCGTCTTAATTACGTTAAACTGTAAAACCTTCTGAATCCAATAATCGTGTTAAAAGTTGTAATAAATATATATCTATCTACAATAAATTCATAGATTTATACGATAACTTTTTAACAAAACCTGCTTTTGTCTTAATTCATAACATTGTGTATGAATGATCCATATTCGTATTGTTCTTCACATTTGCATTTAATGTGCAAATGCCACGTGATGCTATTACTATGTTTAATTAATAAATATTTGCACAGTTATCGTAAACGAATTAATTGCAAAAGATTAATATTTAACTAATCTGTGAATAACGATAAAACTAATAGTCCATTGTTGCATTTTAATAAATACACACATTGTTGTTATGTTATTCCATACTTAGTAATATTATTTTATTGTTGGCTATAAAACGTTTTAGTATTACATGGCATGTATTAATTTATAGTACCTAACCAAATTACATACGAATTTTTTATTCACATTGTTCTCCGATAATTTACATTATATCACTCAACCATTTTGTTTTTTTGTTTAAGGTAATTGATACTGCAAGTCATACTACTCGTATCTCTATTGAGTGTGAAAAAATGACAAATGACAGTCATAAAAAATGGTAGATACGTTCCTGCAGGTCGTGGCTAGTAGCTACACAAATCAATGATCGGATCGGTTGGCCAGCCTCTTAACATTCCGCTCGGCTCCGAGACTAATCTTCTCTTTACCGCTTTTGCTTCCGACCTTCGCACAGTCGCAGGCCTATCCTCCATATTCATAAAGGTTTTATAACTTTGATGGTTTAAGTACAATGTCCTCTTCCTTCATTAGCATTGGAATGATAGGTGGTATTTTTAAATCATTGCTAAATTAAAACAAAAAAGAATAAACAATTGCTTTTCATAAGTCTTGCAGTTCGATGAGTGATAACCTTTATTATCGATTTGTCCCGTATAGACTATAATGCTTTTAAATGAATATTCATTTTATGATTCTGAGAAACAATGACTGCAATAGCAGTCAATTGGTTGACACCAATAGTAAAAGATTTAATAAATAAATATCGAGTGAGTAGTACTTACTGGAAGTGCCTTCATCCTTGACATCTTGTACGATACGACGGACGCTCTGCGTAAACTTGCCCACTAAATTCGTACTCGCTGAAACAAAGAAAAATACTCACATTAATAAAAACAAAATACGAAAGTTTCAAGAGGGACTTGACAACTTTGTAGGCGTTAAAGGTACAACAAAAGACGCAAAAGTGACACGAAAAATATCAGAAGAAAAAAAAAAGATCTCTGAAGCAACTTTTGGTGTATATATATGCTACAGCCGTGTTTTTTTTCACATGGCCAAAAGAAACCATTTAGCTGGCAGGAGGGGGTCACCTGACTCTAACAAAAATTTGCAAACCCTTAATACTTCACAAAAGGATCCCTGAATCGAAAAATGGTTTCCACAAATCCGCAATATTTTTTAACGACCTATCCAACGCTAGACGAGAAAAAGATTATTCATCCCCATTTAACGTTAAAATTTACCACAAAATAAATAAATACTAAAATCGAAGTTTTTTTATTTCAAGATTTTATTTTACCACTTTGTCAGCGTGACCAATATGTAAATCCATGCAAAATTACAGCTTTCTAGAAATAAGAGTCTCTGATCTAAGCTGTGGACAGACGGACGGACATGGCGAAACTATAGGAAATATGGATTCTTTGTTGACTACGGAACTCTAAAATGATGAGAGTAGCCTAGATTATATATAACTCGCTTTTACGCGCGACTTCGCCCGCGTGGTTGACAGAAATTACCCCACAGGAACTTACTGTACTACCGGGATCAAAAGTAAGTACCATATGGTTTAATCCAGATTATAAACTGCGCCGTTTTAGCGCCAATCCGGAACATACATGCAGACAAACATACACCACAAATTCTAAAACTATATTTACAAACTACATTTTCGGCATTAGACTCGTTTCCAAACCTCGCAGCTATTACGATTTTTTAACAAATATTCGAAGTACAGTTTCAATCTATAGCTGATAAATATAGACCACAGCTGTTCTATTAATCGTAAAATCTTCAGCTCAATCGTGGTCGCGTGTCGGATTTGAAACATGCATGTGCACTCAGATGCAACGAGTGAGCAGTTCGAGCTAACATCGGGAAACAAAATCCGAATGAATGAACGAGATTTAAACCCAACTGGCCAGCTTTATTCTAGAGCACATTTGGTGAACTTTTGACCAGTGAGTATGATTGGATTAACCAATCATACTAGTCCATTACTTTTTGAGCTTTAGTACAACACTGCAGTCTGTGTTTTAAATACAATATTATAGAGTTTTTACCCGATTGCGGGATGCAAATAAGGGTATGTGTTTATGTTTTTATCAGCCTATGTACTGTAGAGATATATAGCCTATTTGATGGTTGAATGCAACCTTTATGAATACGTTGATAAGTAGAGGGGCGAATTACAAGACAATCATTAATTTAGATTGAAAATAGAAGGAAACAATCGTAGGTTTACAACCCATCGAACAAGGATAAAATATAAAGATGTACTAACGTCGATTTTCTGGGAATAATTACCGAGCTTACTCGCAAAACCTGTTTCGTTAAGTGCCAATTTCACCGATGAAACTGATCGCGATCAGCACTTTTAAACCCAGTTCAAGAGCTGTCAGTATCAATATTCCATAACAATTTTGACACTGACAGCTCTTGAACGCGTTTTAGATGTGCTGTGTTTTGAACTTTTAAAATATGGAAACCTTCGAATACCTACGAAAAAATAGATTTATTAGTCACAGCATCACGAGCATACAAAAAGATAAGGTCACTCGATTATAAAAGATAAAAACAAAGCAGCAACTACTGAAAGTATATTGTTTCTCTTCTCTTTAGTCGTAGTGTTAATTACCGTCTCAGTTTCTTCTATCAGAATTGTCAATTTTATTATTTTTCAATATTTGCCTATCTATGCAGGCTCAATGAAACATGTCATTATAAACATGATTCAAGCAATGGTTTCAGTGCATGCTAATATAATGAGTTTTCCTTAAGTTTAACGTAGCCTTACCAAGCTTTGTACTATATTATTATCCCGTGTTCTTATAAGTAATATCATTGTGTATTTCTCTACACAGTAATACTAATTACCATAAGTAAGCCAACAGGTCATGTTCAGCTTAGCTGAGTAAGAACGTAATTATTCAAATGAGATCATATGCAGGATATCCAGTTCAGACTACGTCATTTTATTGTCGTGGCTCAGATCAAAGGACTTGATGAATATGATAAAACAGCTGATCTTTATACATGGAATAAGTTTTAAGTAAAACAATATTTCAGCAAAAAGCAAAATGCATCACTTTTTAAAACGTAAATACCTACGATATTTTCGTGGATTATTTTTGAATACATCAATGAAATTATCGGATTTCATTTGAATTAGATTAATGACATAGCCCGAAGAATTTCCTAACGTGGACAGGGCACATTGTTCGTAGAACAGATAGTCGATAGGGCCGAAAGGTTCTGGAGTGGCAACCGCGTACCGCAAGACATAGTGTCGGAAGGCTTCCCACAAGGTGGACCGATGACCTTGTGAATGCCGCAGGAATCAGCTGTATGCGGGTAGCACAGAACCTTTCGAAGTGGCGGTGCTTGGACTCCCCGGTCTACGTCCAGGAGTGGACGTCTTTCGGCTGAAATAAAGATGATGAGATCAATGTGTCAAATCAAATTCGATCCTTACCATCCACCCTTCATAATGTTTGGCATATATTGTAATGTAGTACTGTATCTATAGTGTAGTGTAGTACTATTTTTTTTAACCACAAAAACCGGATAAAAATATTTAAATCATTGCAATGCGTTCAAAATCAGAACCTGATGAAAAACCCCAATTAAAATAAAGAAAACGTCTTACAGATAAGAAATCCATACCGATTCAGAGATGCGGGTATAAGTTGCGAGCAATATTGCGTCTGCTACCTTAATTCTGTTTCACCGGGGTGCTGGGAATTGAAAAACTTCGCCTACATTGTAACAGGAAACTCTGTAAGACGAGTCTTACAAGTAGGTTTTATAATGTATATTGTTTGTCACTTTGAAGTTTACAGTAGGTACAAACTATTTAAACTAATAAAATAAAGAGAAAAGATTTGAATTTTTGTATGTTTGTTTGTTACGCGTTCGCGCTAAAACGGCTGAATGGATTTCAGTGAAATTTACCACATGGTTGGACCTGGAGAAGGGCTACTTTTCATCCTGTATCGCAGTTGATGTCGCGGGCAACAACTAGTCACTTATATGTTGGTATTTAAACTGTATGTTTAAAATGTTTAAACAATCTAATAAATGTATGCTATCAGGATTGTTTTCAGGAAAAGATGGTTCCTATAAACCGCCCGATTAATAGAAAAATAAATTGACGACATTTAAGCATTTTTTTATGACTCAAAAGTTTTTCTGTAGTCCGTAGAAAGTAAGCATTATTACATTATAAATCCAGATTACTCAGAAACATTTTTTTTTTATATACTTGTTTCTTCTTTTTCAATTCGTCTGTATGTTTTTTATTGTAGCGAGCGCTAGGTTTTTTTTTAAATTCTTATGTGGTAGTTATCTTATCTGGCAGATTGCATTCAAACACTATTTGCGCATTCACTCCTGCATTATCCTTTACCGAAAAAATAATGCTCACATGACCCACCTGTAGAACGTTCTAGCATCTGAAGTATTATATTTCAATCTGCCCACAACATCTACGCTGCCTTTTGTAATGGTTATAAAACTCGATAATATAAGGCTTCTTCTGTGCTGATGCTGAGTTCACAGCACTATCGTGAAGCATGGTAGACAATAGGACTACGACTTTATACTTTTTAGGACAGTAAGACACAAAAGTGTGGTGAGCTTTACCAAACGCAAACAGCAACGAGAACAGCTCTCGGGTTTTGGTCTTCAAGCACGTCAGATCCATAACTTAAGTTGTCACTATCAAACGCTTGATCCACATACTTAATCTTCATCTTCATCATCACGTCATCTTAGATCTGTTGTTCTTGCGAAGAGTCCATTTTTCACAGAATTACATCCCACGCCTGCACCCAAAAAAAAATACGCAGTTGCTCGAGTGGTATCTTTCAACCTAGCCAGGGCGAAAAACAGACGTATATTACACACTTCGACATTTTAATGATGTAAAAGAAAAGCAAGAAAGAAAAACCGTTTATTTGCTGCATTGAAGTCTTTAGTATTATTTAGGAAGCTACCATAAACAAAAAAAAAACAGTTTTCCCAAACAACTGGGCTTTCAAAGAACCCATGCGACCGACCGATAAAGTCCGACCGACCAATCTAGATAAAGTGTGATCTTCATAAACCAATTAAACTGAACATAAGCAAGTAGAAATTAGTAACCATTGCTTGCAGGGTTATTAACATTAAAATATTCAGAAAAATGTTCAAGTGCTTCTACTCCTTCCTAGTCTGGGATACTGTTGAGAATTCTCCAGACAGTTATCTCACAGATAATATAATACTACGGTTATGTCGAGAGGATAATTTTAAACTCTCTACTTTAGTTCCGTATTTCAGTGCTTCACTTTGACACCTTAAAATGAGAATGTTAAAATAAGCTGACGACATTTTAAGTTACTTATAGGCCTTGGCAAATTAGTTTTGTTTTTCAAACGTGACTAGATTCTTGATTAAGTTAATATAAGAACGAGATGCAAAGATAAATCTGTTCATAAAAGACAAAACAGACATAGTCTGAATAACAAATTGCTTGTACCGGAAAAACATTTTCCAAAAGCGAACATTTTCCAATTTGCCCAAAACTGTTAGGTTTCCTATCCAAAGTGAATTGCACTTTAAAATACTCGCTGCATTGGAAAGGCTCCAGTTTAAGTCATGCTCAGATTTGAAGGCATTCCAACTAAGTATTCCAATAGCCTACCTATTGGAATACTTAGTTGTATTACAATCAAAACAAAATCTATTAGTTTTGTGTTTTTAACGCCTTGAATTTTCTGATGCCAAGTAAACTTTCAGGGATGAGTGCATGCACTTAAAGTTCTTTCAGTGTAGGTTTTCTTACTGCCAAAAATATTCTATAGTATTTTTTCTAGCAGATCGAGATTTTTGAAACCCGTGTCGGGGACGCTTTAATCCTGTTGCTTCCGGTCGCTTTTAGGAAACTGTCTTTTTTACCGTAACCGCCATCCTAATTGCGTAACACATTATTCATCACAATCTGAATCATTTTGAAGAATATTGTTATTCCATTGCAACATATGATCCAAAACTTAGTCTGCTCAACAACTTAAACAACGCAATGTATGTTTTTAAACTGTCAAAATAAGCCCGCACACAATTACCCCGCTGTTTATTACCTCGGCCCTGTGTCTACTCTCTAGGTCCGTCAACGTAGATACGGACCCGTTCGAAAGTAGTAGATTCTTCAAAACCTGCGTCAAATTTATTTTTGGACGTGAATACTTCATCGGGATTAGGGACAACTGTCCTACTCCCGATGTGCCTCCCTTTTCTACGGAGAATGAGTTATGACTCCGACCAAACGAGTGTGCCTGGTAGGCAACTGCCCGACGATTGTTTTTTTTTTTTTTTTGGGAACGTCATCTCGCGGGTCTACCTATGAGGTTGTCGTCTCCTTAAGCGGACTTGCCTGTGGGTGCCCTAATAAATTAAGGCCTCCAGCCAGGACTAAAACTTCGCAACCGCTAATTGTGAGCATGAGGTCCTGGGTTCGATTCCCAGGTCAGGCAACGTGTTATTGGGTTTTTCTATCTGGAATTTCTCAGTAGCAGCCCGAAGTCTGGATTTGTGCCCGGTAGATGGCAATAGGCTCGCCCCTAATTACATGAGACTTAAACATAACTGGCGAAATGTGGGTGTACAATAGGTACACCTCTGCCCAACCCTACGGGGAAACAAGGCGTGATGTTATGTTATGTTACTAACTAAAAACTAAGCGACTACACGCTAAGGGCACCCCCTGTTGGGTACGAACCTCGGCTTAGGGCGTCGCTGGAAGAGGGCAGCAAGGGACTAGCTGGATCAGGATTTGAGTGATTTAGGGACGAATTTAAAGCTACAAGATCAGCGGCGCGGGCTGGCTCGAGCAAGGGTCGGGATCCGACGATTGATGTCGGGACATTCAGGGTGACTTGTAATTTGACATATTCCTTCCTGGACATGATAGTGTGACCCATTTGTAAGAATGAAGCAACCCATAAAGCTTAGGAGAAAATTCATGGGATAGAAAACTTCGGAGAATTCGTTACTAAATAACACTTTTATCGAAATGTTTTGTTCGAGGAAAGTCAAGTTTTATGTATTTTCGAAAATTTCACTGGAATTCGTCACTGAATATGACTACATACTTTTCTCAAAACTCTCAAATTAGCAATGATTGCTATTCTATTGGGTACCTAAAACCTTAACAAACCTTTCGATTTATCAGAATGCTCTAAACCATCAAACAGTTAAAAGTTATGGTTGTAAGCGTAAATTACGGAGAAGACATCTTCATTTTTTCAGCTATTGAGATACTAGCGAGATACAAAAGTTAAAAAAAATATTTAGATGTTCCAATGAAACAGTCGATACTGCTGGCAAAGGTCGCCTTTTAATCGCGTGATCCTACTACTTGCTTACTTCCAGCAATCCATCACACGTACCCCGGTCGTCATGTCCATCTGGCTTTTAAGTTTTTCTTTCTAAAAACTCGCAAAAAAAGCGACAAGTGAACCGTGACCAGCGAGTAGACAGAGAGTCATGTAAAACAAAACATTTAGAAGGGTCGATAAAAGTGATATTTAGTGACGAATTCTGGGGAAATTTTCAATACCACGAATTCTCGCCTAGGCCATATACGGTGATTAATTGTTGCAAATGGGTCACACTATCACGTCTTAGAAGGAATACGTTAAATAAAAAGTCTCGCGGTAAATTTTGCTTGCGCGATGCAAGATTTTGCGTGACTTCAGTGTGCCGCGTAGTTCGCATGTGACTGATTAATATGCGCGTAGTTCGCATATTAATCAGTTGTCAAACTTGTCGCTGATACCAAATGATTTATGAATTGTGGCTAAACGCACAATACATACCTAAATAAGTACATAGGTTACATACTATGCAGTACATAGCCGTGAATCTATCTAACCTAACGTTGCTTATAATGTGATTGGAATTAGTTCTGTTCGGTCTTGCATGGGTGAATGATAGAACGAACTGATGAAGTGGCTCTATGGTTGGGATATCATAGTTCATTTTATTAATGAAACATTTTTACTCGTAAACTATACTACTCATAATATAAAACACAATTAAAAGGTATCTAAAAAATCCAGTTCCTCCTTCTTATTAAGAGTCTGACTAATATATATTAGTCAGACTCTTAATAAGAAGGAGGAACTGGATTTTTCGAAGTATCTACAGAATCAAGTCGCTATTTCTAGCACGGCAGTGTGTCAAGCGAAGTTCGCTCGGAGAAGACTATATCTTCATGCCATTAAAATCCCCGATTTTCTCCGTGCTCCGTAACCATTAAACATTCTCAGTGGGCAGTGGCAATTTAATTTATTTTATGGCGGGTGTAAACCCCACCACATCAGAGAGGTAAGAAAAGCATGTTTGTCAATCATATACCCAACTTTATCGAAGCAATTGACCTTTCTATTAACGATGTGTTTGTAAAATGAACCTTTTATACCATAGGTCGTTTTATGGCACAAATAAAAGTCCCGAATTTTATTTGGAAATTGTGATTCGGTTGAATCGTATTTCAGGTGGGCTGTGCTACTCGTGAAATACGAGTAGCCACCAATTTTGTTCTTTAGAATGTATGTGTATTTATTTTTGCTGCGGTGTTGTATTGTATAAAAGCACATTATTTAGATAAACGACGATAACTATAACTTTTTTTCTAGACAATTCAGTTTATTTAAACTAACTTTAAATTTTAATTGAAATCGTTTTTTTTTTCACATACATTTTTATAAAATAAATCAATCAATTACTAACACCAATCGCCTACGATATTCAAAAACAAACGCTAGTCAAAGAATCGAAAGACAATTTAACAAGAATCATCCTTTTTGTCAAACGAAACAGCTTTCTTCACATACCTTTCAGCTTCACAATGCGATAGAATAGGCCGCCAAAAAGGTTCAATACGGTTCCCACGCCAAGGTAAGGAAAGGCAGCATAAGCATTTTGTGATACGAATCAGAATACGAAATTGAATCTTTGAAATCCTCCCGAACATACCCGAGTAAAATACATTGCCACAGCCTAATTTAATGTGGTTGTTCAATCGAATAATCTTATCCAATTAGCCCACGGTTCTGTGTTAGTCTGTGTTCTACTGCTAAGTTGAAAATGGAATTGTGTGTTACATTTGCCAACCACTTGTAGATCTAAACCGTATTTTGTTTCAAAGAGTTCTTGCTTAAGTAAAAAAGGTTCTTAGCATTTATGTGGGTTGAATGTTTCGGTAGTGCTCTTTAGGGTTTTGTAGTCAACAAGGAACCCTTATCGGTCAAGGTCTGTCCGCAGCTTAGCTCAGAGACCCCTAATTAGTACTAGAAAGTTGTAATTTGCCATGGATATACTCAAAACTCACGCCGACAGTGGTAAAATATAGTCTTGAAAATAGGGAATAATTATTTTATCTCGTCTATCCCATGGTGCGGGGTGTCGTTGGAAAGGTCGTTTAAAAATATTGCGGGTGAGCGATTACAATTTTTCGATTCAGGGATCCGTTTGTGAAGTATTAAGCTTTAAAGTGATCATTTTTGCTAGTATTATCTGTCCCACCCACCTGCCAGCTAACTTGTTGTTTTTGAATAATTATGTGAAAAATTCACGGCGGTAGTATACAAGGAATTTAAAAGGTTTAATGTAAATAACCTACTTCTTAAGGAGAAAAAACTAAATGCATTATGTTTACGATACCTCATGTTAGACAAGTAGAAACTACTGTTCATATAAAGGGCGAAGAGTTGAAACCCGAAAACTCCACAGTATTCTTAGGCATAACTTTGGATGCCAAGCTTCAATGGGGCTCCCATATAGATAAATTGTCAAAAAAGCTTAGCTCTGCAGCCTACGCCGTTAAAACGTTATTTAACTGATTTAGAGACACCCCGTTTAGTATAATTAAGTTATTTTCATAGTGTGATGTCGTAAGGTATTCTTTTGTGGGGAAATGCCGCCAATATTCACACAATTATTGTTTTACAAAAACGGGCTATTCGTTCTATTTATAAATTAAGCCCCAGACAGTTCCTCAGAAACAAATTTAAAGAGATTAATATAATGACTGTGTCTTCTTCCATATTTATGAAAATATGTTGTATGCACATAAAAACATTGATCTATTAAAAAAAATACAGTGATATCCATAACATAAATACTAGAACAAACACAAAGAACAATGTCAGATGTCCATAGCAACTTTGGCTCAATATTAATTCGTCACGGACGAAAATTCTTACGTTTTTTGGTGCAGTTTAATGTAAAAACTTTTCTGTGATTTCCACTTTTACACTGAACTTTTATAAAAGATGTTTTTCAGACATTTTAAATTGGAGGTTATGTATTTTTATAAAGAGTAAATTAAATGCCGTTTTATCCGGGACACATTTAAAACACAATTAATACAACGTAGGTAGTTGATAAGATATTGTCACAAAATGTGTTGTATGGATAAAACACAGTAAGACTATAACGCAAACGCAGAGGAATTTGAGAAGGAAACTAAACGTGCACATAGAAAAACACCGACAACAACAAAGATGTTTGACATCTTGTCATCGTCAACTCAGTGTCAGTTTAAGCGCGCGCGATTTGGACACAACTGCAGAAGACGTAACCTAACAAGGTTGCCATTACATGGCGATTAAGTTATCGAACACAGATCAGGAAAATCGATTTCTTGAATTTCGTCTTTAAATTCTTTAAAAAATACTACATGTATCTATAATAAACACGGTGAACGTATTATTAAGGTAAAAACAATAATAATAAAAGACAATTGTAAGGTGGTGAATAAAAAGTAAAGTAAAACGCTTTAATTATAGAGAATAATCGATTACAGTGGCGGAACAGGGAAAAAGAAAACCTGTCATTCAAGAACATTAATAATAAAATGATTACTTATAAAAATGATTTTCTTTTCGAAAAGTTCTCGAAAAGAAATATATATTGTTTAATTACTTGGAATTTTATATTTAAATTATTGTAAGTAAAATCTTTGAGTCCGTTTGAATTTAGTTTTAAAAGTTGTGTAGGCCGAAACCTGACATTGTCCTTTGTATTGTTCGTCGAATCGTTGAGCTCCTTAGTTCTGAGTTGAGCTGCACGATGATTGACAAATACTTGCACTGACTGGACAGGTCCACTCAAATCTGTGCGGTTCTTTCCTCAAAAGACCATTTCATTTTCTCGTTGACCTAGAATCATGTAATAAGGCAAGAAGCAAGGTACAGCACAAGTTCAGGAAATAGTCAAAAAATCGTTAATTTGTAATTTCATCACATTAAAAAAAACCTTTTATCGCGATATCAAATATTAATTTGCAGTTGGAGAATTGACCGTGACGTATATCGATGTATAGGATAACATGTTTATCAACTAAAATGTAAAGTTTGTTCTTGGGATAATTTCATCCCAAAAAGCCCAAGTGCGTGTTGGAGTGGTCCAACACGCACTTGGGCTTTTTTTATTAGGCTTAGAAATTGTTTCATAATCAAATGGATTTAGCAAACGAAGGGTGCATACATTATGAGAGAAAAAAAGAGTTTTCCATTTGTAAAACAATCTTTCAATGCAGGGTCAATAGTTTTAAGGAATATTAAGTGAAATGAAATCATACCAACATAAACATTCAGACTATCAAGCGCATAACTTAATATAAAATAAGTATATTTCCTGCATGTTAGACGTATAGATTTAGATTCCCATCGCATATGAACTCGGCGGTGTTCATCATAATTAATAGGATAAACGTGTTCTTTCCACCGCGCTGGTTCCCATTGCATTTCAACGTAATATTCTATTTCACAGAGATCCTCTTGTATGCTCAAGAGCTGCACAAGAGTGTATTGGCTCGGTCATCATCTGGCATCGAGATGCTGGTCCTGCTCCACACCACAACTAATTAATTGACATTTGAAACACTGTTGAAGCTGCTGAAGATTGTAAGAAAATATTTGCATTATATAAACTCAATCTCCTTTTTATTATATAGATGCATTGCACAGATGTGAGTACTTTGTACTATAGAGCTACCATTTACCGGGTAATGTCATAGATTGACTTGAATGTGCATTGGCGGCTGATAGTATGTCATGCTCACTCAAATGTCTCGCTGCCGGTGGCGTGTGTGTCGGATCATTTAGCTCCCTTCAAAATGGTTGAGCTGAATGGTGCTGATCCATGCGTCATGTTCGTGAACGGGCGCCGTCAGTTGGGACTGGTCATCTCTTAGCTGCCACGGCTTATTTTAGTAATGAATTTGCTGGATTGTTTTTAATTATGTTTTGCTGCACTCTGGACGCTTTTAACGTGTACGGTTTTTGTACATCGTTCTCACTTATAGTGTCAACATTAATCGATGTAACTAATATATTTGTAACAACAATATTATTTAAAAGAGTGTCCATGGAGTTTCTTGCCCGTTCTTTTCCATAGTGACCTACTGCGCTTTGGAATGGGCAACTAGCTTCATATTTCTGACTGACCGATTCCTTGACAATACAAAAGTGCCTGTAAATGGTTTAATTGCAATAAATGATTTGAGTTTGAGTTTATTTTGCTCTGAATGGCTGTATGAATAGGTATTTATTGATTTATTGGTGTATTTTCATGTAATGTTATGGATGCGTCCTTTATTTTTTTCATTTCTAACTATGCTGTGTCTTCTATGACAGAAACCCGTGGTGGCCCAGTGGTAACAGCCCCGAGTTACGAGTTGCAGGTCGTAGTTTCGAACCCAAGCAGACGCTTTAGTTTGTGTTAATAATTTCAACACTACTGCTCTCAAAACGGTGACGGAAAACATCGTAAGGAAATCGGCATGTCAAGAATCGAAAACTCGAAGATGTGAATTTTACCAAAACGCACTGGGCTCGCGTGGATTACAGCTCCGTCTCGAAGAGAGAATGCCTGTGTCCTTAACATAATAGGCTGATTATGCTACTATCTTTATGGCACGGGTGTTCGGTTTATCGTCATAATTATGTTCGTTTATCTACCTGTGATGTGATGATGTTTGTATAAGCCGTTTATGATAGATCGTTACATAAATGACACCAGTAATCTGTGACATGGTAAAGGAAATCGAAATGTTAGTGCGTTAAATGATGCGTAGAATTTACCTATGTAAAGTTTTAATTATAAATGGGATGTAACTACCTACATAACTACATAGTTATATTTGCATCAATACGAAATAGTTTGGTTGGTGTACGATACGAAAGCAAACATGTCAGGAAGAAAGAGGTCGATGTCAACTCGTAGAGGACGATGTTTGCAAAAGCAAGCCAAGAAATGGAATTCCTTACGGCTACAGATGAATACCGGGAGCTTTGCGAGGTCGGTTAAGTAAAGTAAATATAGCATTTCTAGATGCCTTAAATTTTGCTACCAATGGCGGCATGTTTGATATAATTTACGAAGATGAATAATATGGCTAACACGAACTTTTTCCAACCAGGCTATAACAATTTATTCCAATCTTTAGGCAAGAAAAGCGCAACAAATTTTCTAATTTAATTCAATACAATTCAAAAAGCCTTCTTTAAAAAATCTGTTCGTGTTTCGGTTTGTGAACATTTTAACAAAAACTACTATTTCTTGAAAACATTCTTGTTCTTGATAGAAAAAAGACTTATCTATGAGTAAAGTAACTATTCACGAATAATTTGATGTAAAAAAAGTTTTGAAAAGGATTTTTTCATTACAAGATGCTTGAAAATCTGTTTCAAGGTAGAGATTTTTCGAAATTTAGGAAATTTTTGTAAAACTGTAAATCCGTAAGATTTTACTGAACATATATTGTTTTGTTTTGCTAGGTATTGGCCCATGCTATCACCCCCTGCAGTATGTCGTGCTATATACTGGACACCCTGTATATTAGACATCGGTAATGATTTTGTTTTGCTTTCCAGCACTCGTTGCATAGGCCGGGTTTTGACGAATGAAGAATGGACAAAATTACAGATTTCTTTCATTCAACTGTTTTTTGTCTACTTTATTTATAATCGAGAAAGTTAGAAAATTGTTAAAACAACCAACTTTTTACAAAATACAATGTGTGCCGTTTATATGGAGAGAAGTTATGATCAACCTCATTAAACATTCAGGAAAATAATTAAGAAAATTTGCAAGGACTTTGGTAAATAATAATGAATTATAAAATAACTTATTTTACGGCAATGAAAATTCGTTTAACAAAAGTTTTGGGGTGTTCCGTTTTACAACATACTGTGCAACTTTATACAGTTTGTACCAAAACGCAGTGGTAAAATTTAAGGTTGTGGTACAGACCATCATACTCAACAACTTTATGGGAACTACATCATTATCTCGAAAAAATTATCCACTATCCCACACAAAACTTCAATACCTACTCGACCCAAATGTATGGGACAGCTGATTATGTTTTTGCGATAAAGATGATGGTCCCATTCAGAAAGTTCAGTTTGATGGTCTGTACCACACCCTTTTTGACCACACCTTTCTGGTACACCCTGTAGGTATAAATGTAACGAGATTTTCGAAGAATTTCTGTTGAGCGCCGGCGTTGAAAACAAGTCGTTTCTAGGTGCCTGATGGAAATTAATTGCCACGTCCTCGGATTCCTTCCAAGGAATTGCCAATTTAATAAAGTTATTTACCCTCGAGTTTTGTAGCGAACCTTTTCGAAGTAATGTTTAAGGAATCGAAGGATCTTATTTGACATAATGAAGGAATACTTAACCATTTCATGCTTCACTGCCTTTTTTTGTCTTCGTGCTATGTTTTGCACACATTTCTGACATAAAAACAATAATATACGTGACATACATCGTATCTATGTTATATTTATTATAAATAAAATAAAATAAATATTATGGAAGGTATAGTATGTATATTATGCATTTATATTAAACTGACCTATATTCAAGTCGTAAAAACCGTGTGAAGCAGGGGCGGTCTTCAAAAAGTTAGTTGACATTTTTGCACTTCAGCTGTAAGGCCAAATTATGATTTAAAATTCTAGTCTCAAATGTTTGAATTGTACACTATAAGGTATTTTATAACTAATTCAACTACCTAGGTTTTAGGATTAACTGATATTTAAATAAATAAAATATAACCGGCCGACCGCAAAAAGCAAAACCAAATCTGCGCCTCCTACGGAACGATGATTACAAGTGTTTTTTTGTGGCTATGCAACGTGACTGCATAAATTAGTATCGTGCTGGCGTCATCTGATGGTTGTTTAAGAAATTTTAGTTCCCCCTTCTCTAATCTATCTTAGGATTGTTTTTGCAATAGAGCCCTATTCGTAAAAAATCTAGAAAAGTTGCCTATTGCCTGTTAAAAGTTGCCTGTTGTCCTATGGGCGTCCTTGGACGCCCATAGGCCGAGGTTTATATCTGCGTAAAATAATAAAGAGGTGTGTGTTTTTTTTTTATTAATCTTTCCCGTACAAGGCTGACTTTTTACATTCCATTTTTTAAGTTTTGTTTTTTTTTGTTCCACATAACCTTTGTTCCTTCTTGTACGGTTCATTGTCACCTGGAAGCCACATATTAATTTATTTATACTTTATTTTACACCATAAATTGACATAACAAAAAAATTAAATCAAAATAAAAAAACATACAATGGGCAACCTTAAATATTTTAATACTTAATATATATTATTCTTAATCTAAATTGAGAAATACCTACAAATATTTTACAAAAAATTTCATTCAAATGATATTACAATACTGTAAATATTGTGAATCCACAAAAATTATAAACGTCAAATAACTTTTGGCGGCTGTTGATGTTGATGTGTGTGAAAGATTAAAGACGGTAAAAAAATAATTGGTTTGATAAAAGTTCACTAAACAGTGAGTCATACAAATTAATCATCGTTCGTTATTTGTTTAGCGTGTTCTTGTCCTTACCCTCGTTAACTTTTGTGCGCGACTAACTTTTATTGACGTGATATCCTTTCTTAATTTCAAAGAGAAAACCGTTTTTCTAACAAATACAAAAGACGGCTCGGAAGGTTGATGGTTTTTAATGGTAAATTAAAAAACATACACTGAGGTACTAGAAATAATATTACTGTACCTAAGGATGACGGTGCCATGTATTAACCATTTTCCAAATATGATCAAATGCGTAGTGAAAAAAAAAACAAAATACCATATTTTGTTTGTCCTCCGGCCTGCGATAAACTTACAAAAAACAAAGTTTAATGGTTTATAATGGTCAACTTTCATTTACGAATGTGCTTTTGCAGTAGCGTTTTTTTTTCTTTTTAGTTGTGGTACTTACAAATTACGTAAACGGTTTAATTATTTAAAAAAATAAGCGGGTCCCTCATGTAGTTCTTATTATATCGTAGGTATATATCTCATTATATTTTTAGTATTAAGGTCATTATCATGATATACTTTTATAAATGTTTACGATGAGCCCTTTAATTTGTTACCCATATTGCACTATTTGAAACAACTTTTATTTTTTCACTTCAAACAATGGCATCTAACAGCCACCATGTTTTTTAACGTCACTTATCTCAGAACACGTCTTTTTCGGTCATGACGTATCTAACGATGTCTTAGATAAATACGTCTAGCGGTTTGAAAGATATCAGGTAAATAATGAATATTACATACATTCAATTGTTTGAATGTATGTAATATTCATTATTTGATACGCTTGTGATACGCGCGAAAACAAAACCCTTTCCTTGCAGTTCGGGTAGAAGGAGCATTTGATGAAAATATGAATTGAGAAATGTTCAAATTAAAAACGACATTTTAAAGAATCCTTATAATAAACATTTTTCTAGGGGATAAATCCTTTTCCTATTTGTAGAATAATATAAATACATTTAAAAAAACACACAAAACATTTATCACCCGCCATTACGACCTCTGGGAACTTTTAAAAGATTCATTTTCCTTAACAGCTACAGACGGCTCGCTAATCCTAATTTTATATTTTGCGCGATTTTATTTTGAAAAAAATATTTCTATTCCGGAGAAGGTCATGGCTTGGTGAGTGGTGATAGACGGTTTACGATTCTGTTTATTGCGACCAAATAACTTAGAGTTTGGTGTCGTAATCTTCACGAATTAAATACATAAAGAATTAACAACATTTTTATGGTGGGAAATAAAAAGAAGAGTGGTTACGCCTTTATGACCTTGGATCGATCCAGAAATAACTTAGATTGCTATTGCTTTGGTTACTTTGGTCGTTACTCAAGAATAATTAAACATTCGCTTAGTGACGGTGTGAATAAAGAAATGGCGATTTATGGGCAGATACCAATGTGACTTTTTCAATTCTTTTATGTACTTTCTGAGTTTATCTTGGACATTACTGACATCGGTGAAGGAAAACATCGTGAGAAAACCTGTAGTGATATTCTGAAACCATCTCATCGTGAAAACGTAGTTGAAGTGAGCGTGGAGTGAGCTGTCAGTGCCACTGATGCTACGGATTGACCAAGATGAGATGACACTGACAGCTCACTCCACGCAAGTCTTCACGGTGAGATTTATACAGAATCCACATGCGGGGCTTGTCTTACTATCCTACTAATCCTACTTTCTACTTAATATTATAAATGCGAAAGTTTGTGAGGTTGGATGGATGGATGTTTGTTACTCTTTCACGCAAAGCCTGCTAAAGGGATTTGGATGAATTTTAGCACACATATAGTTTATGACCAGGATTGACACGTAGGATATTTTTTATTCCGGTAGTACGTTCCTTTGGGATCATTTCAGAGGTCAATGCAGGCGAAGCCGCGGGTAAAAGCTGGTAAGCCTGAAGCCTGCCGCCGTAGTAGCAGCTGTAAGCCTGAAGTCCCCCGACTTGAGCAAGCGTGATGATCAACGCTAGCCTCTATGTTACGAGAAGAGGCCTTTGCCCTGCATTGGCACAATAACAGTTTGGTATTGTTAAATAATATTAATGAGGCCTCCTGCTTCGAGTTAAGGCATTCGTAGAGGCTTTATTAGTATATTTACAGAATTCACAGATTCGTTTGCACATAAACAAAAAAGCCCTAAGTGTAGCAGTGAACATCTACGTACCAACTTTTGGATACGAATTGTTTATTTACGTCAACATGTTTAGGTAGTTAACTTTTGAGAGCGTTGCCGAAGGAATTTGGAAGTAAAACGAGGAGTCTAACTCGGATGGTGGTTTATTATAGACTAACTTCCTAAACCATATTTCTTACGCTAGTTTACTTACCGCTATTAGTTCTTAAGTATGTCTGTCAACACTTATTGGCAGACTCTTAAAAGTCTTGGAATGCCGTGAGAACGAAATGTTCGACGACGGCACTTAAGTACAAGTGGACCCTTTTAACATAACCTAAATGAGTTATTGCTAACATAAGGGCAAGATGCATAACTAGGTACATAGACCTTTGTTTAATTCAGCGAGACCCTCGTAAAACATTCTCGTTGCTATCTATCTTTGTAAACAAAGATAGATAACAGCATAATAATGTGGAAGCTCACCAAGCTTTGAGACTCGCTTTCCAAGTGCAAATTGAGTTACGTGGGAAACGCCTCACGGTCTACGTTCTGAAGGAACTAATTAAGAAGTCTAATTACTTGCCAATGCGAACGAGTAGCACGTAATGTTTTGTAAACTGTCTTGTAGTTAATTTTTTTCAGTTTAAATTAAATTCGTTATCAATCAATCTGCAACTACATTGTCAGATTAAATTACCTAGGGAAACTTTACAGACGTGATGGGTATCAATGCACAAACACGATTAAATAAATTGAGCAGTGGTGGCCCAGTGGTAACGGCCCCGAAATACGAGTAGTAGGTCGTAGGTACGAAACCAGACAGGCGCTTTACTTTGTGTAAATAATTTCATCACCACTGCTCTCAAAACTGTGAAGGAAAACATTGTGAGAAAATTGGCATGTCCTAGAAAGAAAAATTCGAAGCCATAGATTCGTAGACTAGAGCCCACTCTTTCTCACAGAGAAGCAAAGTCATAGTCACTTTTGACCATCAACTTTGACAAAAAAAATAAAATCAATTTTTTCTAGTGGCCCCTTCCAAAAGGTAGTTTCGTTTGGAGACGAATGGGTAAGAAACTCCACCGTTACTCTTTTAAAATATTTTGTACTTACATTACAGTTTTTTATTTATATTTTTACACAAATCGGGCAATACAATCTCACTTATGTAAGTTATATTGTATTGCCCGGAAAAATAAAAATAACACAAACAACATTGCATGCCCTAAAAAGTGAACACAGCATGCATAATGTGTGATCTAGATAAAATTAGTTTAAAATATCACAAACTAGTTTATATATAAAATAATAAGCTTCCAATGTACCAATTATCATTAGTCCGGGTTGCACAGGCTCATCTTAATCTTACGTTTGGCTGATAATTAGGTCCCGGAGAAAATATCAAAATGCTGCCTAATACCGTTGTAGCTGGAAAACATTAATTATTTACTTAAATGTGAAGACCCAATAATAAAATGACTATACCAACTACAAAACAATGGTTGGTAAATTATGTACAAATATTGTACAAGATGATAACCCTAAAATTTTTAGCAATCTAATAATTTTGTGTGTGAGTTATAGTAATTACAGAATCTTAAATCAAAGTCTTAAAAATTAAAAAAAATATACAATTCAATAAGCAACCAGTTTGCCGCCTAAAGGCTGTCTGTGTCCCAGCAGTGGGAGCATGATGGCTGATTATGCATAATTGTAATAAATAAAAATAAAGTTTATTTGATGATTTTATGGAGGGTCAAGGACCGCTGGCAGTTTGACTTGAAGTATAAGTTAATTAAATCTATCTGCTAATGTTTTATCGGGTTTAGACCAATCACGTCTGTGAAGTCTAAACAAAAATAACCGGCCAAGTGCGTGTTGGCCCACGCACAATGAAGGGTTCCGAAGTTTACATTGTAGTTGAAAAACAGGTTCTCCTATACATCGATATTTTCAAAATAGACTATCACTGGCCAGTCTATCATACATAAAAACTTTTTTTCGCAATACTTTCTGAGTGGCCTGGTATAGTGTGGCCATTAGATTATCACATTTATTGAAAATACGTACCCAGTTTACGTACCTATTTTAAACATACACAATTAAAATAATTAATAAAAATCTAACCATGATGCGACCTTTTTTTCGATTTAGTATTTGACAACATAAACTTAATTTGTGTTGAATTGGTGATATCATCGCCCTGCGCGTGTCTAGTGCCTTTATATTATTAAGGGTGGTTTATTTCGTAATTTTTTCGAAGGGCTAGTTTGTATGACACAGAAATGCATAGAGTTGCGCTGGTTACGCTGCATAAATGAAACGAAGCTAGATTAAAACCATGTTTGATTAACCTTTCAATTTTTGCATCATTGAAATTAAATTCAATAATAGGCAAGCGACCCCGCGCGCACGATTCAGTATACATGGGACACTCAGAAAGTTTTGAAAATAAAAATAAATGTTCTATAGGTATATGTTTTTATTAAATCTATTCAAAGTACTCTACACTAGCCTCTAGACAAAGTTTCATGCGTCTGAACTAGTTTTCGAAACACTTTTTCCAGTCCGCCGTAGACACCTGGTTTACAGGCTTCTCGAACGCTGACAGCGGTTCTTCCGGAGACGAAAATTGTATCCCTTGGAGCAGTTTTTTTTTTGAATAAAAAGAACTCACATGGTGCTAGGTCAGCCTGTAAGGAGGGGTGAACCAGGAGTTTGACCTTCGCGCTGTCCAGGAAGTCCTTCGTTTTGAGCGCGGTGCGAATGATCACCTGTAATGATGTCGTAAACAAGCCGAGACGAGCCTGCTTCAAATTTGTTTATCAATATCACGGCACCATTTCACCCGGGCCTGCTCCTGAGCATCAGTGAGGTTGTGCGACACCCAGCGTGAAACTATCCTCCTCATGCGAGGATGCACTTGTAGAATTTCGTGAAGGCTTCCCGATCCAACCTGCTGAAGCTCTTGATACGTAACTCGCTTATTGTCTTGGATACATTTTTCACAGCCTGCACATTTTCTTCCGTAACAGCCGTCAAAGGAGACCACTTCTTTCTTCATCCCCCAAAGTTAGTCGACCGCGCTTGAATTCGTTATACCAACGATACACGGTTGCTTTAGAAGGGCCTTCATCCATGAATGCCATTTGAAGTATATCGTACGATATTATATCACTTGCAAAACGACACCTTGTATAGAGTGGCTTGAGTAGTGGGGAGAGTCGGTAGGCAAACGTGCCGCTTTGTACAGCGTAACTCGGCCCGCTGCACGTGCTGTTTACAATGGTGACGCCGACACGTCTATTCAAGGTCTGCTGAGTTTCGCTTGCTAATTTAATTTGACTCTGTATGTTGGGTTCGGCATCCAGTCTAACCGAATATACAGGGTTATTGGTAATGTGACGGCAATCCATTAAGGGGGATGTTAGTGCAAATTACTCCTTATGACCCCTAATAAAATGTCAAAAATTTTCGAGTAATTTAACTTTCTATATTTTTTTGAAGATATCTGGTATCTAATTGCGTCGTGTTGGATAGCTGAGAAGTACATGGTCTGCCGATAAAATACATTCGTGTTTTGTTGCAGAAATCGACCGTTTTTTTGTCAAATACCCTGCTCAAAATCATGAAATTTGTACGTTTCGTAGATCTGATTTAAAAACTAATTAAGATAATTGCCATTATTTGATTGATTATTACGTATTAAAGTGCATTGTTTTTTTCTAGATAAATTAATTTTTAAAGTTGTAAACTTATCGCCAAAAATATAAAATGTCATATTACTCGATTTTTTTTCACATTTAGGGGTAATAAGGAGTCATTTAGTTGTAAACGACCTCCCGTAGATCCCCTCAATGGATTGCCGACATATTACCAATAACCCTGTAGAATTCATCATATTTCATTGAAATCAAAATCTATCAAATAAAAGTTCATCATTGTAACGCTCAATATGAGACAGTATGAAACAGATTTTACCTTTGCTCGATTATTCAGAATATTTTGTAAATTTTATTTACTTTAGAAGAGCGAATGAGTTTTAAAGCTATAACAATGACGGCATTATAAATATCGTCATCATAAGAGATACCTCATGCCTACTTGGAAAACACTTCCTACTCAAATCACGACCAGTTCAAGGAAGCTGTCAGTTTATTTGGTATAGACATGTTCAGTCTTTTTTATAAACGTCTCTTAAATTTTAATCTTAGAAGTTATTTAGGAAATTACATGAACATTTGCCATTTACCCCTCTTATCTCCACAATTACTGTCTAAAATTTTGAAAAAAAAGATAGAAATTAGTTCCTAACTTAGGTACATATTACAGCAAAATCTATAAGAAGTCGGTGATCTTATAACAACATGGTAAATCGTTCAATATTATGCGTAAAAAGTAACAGTTGCAGTTGGAATGTATTATAGAACATGTTTTTCGACTACAATGTCAAATTAGTTCTTGGGATCAGGGGTTACACGTTACACGTTAGTACCCTCGCCAAGACGAGCCAAAAACAAGAAGCATCTACCAAAAATAATCTACCTTTTCTCGAACCGTTTCGTCGTATTTTCATACCCTCATAGCTTCGGCCTGGATAATCCTAGAGAGTGAGCTCTAATCAAGATTCTCAAGGTAAAATGTAGTAAGCAGACTTGTCAAACACAGTTAGTTTCATGTGCGTAACTTTAACTCTGACTGACTCACTCACTCGTTCATCAAAACCTCTGGGGCACTACCCAAATTCCTAGAATGCTGAACATCCCTCCATCCAGCTGAACATCCAACCCCCTTAATGGGAGGTGCAAGTCTGTATTTCTTACGGATAATCGGTACAGCTACTTCCATTTGTTATGAAAGCTAGTTTAATAAAAGCGGGTTAAAAAGAGTTTCGTCTCTTACTCTCTATAACCCACTTTTATTAGCTTCACTTGTAACTTATTATCTAGCTAACAAACAATTTAAATTTTAACCTCCATCTAATTGTCGTATAGAAATGAAACTTTGTATGTATATGTAGTTCGGACGACAAAACTATAATTTGCTATCTTGGAGTTAATCTGATGATGGATCCAGGAGGTAGATAATGGAACTTTTCAGTGGCTACTAGTAAACCCATCGAGTTTGAAATCATATCGTTCGTTTTGATGAGTTCAATATATTGTAATTGCTGTCGAGGGTCTGATGATGGAGCCAGGAGGTGGATAGTGGAACTCTTCAGCTACTAGTAATTCGCTTGAGTTTGGGGTCATATGACGAGTCCAAATTAGGCTTGTTAACCAGACACTGATGATGGAGCCAAGAGGTGATAGTGGAACTCTTAAATGGCTTCTAGTAAACCACTCAAGTCATAACTTCGTTGACTTTAGACTTATAAACTAAATTAAAAATATACTTGACTAAAAAGTAAGAAGTAAAAATACATAGTTTAAAAAAAGAAGTAAATATCACGCACAAAAAATACACGCATATAAAATAATTCAATTGACTTGTATTTGTTCATAACGTCATAACGTCACGCCTTGTTTCCCCGAAGGATTGGGCAGAGGTGTACCTATAGTACACCCACATTTCGCCAGTTATGTTTATGTCCCATGTGTGTGTGTGTGTGTGTGTGTGTGTGTGTGTGTGTGTGTGTGTGTGTGTGTGTGTGTGTGTGTGTGTGTGTGTGTGTGTATGTGTGTGTGTATTGGTTCTTCTTTTATTTTCAATAATTAAAACAAAAAGCGTACCTTTCAAGTAGTGTATACTGGTAATTAATTTAAACAAAACGCTCCACGCTTTTTGTTTATAACTTTACTTGTAAATGTAAGGTTAGTAGCGACTAACCTTACGTCTTGGTTTGTAGAGTTCAGCCTTCTAGAATTAGGGGCTTGGCTCCATATAAGATCTGATAACTTTTTAACAGTGACAGTGATGTGTAAATCTTAGCAATCTACTTTACATAAAAGGTTTTTGGTGGGTAACATCTTCGGAACGGAACCCTCTCCACTCGAGTTCAACTCGTTTGCCAGTTAGTTTTAATCATGGTCTGGCAGTTTGAGTAATTTATGCGGCCTACCCAAATCTCCTTTATTTGGTAATGTTGGTCGAATTGTTGAGCTCTTTAAGTTTTGAGTTGAGCTGCATGATTACTGACAAATGGGTGCACTGACTAGACAGGTCAACCGATCTGTGCTGTGTGGTTCTTTCCTCAAAAGACCATTTCAGACACCAATCTACATGGTCTTCACATGATCTGACTAAGAGACTGTTTTTAAAATATGATTGACGTGTAAAAGTGTTTGTACAAACCTAAGAAATAAAATCATTTATCATTTTATTTCAGTGAGTACTGTTATTTCTATGCCATAGTATAATGCCCTAGAGTCGACAACTTCGTCAGTTGAGAAAATATTGCTTCTATACGTCAACTGAGCGTCAACGGGCAGCTATCGTCTTACCCATCTTGATTGTGGCTATAATTTTCAGTCAGTGAAGCGGAGATGTGCTTGTTCGCATTGATTTTTCAGTAATAGAGCTTTCTGATTCTATGAATTAGGGAGTAACATTTATAAGCTTTAACTCTTTGTATAAAAAATAAAATTAGGAGCCTTTCGTTGAATTTAATATGAAATGTAAAAATGATGTTTCTAGATACATTGTGTAAGGTTTTTTACACGCACTGGTGTTTTTCGTTTGATATTAGCTCTAGAACGATAGGTCTTGTAATCTTGGAAGCTTTTAACGCAAAAGATAAATAAATAAAACAGGCTAACTCGGTAACAGATCGATTTTCAAAAAGTAGAGGTATTTTAAATCCGCCACTGGTCCCCATAACCATTTCACTGAACCTGAAAGTATCTATAAAAGTAAAAGCCTCGTGCCTCCTCTTTTGAAATACGACAGGACAGCCTTTGTTGTGTTGTCCGTTATAGTTCGTGACTCGTAAATTGAATATCAAAATGGAACAACTCTATATGGGGTTCCACATAGTTACGAGTGGCACCTAGCGAGAAATTCGTGCTGAGGATTTTAATGAAATGAAAATCTCTGTTCGTATTTTTTTTTTGTAAAAATAGACAGGGACAAATATTCTCCGGCAATTATACAAAAGAGTATTCCCTTGTGATTATCTAAGACTTCGTTATATAGTGTTATAAGCGCGGACAAATTTCTCTTTTGTTCTCTAGGGAATAAGAACCCAACATGATTGTACTGCGACCAATTTTCAGGACGCAAAGTTTAATCTTAAACAGCACGTTTCTGAAGCTCCCTGTAGGTGTAGACCATGTATTTGAATGCTGTACCTATCGTGACATTAAGAATTCATTTAGTACAGAAGTAATAAATAAGCAGAAGCTTAGGACACGATATATCTTCATTGTGATGCACTAATAAAGATAACCGCGTAAGTGGGTCTTTTCATCTGGAAGAATAATGGAATGAATTTGAAACTTTATATTTCGTCTAAAGTTTTGATTAAATCGAAGCCCTAAACAAGACCGTGAAGTTTACGTAATAAAGGCCTAATAAACAATTAATTTCGTAGGTTGGTGTTGTCGTTGAAGGTAAATTTCAACGACTTATAAAGGTTTTCTGGTATATTTTGGGATACTCATTGCTATCAAGCTATAGTTTCATGACGTTGGTTCGAGACAAGTAGTGACAGAAATCTATAATTATACAGAGATATATCAACTGTCTGAGCTACAATAACGCAATCATTTGCGCCACTTCACGGTACAACTATGTACAGCAGTACGTTCAAGAAGCTTCACGTTCCGAACATGGATCCGCCTTCAGGAATAGATCATATTACATCATAAATACACAGTCGCCGACACACCTGGCTCTGACCAGAAGACACCTGAATCACGATTGTTTTGCATATTGAACGCCGCGACGTACGAGCCTACCATTGTGAATTGTGACTCAGTGAGGTACTGTCACTGCGGTAGGTACTCGGAAAAGCTTACGATGCTATAGTAATCATGCATGAACACACATTGTGGGTTATTCTTGTGAATATTTGTTTTACAATTGCATGAGTAATAACGGGGATAGAAAAACGGTTAATGAAGCCGAGAGTCACTTGTACTCCCCGGTTGTTTTTTTTTACTGGGTTATACCTGTAAACACCCTGGTTACGGAGATATTGAAAGTTAGAAGAAGGTATTAAAAATATTAACTTTAAAACGCCTTCCAGGCAAGACAAGAAAAAGAAGTTCATCGCCGCACCGTAAACGCCTGAAACCGCTTATGAAAGGAGATCATCCAATTTGCCAAAATCGCAAATTATTGGACATATGCACTCTCCCTATCCTAACATGCGGCGCACAAACCTGGTCTTCGACAGTTCAGCCGAGGACCAGGCGGAGTTCAGGAGGATTACCAGCGAGCGATGGAACACAATACTGCACTCTAAGACACAAATCGCAAACATCACCCAAAAAGCAGCCCAGCTCAAATGGGACTGGGCCGGACACGTTGGCCGCATGTCGCATGCATTGCGGGCTAAGACTACCACAGCGTGCTGTCGTAATTAGCAATTTTTCACACCACGAATAAAAGTCCTTTCCCAGCAGTAAAGTTTGCTTTGTTGAGAACTGCATAGAACTATTCTTGCTGAGTTACCTTTGTGTTTTGTACGGTTATGTTGTTCTTACGGTTCCCGAGTTATGCTTTTGTGAACACAAATTTTGGCACCATGAATGCTCAGAAAATTCATTGACGAAATAAGTAGCTACGAAATTCTGCTTTGTTACAATAAATTCAAACGCTTACAGAAATAATAAAACGTAACAGTTTTGAAAATATCATTGAAATTAATTCTCACACAGATTGCACTTTTGCAGAAAAATGTATCTATGTAAAATCCAATATCCGACGTAGGTGTTCTTTTTTCTAACAAAGCGGTATTCGAGTTCCAGTTACGAGAATTCAGTTTAATTAAAGTTAAAAAAAACCTTCAATTCACCCTCTTCCTCTCTCCTAATTTTTGCTGTGCCCGACAGGGTCCATATTGATCTTTTATTTAGTTTTTACCATCTATTGAATACATATGGAATGCAATAAAGTATTGAGTATTGAGTATTGAAATTACCTTCGAGAGTTTATTGAACGTGAGACAAATAAAAAATGAGATACAAAAAGGAAAGTGGTTCCATTACGAAATAGCTGCGGAATCTAAAATGACATTGTATTTTCCAGCTACATTTGATATCGATATTGTAAACTGAAATTCCAATATTATACGAGCAATTTATTTACTCTGTAATATTTTGTAAGTGCTTGTATCCTTTGTCCTGCTACAACCGAGTTTGGCACAATACATTTTTTTAAATATCATCTGTACAAATGCATTTTCTGTTATGACTAACAACACAAGCGGGTATTTTTAACAGATTGCACTTTTGCAGAAAAATGTATCTATGTAAAATCCAATAACCGACGTAGGTGTTCTTTTTTCTAACAAAGCGGTATTCGAGTTCCAGTTACGAGAATTCAGTTTAATTAAAGTTAAAAAAAACCTTCAATTCCCTTTGTGTCGTTACGTATGCAGTAGTTCATGGTTTTTCACGAAAGTAAGGAATTTTCGGAGACTTGGAAAAATCGCATTAATAACGCGAATCTTGACTGTTAAATATTGGAGTACCTAACTTAACGACAATAAACACTTAAAATAAAATGTTGTACAATTATGTAGCATTTTAGAGAGCAGGTTTAGTAGTTTAAGTTTGAAAAATCGTCACAATCGACACGCCAAGTTTATTATAATTACCTACTTTAAGAAAATGTTTAATGATGGAATGAAAATGCTTTTAATTTTCCATACATAAATAATATAAGGTTATTGTATAGGTACCAAAGATTTTCCAAAAAAGTGGTTCTTACGTCATTTGTTTTCGGTTCGGGTAATTTTTATTGTACATTCAAATCAAAGTTTGCCCCGTTACAATTTGTAGAAGGCTTACTATTTGACAAGTATGAAATATTTATGTGCTGATATGAATCATCTTGAGCTTGAAAATCTTGACTTTCTTCGCATGTATGAAATGTAATATAAGAGGTTTGACATTGTTGCCGCGCACCACATTTCAGAGGAGCCTTTTTTTGATGGCGTAAAAGTTAATCATAATCATATTATATATATAACTAGCTGACCCCGCAAACGTTGTTTTGCGTTTTTTTTTTTTTTTTGAATTTTTTTTTTTTTGAAAAATAGTTGTTGGCCGATTCTCAGACCTACCCGATATGCACACAACATTTCATCAAAATCGGTCAAGCCGTTTCGGAGGAGTAGTGCAACGAAAACTGTGACACGAGAATTTTATATATTAGATATACAGGCCTCCTCTCGGTGAAAGGGATTGGGCCGTAAATCCACCAAGCGGGCCCAGTGCGGGTTGGTTCTGAAACCAACCCTTACTTGGCCCGCGTGGCGGATTTGGACATGCCGGTCGTTCTTCACGATGTTTTCCTTCACCGTTTTGCGAGCAGTGGTGATGAAATACTTAACACAAAGTAAAGCGCCTCGTGGACGTTACTACTGGGCCGCCACTGCTATGCACTGCTGCAAAAGATAAAAAACATTGACAAACAATACATTTACAATGAAAGTGGAGTATTCCCATAGTTTCATCATAAAAAAACCTAGCTCGTTGTAAGTACTGCTAACAGCATATAGTATTTTTATCTAACGAAGCGTCGCGCGCTTTACTTGTGGTTACCAAGAGTACAAACACGCTGTGAATGTGTGTAAGCGCAGGAGCGCCCGGTACCGTCCTAGACAATGGCGAAGTCGGAAGAGTTTGTCCTGACGGTACTCGTCTTCACGCACACATTCACAGCGTACACTTAGTTACCACATGTTAAGCGCACATCGTTTCGTGCGTTAGATAAAAATACAGTACGTCTCTTATGAACGAGGTGCGAACTAAAAATCTGAGTAGGTTGGTCCGTGTGGTGTAAGACGATCTATACCAGGAACACAAAGTTTACATTCTCTTGAAATAGTTATGGGATTATCACAATGATTTGTTTGGTTTGAAAAGAAAACCACAACGCTTCTTAATGTAGTACATACTTCAGAATGTACATATAATATATTAAAATATAATATAGCATAATACATTGGACTTAAGCATAACTGGCGAAATGTGGGTGTACTTTATGTACACCTCTGCCTAATCCTTCTGGGATTACAGTTATAAATTATAGAATTATAATAATGTAATAACAATATTATATATATTACATACGCGAAAGTTTGTGAGGATGGATTGATGCATGTTTGATACTCTTCACGCAAAAACACGCGAAATGGATGAAATTTCGTACACAGATAGTTTATGACCTGGATTATTATCCCGGTAGTACGTTCCCGTGGGATAATTTACGACCTCAAAAGCTAGTAATTACATAAACTCATTTGCATTCTTCCCATTACTGCATTTTCCCATGGAGGCTAGGCAGAAACTACAAAACGCCACAAATATTATAGTCGACCTCGAAATTTGTTTACCACTTTGACAAAACTCAGAGTAAATTGAAACTCCACTGGGTTGAAACTATCTAACGGTGACATTCGTCTTAAAGCAAAAAAAGACCTTGACGTTTTACGACGTGCTAGAGTCATTTAACCGAAGTATGACAAAGCAATTAACGACCAAACCCAATAACCTAAGACAGATGGCGACGGATGACAGACACTACAATTCCATCGGTCGCTGTCAAACAGATAGCTGTCAAAACGTTATAGGGTCTCATACTTTGGCTTTATTGGTACGTTGGAACCAGAGATTGATAGGTTTTTCTATCTCCAGTACGCCAAAATTTGAGATAGATACGTTATTGATTTTCGGCCGTTAGACGACAACTTTTGCTCACATATTTATCTACAACCCTTTTTGGAATAACAAGGTCATTGGTACTTTGTACATTAGTACAAAGTTACATAGGTCCCACGAGAACGTTGTCCCCTCGCTTCTACAAACATCGGTCTTATAAATTCTATCATTCTTCTACTTAACTTACTAAATATTCAGTAATTTCCTTTCAATTTCCCATACCTAGACTGCAAAATTTGCCGTCCCTTCCTTTATAAACACAACTATACACACATACATAGTAACATATGTGTTCGCAATAAGGGCTACGTAACAGATGGTAATCTAACCAACCATGAGCGCGCAAGTATTTTATCAGTGGAATTCGGTAATAATATAAGGGGATATTCAGAAAGATACGAAGCGCGGAAATGACAAATTATTACTGTGTTGTCGACGAGGTCGTTATATTATTGAGTAGGGACTGGCTTGTGAGTGGTTGTTTCAATATTTGCTATTAAATATTTAGGTACATGATGGCTGATGCTCCTTCAATGCTGAATTGTGCAAAGCCTATCGTGTAGGAGAAGGGAACAAAATTGAGAAACATAATTAGGGTGTTCGTGATTTGTAAAATATCTCGCAAATTATTTCAACTTTCAAAACATCTTATCCTCTCAAGGAGTTCAGATTTTGTTGGTATATTATTAAAGTCAGTAGACGGATAAATGCCAAGATTTAAGTTCAACTTAGGCTAAACATTGATCTAAAAATAATAAGTTTACAGAAAGTAATTTTGAATGTAACATAATTTAATTTCTAATGTTAATGCAACAATTGCTCTTGAAGAGTGAGACAAAGACGCCATATGAACGATCATGATTGAAACGATTTGATCGATATACCAGACAATTCAGATGTTCCGACACTTTTGGTGGATTTGACCGAATGCTCCCTAACAATCTGATTGTGTTTTGATATCTAAATCACCGTAGCCAGTCTAGGAGTGATGGGCTTAGTATAACGCTTCAATACTTTCCATAAGCGGTAACGAGGTCTTCATCTAAAATCTCATTTGTTGGGACCGTAATTCTCGAGAGGGTGTACATTGTAAGGACCCTTCATTAGTATCTCTTGTACCAGTTCATTATATACAATTTACTTCGGTCCTCCTAAATCTTCGTTCGTCAATCTTGTCACGTCATTGAGAAATCGATTAAGTCCAGTCGTGATCAATTGTAGAAGGTACATTGGATAATTACGAAGCTATCTCTATTTGCGCAATTATTGTGATCCAACTCCTGACTGCAAATTACAGTGTTTCTGTGCCAGGTCATTTCGTGAAATGTGTGATGAAACTATTTATTTACCTTATGCCTTTGTTTGATGCTATTGATAGTAAGGAAAATGTGTATTAAAAATTACACCTGTCAAAAGTCAGCGTATGATAACACATAATTAAAGTCAGTCTGTGTGTAATTAATGCAGTCTTTTTGATGTCGCATGATCGGGAAAGACGTGTGTCTATCTTGACGGTGATTTTAATCATACAGGGTGTCCTAGAAGTCGACGTCAAGCCGGAATCGGGTGATTGGTGAAATCATAATGGTTAACAGAAATATATAAAAAAATCCCTTATCACCCGATTCGACGTCGACTTCTAGGACACCCTGTATATTTGACCGTTCACTGCTCATTCTTCATTTTTCCCTTTCGCAATCTTGTTAAATGGATTAAAAATATCAACGTGCAACTACCAACTTTTTCACAACTTGTAGTTCAACTTCAAGGACCAAAGCGGGTCATTTGTTTCAACTAAAACTTTTTAGGTTTTGATAAAAACGTCAGATACATGACGTTTTTATAACTTCACCGATAAAGGTCGAATGGTGGAATTTTCCATACTTATAGATGAAGCAACTGGTACACAAATTTTACATACGAAGCCGTAAATGCTTTTTATGAGCAATGAACCCGACCTTCTTTGCCAAACTTTTATTACTTGATAGTCCACGACCGTTATCTTTTCTGGAAAAATTCAACTGAATGTAGCGAGAGTCTGAACAACCATTACAACTTTTAAAGTACACAGAATAATTAGCTAATAAAAGTGGACTTTATTCTTCGCGAAAGTTTTGCTACGAATTGTTTTAACAAGATAACGTTTTTAATGAAAATTATGGTGACTGGTAATTGGAGCTGCAGTTTTTGGAAAATTACTATAATTATGCAACCTGTGTGTTTTCCTTCATTGGCGTTGAGTTAATATTCGTACAAGTAATGAACTTTGACCGTCCTTCAACTGAAAGTGGCTTTGTTTGACCCAAAGCAATCCGATTTACTTGAAGCTTTGATTTATGTTATCCTATTTCGAAGATTGCAAATCGTTTTTGGGCAAAGATTTTTTCTATTACCAATAAAGTTCTCATTCCGGCAAAATCGGAACGAAATTTCTCGAATGCTTTGGCACCTTTAACTTACTCTGACAACTAGCTACAGCATTGCGTGCTTTTACATGATATTTAAGGAGCAAAACAAGTTTTCTAATTGATATTGTGTTGTATTTGTTATGTGCTTGACAAAGTGAGGAGTGCAGTGGTGGCCCAGTGGTAACGGCAGCGAATTACGAGTTGTAGGTCGTAGGTTCGAACCCAGACAGGCGCTTTATTTTGTGTAAATTATTTCATTACCACTGCTCTCAAAACGGTGAAGGAAAACATCGTGAGGAAACCGGCATGTCTTAGAACCAAAAAATCGAAGACATGTGACATCTACCAACCTGCACTGGGCCCGCGTGGTGGATTACGGCCCACTCCCTCTCACAGAGAGGTGACCTGTGTCCCAGAAGTGGGAACATAAAAGGCTGATTATGTATGACAAAGTCTTTACATAAATTGAATGCGACAAAAAAATAATGATTTGTAATGTAATTTTTCACATGCCATTATTAATGCAACAATGGATCCATTTGGGTTCGGTACGCATAGTACATTTTATAATGATCTTGAGTCTAAGAATATTGTCACGATTCGAGATAATCATTTGAATTACAGAAACGTTTACGTAAGTACATACGTAGGTCCATGACAATTCTAAGAACAAAGTATTGACAACGTTAATAGAACATTTGCTGTTTGTTCAACCTAAAGTAGAGTCTTAGGGATTGTTTTAATTAAAACGTTAAAACCCGATGTATGAACGTAAACGAGGCAAAAGGAGTATGAAAGAATCGTAGCAGGTGGCGTTCTGTGGTTTCTGCCTACCCCATGGGAAGAAGGCGTGCTTTTATTTTTGTATGTGTGTAAATTATTAGGAGAATATAAATACGTTACCAACGTCTATTTAAGAATATGTTTAGTATCATGTGCTATTAAATTGTTCTTAGTTATAGTGAAAGTTCCCAGACGACAGCACTTCGAGACGATATGACGTTCCTTTATACGTCAGATCTATATAAACAGCTTATTGGAAAAACGTCTTGAATTCAGGGAGGGAGATCGATGCTATAAAAGAGAATAGCAAGACAATTGCACAGTTTGAGAATGATAATGTTATACAAAGGAAATACGAGTAGGTGCCTACATGAAAATCTTTTTCATAAAATATTTTCGTTTCACTAAACAAATTACAAAAGGCATTCAATGCAAAGCATTTTTTATTTAACAGCTGTGATTGGAATATTCGATGAAAATATTTGATGATAAAACATCCGATCCGAAAACTCGTAATTGAATACTGTGCGAAATAAAAGTCTATTGAGGCGCGTAGTCGTAGCCGAAGCTACAAAATTTCGTAGGGATTTTGTTTGGTTTAAAATATAATATTCTAGGCACAAAGGAGCCAAACGATAAATGCGCAAGTATGTAAGATTGTTTGTTTGTTACATTTTCACGCTTAAACCCCTGAACCAATCATCATGGAATTTTGCATATACGTGGTCAGGGGCTCAGAGAAGGACATAGGTTACCTTTTATCCAGAAATAAACTACTGTTTCTGAGAGAAAGAACAAAAACTTTCGACGGTCACAATTTCTTTAGGAAGCTAGTTAGCGCTACGTCTCTGTCGAATCATGATTTAATTATATTATTAGAAACGTAACACATTTTGAGAGTTTATAACCTGAATTAACATAAGATACTTTTTATCCTGGTAGTACGTTTCCGTGGGATAATTTTGGTAAAAGCTAGTAATATTATATTTCAATGGTCACGTCCATCGTGGATTTATCTGCACACATAGAGATTCTGATATCGTAACGCATGCCACAAAAAAAAGAAGATTTTTTTTATTAGCCTACACTGTAACTCCTGGGCAAAGGCCTCCCTCCACTCTTCTTTCGCGAGCTCGTGCGTCCTCTTTCTAGTTCTCACGGAACCTGTCCAGCTCGTCCCGCCAACTCCTACGTGGTCTGCCGCGACCCCGCCTAACTGTCTCAGAGTACGAGTTCTGTGTTATTTTATACTGTTATTTCTTAACGTAGTATAAAACAAAATCGCTTTTCATGTCTGACTGTGTAACCGCATCCTCTAAACTGCACAAAGGATTTTGATGCAGTTTTCACCATCATCGGGAAGGTTTATATGTATAGTAAATTAAAATATTTAATTTAGTCTTTGCACCCATGCGAAGCAGGGGCTGGCCGTTTGTCTACACTAATATTGTAAAGAGATTTTTTTTTTGTATGATTGTTTGTTTGTCACGCTTTCACGCTAAAACAGCTGAACGCTTTTTGATGAAATTAGACACATGGGTAGACCATAACCTGGATTAGGACAGGGGATACTACTTTTTATTCCAGCATTCTAACGGGATCGAGACTTATACCGCGGTGCGCCGCTATTTGTATAAAATAATAGGAGCCATCTGCACGCATTGAAATCCAGCCGGTCTATTATCACCGTGCAAACGTTGGTGAAGTGGGCTCAAAGTAAGCTCTCATTCCACTTAATACAATTTACCTACGTTTTCACGGTGATATTTTGACTGAAAGGATCAGCTGATATCGCAACGCAAAACACCGCAGGCCTAAGTTTTCAGTGCTATATCGAGCATCAATTTTACCATGTCTACCTAATTCGTATAAGAAAGTACCTACCAGCACTCTAATTTAGTAACACACTATCAACCACAATCTGTTGTGTTACTCTGTAACCATTTCACCGTGAAAACTTAGGTGAAGTGAGCGTGGAGTGAGCTGTCAGTGATGGACCAAGCCGGAATGACACTGACAGCTGACTCCACGCAAGTTGAGATTTTTACAGAATCGACATTGTGATTCATTTTGAAGGATATTGGTAAACCATTGCTTCGTATGTTCGATAAATTTGTCTGCTCAACAACGTAAATAACGCAATTAATGTCAAGTTGAACTGTCAGAATGACAGCCATTGCTACTTTTAATGTCACCCCGCTGATTTATGAACGTATACGAAGCAAAAGGAGTATGTAAAGATCGTATCCTATCCCCATGGGAAGAAGGGATGTTTATGTATGTAAATGTAAATCCATATGTGAAAATCTAACTACCGAAAATAGGAATTCTAAAAGCTCTGTATAGTATCGCACCACGATTGCACTCTCCCAAGAGCCAATTTTCCGGACCTGCCTGATTAAATTTGATTACTGTTTAAATTCTTAGCTAGTTTCATTTCAAGTAAAATATATGTACAGTTACTTGTTACTTTTTATTGTAATATACGAGTAGTTTCGTGATTTTATAGTAATTTAGAGGAACGACTATCATGAATTCTGAACGAACTCATTTTCTCCTGAATTGAGCGCTCGTTTGTGGTAAAGGACGTGTTAGTTAATTTTACCTCAGACTGGAAATAATATATACTTATATGCTGTTCTTGAATGTTTCAGTATGTAAGTAGGTACGTAGGTAAGTACTGTGTTTAGTTGCCTTGATATCTAAGTAGGTATCCAATTGTTCAAGAAAGCCAAAAAAAGTAGGAACATACCTATAATGCAATTACCCCGCTGGTTTCATAAACAAACTTCTAAGTAGGTAAGTAGTAGTTTTAGATAACAGTAAGAACATCATATTATTGTTTTCGTTTACGTTTTGTACGGGACGAAAAGAATTCCTTTCCTAAAGCTGTATGCCCAGCATATATGCCAGATTTACTGCAGTATGTGGTCTCAGCTCGCCCAAACATCCGATATTTCTGCTATCCTACTAAGTATGCAATAAATATGTTAAGTACGACGGCGACGTTAGAAAAGAGAGGGTTAAGGGCTGCAGTTTTAACTTAAAAGGTATTAAGACGTTATTATGCAAATGCATTCAAATGGGTAGGTTTCATTTTCGCTATCTCCTTCCCGCATTTACCTGGTGAAGGAATGGAAGAACCGTTGAAGACAATTAGTTCAATAAATGTAAATTGCTTTGTGGCTACTGAAATTATTTTTCACTAGCTTCTTGTCGCAACTTCGTTCGTTCGTCGCCAAATTTCTGGTTCCCCCAACCCACCCCATCGCAATCGAAACACATCGCCTCGTTTTTTCTTAGCGTTCTTACTGACTTTTTTTCTTTTTGCTTGTTTCTTAAGGGTATAGCCTTTCTCAAGAATTGGACTATCTAATGTCAAAAGAATTTTGGAAATCCGACTGAAAGTTCCAGAGATAACCCTCTATATACCAAACACACGAACAAACACCTCTTTCATTTAGTTGTTAGTACAGTGAGGAACTGAATGGATTATTTCAGATTCAGAAGAATTAGATATATTTTCCTACTGAACTTCCTAGTGTACTGTTTTGCTCTCAGTGAACAACAAAGAATATCTATCTCTCATAGCATTGCCGTAAATACACTATTGCACATATAGCAGAAAAGAGAAAAATTGGAAGGAAGATCGAAAACTGCAGTCACGCGATAAATGTACCGCTCTGTAAGTAGGAAAAAAAAACTGATAACTCTAATCTCTGATTGGCTATGACAGGTTTGTTTTAGAAGAATTAGATATTTATTCCTACTCAACTTCATAGTGTACTGTTCTAATGTATGTGCTTGCTCTCAGTGAACAACAAATAATATCTGTCTCTCTTAAGATTTGACTTAAATAAACTATCATCAGAAAAGAGAAAATAAGAAGGAAGATCGAAAATTGCAGTTACGCGATAAAGGTTAGATTACCGCTCTATAAGTATAAAAAAAAACTAATAGCTCAAATCTCCGATTGGCTACGACAGGTTTGTCAATATCAGGAGGTCGATTCCGAAACCAATTACTTGCCGCAGTTCAAATAAACCACATATTTCTTTTTGACGTGAGTTTTGTCCTTGCTGTATTTCTACGAGTAGCAGTCACTATGATTATTATTGTAGGTATAAGATATATTTTTTTGCGTTCGGTTGATCAATTTCATGATCCGATTTGTGACGTCATTGCGAGACACGACTATTCCTTCCGTATTCCGTATTGGGGGTAAAATTAATTTTAGTATTTCCTAAAATATTTAATTTTTTTGTTACCAATTTACCCTACATCCGACAGTTCGGTCTGCCAGAAGAAAGGCTTCAATACTATTGCGTTTGTGGCAGATTCGTAGTTGACCTGCTCACGTAGAATGACCGGGTTTCGTCGACGGAAGAATATACAAATTGACAGATAGCATAGACAAAGTGACAGTTAGAATAGACAAAATGACAGTTAGAATGACACAATGACAAATATAATAGACAAAATCACAGATCGAATAGACAAATAACAGATAGAATATAAATGATTTTAACCAACAAACCATTTTACACGTCAATCATATTTTGAAAACTAGATGAGATCGGCGTTTCTATCGGCTGACTACTCTGAGAAGAAAGGCCGAAACAAACTCAGAGGTCACAGTCTCTTTTAAAGTCCTGACATAATCTTGGTCAGGTCATGTGAAGACCATGTAGATTGGTGTCTGAAATGGTCTTTTGAGGAAAGAACCACACAGAATGAGTGGACCTGTCCAGTCAGTGCACGCATTTGTCAGTAATCATGCGCTCAACACAGAACTTGAGGAGCTCAACGATTCGACGAACATTCCCAAAGAAAGGACATTTGGGTAGGCCGCATTATACAACGTGTCGTTTTGCATCCTCGTCAAATTTCAGGAGACATAAATAATCAAATAAAATTACGATACTTCGTCAATAACTAATACTTGTTTTTTTATGTTATTTTAATTGACAGTTTTTTAGAATAAAATACTTTCAAAGAACAGAATCGCCCCGCTGCGTTTGCGGTAGGCAATGTTGTCGCATAAAAGGGCAGTTACAGTGCGGTATAACACAGGCCGCGTTTTAACATGCGTGTTCCACAAAAATCAATTCCGAATATAAGAAAAAAATACAAAAGCTACTTATTTTATTATTGATTCGGGTTGAGAATCATTAGCATAGTGACCTCCTTGAATTTGACGAGGATAAACAAAACGACACCTTGTATATACAAAATGACAGATAGTATAGACAAAATAACCGATTTGTTTTATTCATCTGTCAATTTGTCATTTCTTCAGTCGACAAAACTCGTTTCTCTGTCTCGAAACTGCTGGCAAATTAACAAAAATACAGTTAATTTGTAAAATGCTTGTTCTAGTAGCATTGTTTCTGTACCACTTTCACTGTAAGATATAGCACGTAATGCTTTTGAAAATTGAGCGTGAATATTATGATTTTTCTTATGACTATGAAACTACGTGCACGATGAAAAGAGGTACAAACCTCTTTTCATAGTGCACGTAGTTTTGTTACAGAAAAAAAAAATGGTATATCTTTAACGAGAACGTTACTATTATTTGCATAGGTATTTGCGGTAATATTATAATGGTTGCAACTTAGCCTTTATGTTTATTTTCTAACTGTTATGAAGTGAACGTCCAATTACTCACAAACGTAATGTTACTTTGACTACAGCATCAGTTCGTATCTTTATTATTTTTAAACATGGTTTTCTATTAGTATCATTTGTCAAAGAGAATGAACAGTTCAAAAAGGCTCCCAAGTTAATATCTGGACAAAACAGGAGATGTCTGCTTGTTGGCGAAGCAGCTGATGAGTAATGATCAAGGACGATAGGATTTTATCTTAATTAATTCAGCCACGAAAAAACGTGCAGAATAAAGCTGTTGGTTCGCTCTAGTGCAACGTTGAAGCGCCTTGTTGCTAAGTTTACTAATTGCTATTACTAAGGTATTAATGGTTTAAAAACTGTTTTTAATTAAACCAATAAGACTAGTGGTCGTAAAAGCTACTGCTGAGCAGGAGGTTCTGGGTTCGATTCCCAATTCGGGCAAAATGTTTTTGGGTTTTTCTATCTAGAATTTCTCAGTAGCAGCCCGGAGTCTGGATGTGTGTCCGGTAGGCTCGCCCCCTATTACATCGGACTTAAACATGAAGAGATATGAGGAACAGGGTGTAAAGTTCACTCATACTCTTGGAAAAGGGAGGATCCTCCGACCAGATGGATGTCGTATCTGGTGGGCAACTGCCAGATGATTGTTTTCGGGAAGTTGTATATATGCTAGCTGCGCGGTAAACTATGATTGCGCGATGCAGGATTTGTGTGACGTCAGTGTAATGCGTTGTTCGCATGTGGCGGTATAGATGCCGCCTCCGGAGACCTCCAGTCTCCTCCGGAGACTGGAGGTCGATAGTATACTAAGTCTTGTATCTTGCAATGCTTGCCAATGCCAGTTGGGTTCCAGTGGGTTGGAACCGGGTCACGCATAGTTCGCGGTAAGTCGGAACTGTCTGCGATGATCCCCAGTGAGTCGGGGTGGCTGACTGCTGGTCTCGACCAGGAGAGGGATTAAGCGCTCTGCTTGTGGACCGGCCGAATGTGCAGTGTGCTGTGCTAGGGTTGCTGATGAGGCTGAAGGTGATGACCAGGTATGCGCTTGGGCTGCATGCTGATGGTCAGGACAACCGTTCAAGCCGTGGTTGCTGGCTGGCTGTGTGACTTGCGGGAGTGATGATGATGAAGTCACGCTGAAGTAGTTGCACGAAGGCTGCGCTGACGTTCATACTCGGGGTCACCAGCGCTGACGTCGTAATTTGGGCGAAATGTGGGTGTACTATAGGTACACCTCTGCATTACCCTTCTGGGATTACAGGCGTGATGTTTATGTTTATTATTATTAAAAAAACTATTTAATTTCTTTTATTTAATACACACCTAGAGTAACCTTGTATCTACGTGTAAGAAAAAAAACGAGCCAAGTGCGTGTCAGACCACGCACAATGAAGGGTTCCGTAGTTGCATGAATTTATCCCAAGAACAAACATAATATTTTAGTTGAATAAAATGTTCTTCAAAACATTCTTTAACTGAAAATATTGTAAGTGTATAGGAGGCACGTTACAATCTTTTTTTCAAGGCTTTGTTTTACCACTTTGACGGCGTAATTAATATCCATGCCAAATTACAGCTTTCTGGTTCTAAGAGTCTCTGAGCTTATCTGTAGACAGACGGACGGACGGACATGGCGAAACTTTAAGGGTTCCAGTTCCGGTTGACTGCAGAACCCTAAAATAAAGTTGTAAGTATGTAAATATTAAAAAAAAGCATGTTTTTAATATTATGTTTATTGATAAGATATTCAGAACATTTTAGAATTACTATTCACAATTCATAAACAACGGTATCACTGGGTAATTATATTGTTCATAAAAATAACTATCGAATTCAGGACACAAAAATGAGGGCAACCTTAAGTCGAAGAAATCGTGAAACTATTATCACCCAAAATTGAAATCAATTTAAGTTAACCCGGATATGTACTCTGTAACAGAGAATTAAAAGGCGGTTACAGGAATTTACATTGATGGCTTTTCAATGAGCGATTGGAATTAAGGAAATCAAAGTGATTTTGTTTGAGCGCAGAACAGGAACGGTTCCAGGCTGCGGTTCTCTCATTTCCTTTGTTATCTTCGGTCTCATAATCTTCGTTCGTTGTTTCACCTCTACTACTCAGCCGTTTTCCTAAGATAGGATTACTTTTTGTTGCACCGTTAATGGAAAATTCCTTGGTGGTTTAAACATTTGTTGGAAGAATTTTATAGAAAAAACTGTGATTTGGCTTGGAACGTGAATTTATAGAGATAAATGGATTCCCCATTAAAATAATTAAAAATAAATGTTGAAATGTCGCCCCGTGACGACGGGTTCTATAAAATCGTGCTATTTAAAAGGTGCAGTCTATTTGGTACAAATTGAATCCATTAAAATGTTGGACGCCATGGAGCCTGTCAACAAATCGACTTCAATATGCATTTAAATTCTGACCGCACGAGTTGGTCTGCAAATCTGAATTCTTTTCAGATTGACGCAGTCGTTTTAATATTAATCATGGACCAAACAAAAGGTTTTTTATATTGGCGATCGAGATAAAATGTTGTCGGTCACATCATACTTTGAACCGCTGTGTGCATGCAAATGTTATTTATTTACTAAACAACACGCTGTGCTGTCTTTGCTCGCTCTTCCAATGATATAAAACAAATTTATGTCGACGTCGCGCTGGCGCAGTTATATTTTATTTTATGAGAAAAGTTTGTGAAGGTGACGTCAAATGCATGGTGCCTCAGTTACAAGATAAATGAGTTAAGGAACGTTTGCAATTTTAACATTTAATTGCAAACGTGGAAACTAGACGTATTTAAACCACTTTGAGTAATATTTTCAACAAAATTTCAGATTGAATTAAAACAGGGTGGCACAAATAAAAATCGCAGAGCATTTGTTAGTGTTCTTGAAGCGAAACTGTAATTCGATGCTAGAACTGAACTCTTTTGTGAGAGCGCATACTCTTCTTTTTTATATCTCCTCTGTTATTTAATTCGACACTATCAATGATTATGACCTGACGACACTATCATGTTGTAAGTTTGACCGTCTGTATTACGTGTTACCGGCTACTCAATGAACTATTACATTTACAAAAAAATGGAAATAAGAGTACTTTTCATACGGAAAACCATCGCCTACAGGAAGCTAAGAAACTACGCTCTTAAAACCGAGCCACCGTCCCTAGCCAATTAAAGTTAACAATTAATTCTTGAAACAGTTTCTGTTAAGGCACAATTATTTCACTTGACTTCACATCGTACTAAAATTTGCGTTTGCATTTCCGTAGGTATACCCCTCCTAACGTCGTCATCACGTTATTAAAAAATAGCAACTTTACAGGAGAGTGAAAAACCTGCATGATTTTACAAAAGTAGATGGCGGATCCCGTTGGTTGTTTCTGATTGGCTGATTGGTCAAAATGTCATACCGACAAAAAAAAAATTTCTTTGTTCGAAGCTAAACGTCGATGCTTCGAATTGTCCGTATATATAGTTCAGAAGTCATTCAACGGTAAAGGTGTTATGATGTCAGAGATGTGGAATTTGTGTGGCACCTATATAAGATTCTAGAAATATTATTGCATATCCAATTGTTTTATCTGCTAGTCAATCAACCTCGTACACCACTTTATAGTCTTATTTTCTTGCTTTTAGAATTATTGCGCAACAAGACAAACAATACAATGCTTTTAGCTTTCATTTTAGAAGTGCATTAAAAGCTTTCATTTAAATAAGTCTATTTAGTCCCAGACTAAGTATTAAGGTGTGCTAGATAAACCTTTGTAACAAATAAAACCGTCTATTTCGAAATCGTTAAAGCAAGGGAGTAATGGTCAAAGCATCCGCGCAAACCTATCAACCAGTCTATCAGTCAGCAGTTTTTGCCTATTGATCTATCTGTTCACGTAGAAAAAGATTTCCAAAAATAAATAAGATATTCCGCAGTTTAAATATATATAGTAGAATTTAATCATGTTTAAACGGGCATCAAAGCGCTTTGCAACCATTCCGTCCAAATGTGTTGAAAATCTTGTTAAAGTTTAAAAGGGATGATGCAGGAAACCGTTTAAAAGTATCTCGAAACGTAAAGGCTAACTTTAGTACGACACAGTTCCCTTGTGACCCTGTGATATCGAACAGTCTTATTTGTAATTTTGTCGTCTCCATCATTGCTGCGAAAACTGAATGTTGTTAAGAAACTCGAGAGTTTTCTACTAAATCAAAAGTTGTTTTCCCTTTAAATTCGTTGCGTCAACTTACTGACGACATCTCAGATTTCACCGCTTCGCTGGCAATTCGGATTTTTCAGCACATCTGTTTCATTTTATGTTTGTTTTCGGAATGAGTTAAGTTTAATGATTTTCTTTGCGAACAAGTAAAATTGTTATTTCTTGTGACAGACATTGTAAACGCATTCAAGTGCGCACCCTTCAGATAAGGCCTGCCGGTGGATTCTTAAAAATATCACCGGGAAGATTGAGGTAAAGGAAGCTTAAAGTGAACTGTTATTCCTCCTGATATTAAAGATTAGGTAGACAACTGCAAGTTCAAATAAATGGTGTCAATTAACTTGTTTTAAAAGTAAAAATGGGTGTGGAGATGTAAGAATATTTTTGTATTGTATAAACTCAATCTCATTTGTATTATATAAGTGCGTAGCCCAGGTGTGAGTACTATGTACTATGGAGCTACCATTTACCGGGTAATATGTCTTTCATTGACTAGAATGCGTCCTGGCGGCTGATAGTATGTCATGCTCACTCAAATGTCTCGCTGACGGTGGTGCGTGTGTTGGATCATTTAGCTTTCTTCAAAATGGTTGAGCTGAATGGTGCTGATCCATGCGTCATGTTAGTGAACGGGCGCCGTCATTTGGGACTGGTCATCTCTTAGCTGCCACGGCTTCATTTAACAATTACATTTTTGGATTGTTTTTCTTGCTGCACTCTGGATGCTTTTAACGTGTACGTCTTTTTTTCATCGTTATCACTTAAAAGATCAACACAAATGATAAAACTAATATTTTGTACCAATATTATTTAAAAGTTTGTCCATGGAGTTTGTTCCCCGTTCTTCTCCTTAGGAAACTACTACGCTTTGGAATGGGCAACTAGCTTCATATTTCTGACTGACCGACTCCTTGATAATTCAAAAATTCCTGTGAATGGTTTTATTGAAATAAATACTTTGAGTTTGAGTTTGATTCTAATAATTGACTGTATTGACAGCTCACTTCACCCAAGCTTTCACGGTGAGAAATCGTCCGCATTCTTTCAGCTTTTTTACTAGCGTTTCTAGGACCTAGATGCGATTGATGATATTTAGTGCGTAGCTTTAGTGGTCACTACATCTTTATATTCGTCGCTTTGGTTTACCGTTTCTTAGCAAAACCACGCGGAAACAGACAGTGACCGTATAACTTTTCTTTAGTAGTAAAAAAAACATCAACATTAATTTACCTATCTGTTAGTCTCAGTGACATTGACAAGATTCTGATTATAATAAATTCCAGATGAGTTAATGAGTTTGTCTTTAAATGCGAATTCTGTTTTAATGTATTAATACATTCGTAATACATTGCTAGAACATTAGATGTAGGTAAGTCAACATTAGCATACAATCGCCGTCTATAAATCAGCGTAAATGTTGTTGTATCGGAGTACTTGATATCGGCTATAAACAGATTTGATCAGCTATTCTTGTTTATTGATCATACAAAATTAATTGCTTGAACTTTTATAGACTCAAGTAAGTGCATGCCTACTTGCTGATGACTTTTGTGAGGTCATGTTGAAAGACGAAAAGCATTTTAGGGTACCACAAAAAAAGGCACCCATTGCGATCGCCTTTTCTAAACTTATCCTACTAATTTTAAGTAATTTTTTTAATGCGTCAGTAAGTTTGTTTATTACCTTTCACACCAAAATAGCTGAATCGATTTGGATGAAATTTAGCACACAGATAGACCATGACGTGGATAAGGCCATAGGCTACTTTTCATCCCGGATCGCAGACGAAGTCGAGAGCAAAAGCTAGTAATATTTATTATAGATTTGATATTTTTGTATGTAAGGTTGTTACGCTTTCACGCTAAAACGGCTGGATAGATTTTGATGAAATTTGGGGTATAGGGAGACTATGACCTGGATTAGGACAGAGGATACTTTTATCCCGATATTTCTACGGGATCGAGACTTATGCGGGTGATACCTGGGGGGCAGCTAGTTTATCATCGTTTCTTACGTTCTAACTACTAACATTCTAGCTAAGATTTGGATTAATTTTACTCATGATTTGATGGCATTGTATAAAATACGATGCCATTGGGCAGGTATTAGGTATCATCCTAAAATAATAGATAAGTCGTTACTTAATTTTTGCTTTCTTGAACGATTGAATACCTAAATATATAAGAAAACCAAAACACGGTACCTACCTGCCTTACATTTCAGAAAAGCATATATATTCCAGTCTAAAATAAATTAACTTACACGTCCTTTACCACAAACGAGCGCTGAATTCATTTGAAAATCAGTTCGTTCAGAATTCATGATAGTCGTCCCTCTTAATTATTTTAAAATCACGAAACTACTCGTTTCGTGATATTACAATAAAACCACGTAACTACACATACATTTTACTTGAAACTAGCTAAGAGTTTAAACAGTAATAAAATTTAATCAAGCTTTCATTGGTCCGGAAAATTAGCTCTTGGGAGAGTGCAATCGTGGTGCGAATCTATACAGAGCTTTTTGAATTCCTAGTTTCGGTAGTTAGATTTTCACATATGGATTTACATTTACATAAATAAACTTCCCTTCTTCCCATGGGGGTAGGATACGAACCTTAAATACTCCTTTTGCTTTGTTTACGTTCATAAAGTAGCGGGGTGAATTAACACATTAAAAGTAGCAATGGCTGTCAGTTTGACAGTTCAACAACATTGATTGCGTTATTTACCGTTGTTGAGCAGGCAAAGTTTTCGAACATAAAGCAATGGATTAGCAATATCCTTCAAAATGTTCCAGATGGTGATTGCTAGTGTGTTACGCAGTTAGGGTGCTCGTCATGTTTTAACCCGCACGCCGCCGGTTAAAGGAACATGACGAGGAAAGGTTAAAAGGAATGAAATGAAATGAAATGTTTATTTCTGGAAGTAGATCTTTCAAGACACTTTTATACGTCAAAACAGTTGTAAAAGTAGGTACCTACCTACGACGCACCTGACCTTTCTGAAGAACATCATCCAAAAATAAAAATATAGTGCTCTTAAAAGGGTTATGGCCGTCCTGTAGGCTTTAGTCTCTCAGAAAGTATTTCATGTTATACTTTTTTTAGTGTTTTTGTAACAGTTATAGCTGCTGTTTTGGGAGGCTCATGTTTTAGATATAGTTGGTTTACTATGAAGAGGATTTACTATCATTTGTTAATCACGATATCATTGTTTTTCGATTCGCTGCACCTTAAACGGAAACACTAGTTTTTACCAAACGATTAATTGCAAATACTTACGATCGACCTTACGATAAAGTTGTTTAATACGCTTTAAACATCCAATAACAATAGAATCGATATGATCTAAAAGCACGATTTACTAGCAGCTGCATATTAATATTGTTTAGAAAAACGTTCAGTTGAATGTGTTATTGTTGTGAATTAATTACACAGTTGGTACTTCTGGCAAAAACTAGACGCTCCGTTAAGCGGGCCCTAACGATCAATTATATTGCTCAATATGTCGAATTGCGCAATGTTTTGACCGTTTAGGGTTAACAAAATTTTAAGCGATTTTAGTTATTATTGCACCACTAGCTTCTGCCCGCGGCTTCGTTAGCGTGTAAGTCGCACCACAATTAACTAAAATAACAAACAATTATTTCATAACTTTCCTGTACACTACGTTTGTAGTTTTGGTTTCAGCAGCCATAATATGAAGAGAATCAAGTTTGATGAAGCGGGAGCAAGTGACGTACAATTGTCCGAGTGAGAAGCAGCTCATCCTGAGGTCGCCCTCAGGATGAGCTGCCTTTAGTAGTAATTTCATAGAACTAATTAACGTCTGCTTACCTAATGGCACAATACTGATACAATGAATGATACTTTCCTACAGATTATTCCTGACTATAGTTTTAAATAACCAAAATCCGTGGTTTAAAACCCTTTTGAAATTTGTTACAAACAGTTTAAAACCACGAGCACGTGGGCCGTACAATGATTACATATTACAAAAAAAAGGCAATTTTTATTAATTTTGCGATGTTATATATCATATATACTACTTTTTCAGGATCAGATATAGACTGAAAACAATCTTGGCATGCGACAAAAAAATCTTATTAGTTTTTAACTCAGTCACAGCGTATTTTTGAAATGTATATATTTATCAGCTATCTTGTGCCCGCGGCTTCGTCCAAATGGTTGTCGGAAATTATCGCACGGGAAAATGCTAGCGAAATAAATAGTATCCTATAAACCAAATCCATTCAGCCGAAACGTGAAAAGGTAACAGACAGACAGATAACACTTTTTCTTTTAATTTGAAATACTCTAGCACCACCTACATACTTAGCTGAGTTATTTTTTATCTTCAAATTGTAATAACTTTTAATCGGATGGACCGATTTAAATTAAATAAATACTTAAATAAATAATATGTCAAGCTTCGAATTCTGACTATATTTTCTTTCTAAATCTCTGAAAAAAGGTCCCTACATAAAAATTTCAATAATCATGTAAATTTTCAAATCATCTCAAACGGCTGAGTGTGGTTTTCAATCGTTTCAAACCAAAAAGACAGTTGAAAACCGAATGCTTAAAATTGTTTTTAAATCGTTTTGCAGCTATATTCCTGACAAACAGCTATCACTAAAATAATATAACAGTACATTGTAAACACGCAGGATTTCTCATAAACAGTCACCTAACCATACATATTAATTTTTATTATAACTAAAGATGACAGAAGAGGCCTAAACTTTATGTTTTTCTGTGTACGTTTTACGAACTATATCATAATATTAGGATAACAAAATGTAGAAAAGGAAGCTGAAAAAAATACAGATTGTTGGGAATCGAACATATTATTGCAGTTTGCAGAGCAGTCGTCGAACCGCTGAGCTATTTGCTTTGTTGAAATTAAAATAGCCGCTCTCATATTATGCAGGTATATATTCTAATTGCCTCGTGTAGGATAAGTACTAAGCAGGCCTTGCTCACGCGAAAACATTAAAGTAAAATAATGGATCGTTTGAGTGCAAGGGCTGATTTGATGAAGGTGTAGGTAGGGGCCGCCTTACTGTGTGACCATCGACTAACTTTGTATGGTTTGAAAATGTAACACCGCAATGTAGTTTTTGGCTTACAAAGTTATTCCTAACAAATACCAGGGAAGCATGGCACGAAAGGGAAGAGGCTTATTTATAGCCAGTACAGGATGGAACCGGCTGCTAATTATGATGATGATGATGAAAGTGAATCTTGATTGTACGGGAATTGTTTGCTCAAACGGCTTTCAAAGTCTAACGACAGTTTAGCCTCAACAGTTTCCACTAGGGTACAGACAGGTACAGAATACTAACTCGTTGCCAATCCTGCTATTTTAGGTGACTGTACGCTTTCCACAAGAGAGTTACGCGCATGTGTATTTAGCGAAGGATATTCCAGTCAAATGCCACTCATAGGTTCAAGTTATCGTGGTTTCCCAAGTGCCTCAATTTAGATAAACATGAGTCATACGGCGTTTAATGATGTATGCTTTTTGTACGCTCCATGAGGTTTAGATAACAAGTAAATATCTTGAGTTTTTGCAGCCAGTTTTTTAAGGCATCGCGATTATTTTAAGCATTCATTGCTCTTTGGTGTACGAGAGGGTTCGTGGGGTCAGGGGACCCCCGTCAGGTTCAGGCAACGAAGTTCCTTACGCTTTTTCTGCAACGAATTTCCTTAACTAATTTTCTGTAATTACATTCGGAGTTGCAGAAAAAGCGTAAGGAACTTCACTATCAGCTTTAGCACCCTCAAAACCCATGAAAACGACACCCATAATGGTCCCACCCTGATCGCAGCCGCCATCTTGGATTTATAATTTGTACTCACTATTGGCTTCAGCACCCTCGAAAACTATCATACTCTCTCTCCGACGCATGGGCATCTTGAATTTAAAATTATTTTAATACAAGATGCCGCATAAAGCTTTTTCGTTACTTGACGATTTCTACAGTTAAGAAATTCGTTAAAAAAATCAGACATCTATAGATTCTCAATGTGACTACTGGTAAACACTTGTAAATCACGCTCACTGATTATCCTACTGTCGTGCCCAAACTAAGTAGGTACAAGTGGGTAAAACATCTTCCAGATCCGTTTTGAAACCATGTTCGAAAGCAATACCTGCATCATCATCATCATCAAAGTGGTATTTAATTCCAACTTAGATAGTTTGCAGTTTTACATATTACAGAACCTAGACCTCTCCTGTAGATGAAGGTCAAGTCAAAAACATAACCACTACTGTAAGTAGTTTGACAAAGGTCAAGGTATAGCAAGGCAGATGTTTTGATAAACACAAATTACTGCATAACAAACAGTTCGGTTTTTTAGGAAATGTTTATAATGCATGGGAGGACAAATGCTATGCTTTGGGCATCTTTTTCGATTTGTCCAAGGCATTCGATTGTGTTCTTCATGAAACTTTAAACAGGAAACTTCACCACTACGGAATCCGGAACGCCTCTCTGGATCTTGTTACTTAAGTGATAGGATTCAGAGAGTTGATGTTGACGGAAAAAGATCACCTGGATCTGTAGTAAGAATGGGGGTTTGGGGGTCAATTCTTGGCCCATTTTTGTTTCTTATTAATATTAATGACTTGCCTTACCATATAAAGGATTTTCATGATATAGTGTTGTTTAGAGACGACACTTTTATTTAAACTCAAACGTCAGCAGCTGGTTAACCACTTAACTACCACCAGTTAACTACTTTATAGTAGTTAACTGGTTTAATGTCAATAACCTACTTCTTAACGAGAAAAAAACTTAATGTATTAAGCTTACGATACCTCATGTTAGACAAGTAGAAACTAGTGTTCTTATAAAGGGTGAAGAGTTGAAACCCGAAAACACCACAGTATTCTTAGGCATAACTTTTTATGCCAAGCTTTCAATTGGGCCCCCATATAGATAAATTGTCAAAAAAGCTTATCAGCAGCATACGCCGTTAGAAAAATTCATAATTTAACTGATTTGGAGACAGCCCGTTTAGAATACTTTAGTCATAGTGTGATGTCGTACGGTATTCTGTTGTGGGGAAATGCCGCCCATATTCGGACAAATTTGGTTTTACATAAAAGGGCAATTCGTTCAATTTAAAAATTAAGTCACAACAAAAAACACAACTTTGTTGTTCGTACTACCAGGCTCAAGAAAATTGGTGGCTCGTTTAAATGTCAATGTATACGTTTCTATAATAAACTTCCTAGCCAAATTCAATAACTAAGCCTTAATAAATTCAAATCTTTTATAAAGCGAAAACTATGTCAGAAAGCCTATTATACTTTCAAGGACTATATTGAGGACAAAAAAGCTTGGGAATGAGCTGCTCCAATAAATTTACACAGATAATGTTGATGTTTATTTTGCCTTTTACATAATTTTTTTCTATATTTGTACTTTTTTGTATAAACAATGACATGTATGTTTACTGTATAAAGTATAATATTATTTTACTTTTTGTGAATGGTGAGGACTATGTGGGTCATTGATTTTTTTTTCATTTAGTTTTAATGATGGTCTGGCAGTTTGAGTAATTTATGCCGCCTTCCCAAATGTCGTTTCATTTTTATTGTTCGTCGAATCGTTGAGCTCTAAGTCGAGCTGCACAATGGTTGACAAATGCGTGCCCTGACTGGACATGTCCACTCAAATCTGTGTGGTTCTTTCCTCAAAAGACTATTTCAGACACTAATCTACATGGTCTTCACATGATTCTGACCAAGATTATGTCTGGACTTTAAAAGAGACTGTGACCTCTGAGTTTGTTTCGGCCTTTCTTCTCAGAGTAGTCAGATAGGAAACGCCGATCTCACCAAGTTTTTAAAATATGATTGACGTGTAAAAGTGTTTGTACAAACCTACTTACAGAAATAAAACCATTTATAATTTATTTGTAATTTTACTTTAAGTAAAATATTGTAACTAATAATCACCATTTTTATTTTTATTATCACTTGTAACGCATTTTTTTTTAAATTCTAAACCCTATTTGCGGCAAGCGTAGGACTGAAAAGCAGCTGTTTTAGATTCCGATCTCATAACATGCAGCGCAGTTTCTTGCCAATTTGGTATTTATAACAATATTTTAAAGCGAAGGAAAAATCCCACCCGACAATGGTCCGGAGGATCCCATCTCGCTCCAAAAGGACTTCACTGCCCTCTTCGGTATGAGTGACTCCGTCATCTTGGCGGGGGATCTTAATGCCAAGCACCCGGCGAGGAATAGTAGCACAACTTCAACCAGAGGTAGGATAGTTTTCAAGTTAGGCGAATCCCTTAACTTTGACGTCATCGCTCCAATGAGCCCGACGCATTTCCCAGGAAATCCCAATCACCTTCCCGATGTTCTCGATGTAGCGCTGCTCAAGAATGTGAACCTTCGTTTGCATTCGATAGAGACGTTCCACGAGCTTAACTCTGACCACCGCCCAGTAGTCATGCATCTTGCACCCTACTCGGGCCCTATCGACCCCAACCGCCCCCTCAGACCCAGATGATAACCGACTGGAGGAAAGTAAGCGAAAGACTGAAATCCACCACGTCGCCTCACCTGGACACCATCCCCGATCACTTAGTGTCAGTCGCCGACACGACGGCCGCAATCGACTCGTTTACAGAGCACGTACAATCCGTATTGACGGATTGTTCACGGGAAGTTCCGGTGATGGAAGACCATCGCTGGAAACTACCTACTGACGTACGTGACCTAATAACCGAGAAGAACGCGGCCATTCGTGCCTACGACTCCTTCCCTTGTGACGCGAACAAAGCCCACATGGACCATTTACAGCGTGCTGTAAAGAAACGCATAGGGGAGGTTCGCTCTGAGGGCTGGAACAAGATGCTCAGTGAACTCGAGCCCACTCATCAAGCCTTCTGGCAATTACAGAGGAAATTGCGTTCCTCAGAAGAGGTCTCTATGCCTCCTCTCATCCGCCCCGACAATAGTGTCGCTTTCGACAGTTCCGACAAGGCTGAATGTCTTGCTAACAGCCTAGAGTCCCAATGTTCTCCCAGCTCACAACCAGTAGACCAAGCTCACCTGAACAAGGTCGACGCTGAAGTCGAACGGAGAGCCTCCCTCCCTCCCGTCGAAGACCCTGATGATCCTCTGCCTCCCGTCACTCCAGACGAAGTGCACGACATCATTAAGGGGCTCCACGCTCGTAAGGCCCCCGGTTCGGATGGTATTACCAATAAGGTATACAAACTCCTTCACGCCCCGCTCATAATGCTTATGACCGCCATCTTCAATGGCGCCTTGAGCAACAACATCTTCCCACAAGCATGGAAAGAAGCCACCGTCATCGGTATCCCAAAGCCAGGCAAGCCAAAGTCTGAGCCCTCCAGCTACCGCCCTATTAGTTTACTCAATGTTCTCGGCAAAATCTACGAGAGACTTATTTATAAGCGTCTCAAAGACTACGCCGAAGCAAAGAGCCTCATTCCCAACGAGCAGTTCGGTTTCCGTCCCCAACACTCGAGTATCCAGCAGGTCCACCGTATAGTAGAGCACTTATGCGCTGGTCTGCAGCGTAATGCGACGACGGGCGTGCTATTCTTCGACATAGCGAAAGCCTTCGACAAAGTCTGGTACAACGGCTTGATATACAAGCTGTACCAACTAGGAGTGCCAGATCGTCTCGTGCTCATCTTACGAGACTTTTTGTCGAATCGCACCTTCCGCTATCGCATCGAGGGTGCACTCTCGTCCCCTCACCCTATTCGCGCGGTGTCCCTCAGGGTTCCGTTATATCTCCTCTAGTCTTCACGCTGTTTACAAGCGATATCCCACAGAGTAAAAAGGCTCAGTTGGCTCTCTTCGCCGACGAGACTGCCGTTTACTATACCGGTCATTGTCCCAACGCTATAGCTCGTACTCTCCAAACCTCCGCAAACGTCTTAGGCGCTTGGTTCCGGAAATGGAGAATCGAGGTCAACCCCGATAAGAGTCAGGCGGTTCTCTTCTCGAGACGTCGTCGAGTCCCACCCCCCCTTCCCAGCCCGATCACTATGTACGGCAAGCCAATCCCTTGGGAGAAGCAAGCCAAATACCTAGGCGTGATCCTTGATCAAAACTTAACGTTTAAACAGCACATTAAGGCTGTTCGCGCGCGCGCCGCTTTCGCTCTTGGTAGACTCCACTTTATTCTGACAGCCCGTTGCAAACTGTCACTTAAATGCAAGCTGCGCATCTACACCGCAGTCATCCGTCCCATCATGACCTATGCCTGCGTTGTATTCGCGCACGCTCACCCACGTCATCTCCATAAGATGCAGACCCTCCAAAACCGTTTCCTTAGAAAGGTCACGGGTGCCCCCTACTAAGTCCGAAATATAGATCTCCACGTAGACCTAAAAATGCCTACCATAAACCAGTTCATGATACGCTTATCGAAGCGTTTCTTTGACTGTGGCATAAAACACCCCAACCCCCTGATTACAGCGGCCGCCCGCTACACTCCCTCTCGCATTAGCAGTATTCGCCGACCAGGGCATACTTTAATCGACCCCGACGACGCCACTACCCTCCTCCAGGAGAGTAGTAAGGCCACCAGCACGCTTCATAAGCCCAAAACCCGATCGCCGTCCTACCGTCCTCGCCGCCGAGGCCCGCCGCGACGCCCAAATCTACGCCCCTCCCGACCCTTGCTCGAGCCAGCCCGCGCCGCTGAGCCTGTAGCTTTAAATTCGTCCCTAAATAATATCATTCCTGATCCAGCTAGTCATTTGCTGCCCTCTTCCAGCGACGCCCTAAGCCTAACCTAACCCACAGGGGGTGCCCTTAGCGTGTAGTCGCTTGGTTTTTAGTTAGTATTTAAGTTTAAGTCCTGGCTGGAGGCCTTAATTTATTAGGGCAACCACAGGCAAGTCCGTCTGAGCAGACGACAACCTCATAGGTTGACCTGCGAGATGCCATTTATAAAAATAAAAAAAAAAGCGAAGGAAAAATATTTTTGTTTCGTGTAGTGCCTGCGATGCGAGTATGCGACGAAACGTCAGTGTGTGCAGTAAAACTGCGATCTCAGTCGTACCGCGAGTAATACGACTCTTAACGTATACCTATCCACTTTTGAACGCTTACTGTACAAATATGAGGCGAGGGGTTCAAATAAAATCAAGCAATAACAGTAGCATACCTATAAAATTGTTATTACTGTTATATTCATAAAAATATAAAGTCTAAACATTTCCATACAGAAAAGTGAAAATTTAAATTAACAGAATCCCTGTAGTCAAATGTTTAGACAATTTTTCTGTGTATTTATGTTGGTATAACAGGGAATTTACTCAGCTAGGTTTATCAGTTAGCGTCCCAAGAGAAAACCTTTTATGGTTTCGTTCAAAATTGGTCGGTATATGAAGAGAAATATTAACCAAATTTGCAAGAACATTATAAAAAGAGAAAAGGTTCAGAAGAACATTGTTATAGGAAAAAGAAAATTACCTGTGCGCAAGGTGTAGCTATAAATTCAGCATATGGTTTGAGACCCCGTAGGGTAAAAAATTTCGTCAGTAATTTTTTTTTTTACATTTTTCATTTTTACAGTTTTTGGTTCCTGTTTGTGCTCTTGTTACTTTTTTTCCTGTATTAATGTAGTTTCCAAGAGGAATGGTTAGAACTTAAGAACATAGTTTTGGTATTAAGTAAGTTTACCATGGTATTTAATTGTTAAGAATAAAAACGCTTGACTGTTGAAATTGAAAGTTTTAATACTCAAAGCTACGTATTTTGGTAGTAAAGTATTCACCTTTGGGCTTTAAAAAATGTAGGTTTGTAGATTATCAAAGATGGGCGTAAATTTTTCAAAGGGTTACTTAGTATTGACACAGAAATGCATAGAGTTGCGCTGATTTCGCTGTTTTTTTATAAAATGAAGCTAGAATAATGTATTATTAATGAGCATTGCACTATTATTTCAAAGGAGGTGTTTTTATTCCATACAACTGTGGCCAAATAAAGTACCTTAAGAACAAAGGCGCGAAAATATAGGAAAAAAATCGAAGATTCAAAAAATGGATTTATTATATTTTTAGATGAAAAAAAATTGGATTTATTTAGACATTTGTACCACCTCAAATTGTTTTTCAAAGATGTTATAACTTGTAACCCAAGTATTTTAATGTGGCAATCTAGTGATACACTTCTTCTGAAGTTGCGTTTCGTTACTTCATTTTATAAACGTATCAAACATATATTAACCTAAAAATCGAATGATTATGTTATTTTTGTTTTAAAAGCAGTTATTTTTTGCCTAGAACATTATTTTTGTGAAATGTTTAGCAATTATACTTTTGTTTCACATTTCAGATTAATTTATGCGTTTGGTTAGCTTACCAAAAGAATGTGCTCCAAGGTTGTTAATTACCTTGTTTTATTTTTTGTTTCTACTCACCGTGTCATTCCGTTTCGTTTTTGAGAGCTGTCACTGCTGTTATTAACGTTTCGTTGAACGCAGTTACCATGTGAGGTAGTGATTTTTATATTCTTTTATTTTCTAATCTATCGAACAGTGGAGTATTTAAATAATGATAATAACACATTTTATTTGGAGGAATTTCACTAGTAATTTGTACCTCGGTACAAGTTTTATCCAGAAAAAAAAAACACCTCCTTTGCTTTTCAAGTTTGCATAATTAACATATATGTAATTTAATAATAGGCAAGTGGCCCCGCCGGCGCGATTGAGTACTAATATATTAATGAATCATTGTTTATTCTTGTTAGTCAAAATATATGTTTAGGTAAGTACAGTAATGTACTGCTTCATTCAATTCTATTTCCAACAGTATAACATCATAGAGCTGAATCCAAACATAGTATACATTAACGATTGTTTTTGGTTTTAATCGCACTTAAGAGAAACTACTTAATTTACCCGGTCAAAATGTTACAAGCATATTTGAATTAACGACATGGTCAACTTCAGCCAACTTTCATCCAAATCTGTTGAGGCGATTTTGCGTGATTGAGCAATTCACACACACTCAAAGATTCAAGTTAGTTGTGGTTTGCCAAGTGCCTCTACTAAAGCAAACATGAGTCACACGTCTTTTAAATGCTGTAAGCTTTTTGTATAATCACTTTATCAAGTAAAGATCTTGATTTTTTACGGTCAGCTTTTTGAAGTTGTCTCGATTTTTTTAAGAATTTTTTGTTAATTTAAGATGCTTGTACGCGTGGAGGACTCAATCAAATAGTACTCAATGTTACTGGTTAACTCTAGTTTTCTGCCCAAACTGAGCTGGTGGGTAAAACAACATCCAGATCCATTCAAACCATGTTTGAGAGCAATGCCTTTTTTTTTGTCGGGGGGAAACCTTAAAAACGCGCCCGGGCTTTGGAGAAAAGCCCGGTGAGTGTGGGATTTTTACCTCACTAAAACCACCCCGGTGATCACAACCGGTGACCACCACCAGCACATGGAAGGGGTTCCATTACCTCTCGCATCATCATAATCAAAGTGATATTTGGTACCAAAAGGTCATATCTGCAAGAAGTTCGAAATAATTCTAGATATAGCAATGCAGGCGGACATCGAGTAGATTCACTTATGGCTTCTATTTTGATACTGACACAAATGCCGGACACTATTAGAGTGCATTGAGTTTATTTTAGCCAGGAATTTCGTCATATTGATTTGCACTGAAATATTGAAAAATAAAACGGAATATATGAGGCAAGATTATAAAAAAAATACATGCAATAACAGTCTGTCATACCTATAAAATTGTTGTTATTGTTTCATTCTTAAAAAATAATTGCCATACAGAAAGATGTTTTATTATTATTAACAGAATCCCTGTAGACATATAAAAACAATCAAATAATGTTAAGAATTTTTCTTCTGCGTATGTATGTTGGTAGAACAGGGAATTTTCGCAGTAGCTAGTTATATTAGTTTTTGTCCCAAGAGAAAACCTTTTACAGTTTCGTTTAAATTGGTCGGAATATGAAGAGAAATATTTACCAAATTGGCAAGTACATATAGAGGAGCAAAGGTTCAGAAAACCGTTTTTGTATTAGTTCCCAAGAGGAATGTTTGGTAGGTAAAGGGTAATAGTAGTAGTTTAGCAATTATACTTTTGTTTCACATTTCAGATTAATTTATGCGTTTGGTTAGCTTACCTAAAGACTGTGCTCCAAGGCTGATAATTACCTTGTTTTATTTTTTGTTTCTACTCACCGTGTCATTCCGTTTCGTTTTTTGACAGCTGTCACTGCTGTTATTAACGTTTCGTTGAACGAAATTGGCAAGTACATATAGAGGAGAAAAGGTTCAGAAAACCATTTTTGTATTAGTTCCCAAAAGGAATGTTTGGTAGGTAAAGGGTAATAGTAATACATAGTTAGAAGATTAGAACATAGTTTTGGTATCAAAATATTATGAAGTTTACAAGTTTTTTGAAGTTTTCAGTTTGATTTGTATCTACTTATAATAAAATAATTACGCTTGGTATATATAGTGTAGCGATTAGATTATCACATTAATTGAAAATACGTACCTAGATTACGTATTTTGAATATACACAATTTAAATAATTAATAACAATTAACAATCTAGCCGTGATGGGACCTTTTTTACGTTTAAGTATTTGACAACATTAACACTTATTTTGTGATTATTTGGTACTCGTAACAATACCATACAATTTGTGTTGAATTGTTGATACCATCGCCCCGCACGTGTCTACTGCCTTATTATTATAAACGGTGGTTTATTTCATGCCAATTTAAATGCAATTGTTTTTGGTTGAAAAATTCAGTTTTCTATTTCCCATTGTTTATTTTATAATACTGATAGCAATTAGTAATAACCGGTATACGATTTAATGTAATAACTTAATCACCAGTCTGTATGAGATTGAAAGGCAATAGAAAGTTTTGTTACCCAAAGCTCCGTATTTTTATATTCGTAGGTGGGTAGGTAGGTTTGGTTAGGTATGTAGATTATCATGGTTGCCCTGTAATTTTTTCGAACGGCTAGTTTGTATGACACAGAAATGCATAGAGTTGCGCTGGTTACGTTGTTTATATAAAATGAAGCTAGATTAAAAGCATGTTTTATTAATCTTTTCATGTTTGCATTATTAAAATTAAATTTAAAAATAGGCAAACGGCCCCGCCCGCACGATTGAGTACTAATAAGTATATTAATGCTTCATTGTTTTTTCTTGTTAGTCGTAATATTATATGTTTAGGTAAGTACAGTAATGTACTGCATCATTCAATTCTACTTCCACAGAATAAGATCATGGAGCTGAATCCAAACATATTTTAAATTAACGGTTAGTCTTGGTTTTAATCACACCTAATTATATATTTAATTCACCCAGTCAAAATGTTTAGTATTTGCATATTTAGTCTATCTGTGTGCCAATTTTCATCCAAATCCGTTGAGGCGTTTATAAAATCAAATCAAATCAAATCATTTTATTTCAGGAATACACCCATATATAATCCCTGTACAAACATGCAAACATTGGACTTACCGAATTTTTCTAATTATCCAAAACCTCTCCTATATATTATACCTATGTATTTCTAAGTGTACAATAAGTTAAAGATACCACCATCTTTCTAATCTCCTTTTCAGATGTCCATGAGATTTACTAATTAGAATGTTTATTATTTAATAATAGGTACATGATTGTTACGCCACTGACATTGTTCTCGAGGTTACAGACCATTGTTTCGGGTACAGAATGTGTTCCAACGATGGACCGACGAGATGCAACACTGCTGTGAATTACCAGATAACAATGTTACAGATTGAATCAGAATTGTGCAATGGACTTTATGGTGCACCATTATTTGATGAAGATAGAAGCGATTGTTATTCCATAACAAGATGCTTTGGTTTCATCATGTTTAAGATTGTGGAACGATGCTTGTTATAGGGCAAATTCCATAAATGGGTTAACTATTTAAATCTTTTTTTCTTGACACAGTGCCAATTATCTATTTAGATTGCATCTAAATTGATTGTTGATGTAGTCCAAATGTCCAAAAAAACGTATAAGACAGTATGTGGCTGCATTGAATATAATTATACAACAAAAAGCTTTAATTAATTCCATTACAATGAAACGAAAGCTTACAGAACTAGACAAAGAGATTATTATCTGACATGTGCTTGCAGGGACGGCATTAGCCCGTTCCGACTTACGTTCTCCACGAAAAAGACGTTACAAAACATTTTTGTAAGGAACTTTTAGCCTTTTCGACTTTTATAGATCCTATAGGTACGGAGACATTCTTTATTGACAATATTATTGAATTCCACCGCCCTGCGAAGGGATTTTGTGCCAAGAAACATCAAATTTTAACCGCCACTGCTTCCGTGAAGTATTTTATTTATTGTTCTTGACCCTTTATAGAGAATAGAGGGGTATTTTCAACGGAAAAAGGACAAGATACGCCATTTTTGGTGAAGCTATTTTGAGTAATGCTATAATGTTTCAGGAAAATGGCTTTGTAAAATCGTTGCAAGCTAAATTTTCCAGGGTATTTGCCAACGCCAAAAGCGCTTGCTCTGCTATTTCTTTTTCACCGGCTTGTTTTGCACGCAATTACGAATGCGAATAGGATTTTTGTATTTCTTATCTTTGAAGTTATTCAAAACTTCTGTACAAAGTCGATTGTGAGTTTTCAGCAATCATTAACAAATGTTTATGTAAGAAACTTTTGGACTTAGTCGTACGTTCGATTCTGGGCCTCATTAAGCAGTGCTTTTGTGTCTGACACCATGATTACGTAGTACTGTGTGTGTGACACCACGATTTAGCAGTGCTTTTGTGTCTGACACCATTAATTATCATTGCTTCATGACAAATCAATCTGCCTTTTTTTTGTTTGGTTTCGGGTTGGAAAATCCTCATGGATGTCCCCCGCCCCGGGGAGGGCGGGGGGGTCTGTCGGACTCTTACCGACTAAAAACCAACCCGGTGTTCCATCACTCACCTACCGCGCCGGGGTCGCGGGAACACATAATTCTTCCAGTATAAGAAATCTCGGCTTGCGCGGGCCTCGTCTCGGGCGGGGGGAGTGAGGTGTACTCCCCCCGCAACGTCTGTGAGCGGCGCGCGCGGAACACTGCGCGCCTGATGTTGGGGGGCGATGGATATCCCCGAATCCGTCGCCCCTGGACCCATTTAGGGGGGCCGGAAGAGGGCGTTGTCCGCCCCCCCTCGACGCCCGGTGCGTCTGCTGCGGGCCGGGTCGACAGTCGAAATCTCTCTCTCCCTTTCCGCAGCCTCCTTCTACGAGATGACCGTTTCGCAAAAGGAGAGCACTGCGTCCCAGGACTCTGCGCCGCCGACCATCGCGTTCACGACGGCCGGCAGGAACAGGTCGTTGCCTACTTCGGTGATGAGGGCACGGCGCGGCTCATCCCAAGCGGCACACTCTGCCAGCGTGTGCCACGCCGTGTCCTCACGGCAGTCGACGCAGTGGTGACACCGGGCGTCCGGCTCCCTGTTTATGCGACACAGGTACTTCCCGAAGCAACCATGCCCCGAGAGCACCTGCGTCGCCCGTAACGTCAGGGAGCCGTGCCTTCTCCGGAGCCAGCGGTCGAGCACTGGCCGGATCGCCTCGATGGTGCTGAGGCCGGCGGTAGGGCGTGACAGCCTCACCCGCCTTTCCGCCACCAGGACCTCGCGGAGCTGCAACCGACGCTGCTCAATATGTTGCTGCATCGGTCGCTCGCCCCGCTCCCGCGCTGCCTCGCGCCACCGGTACAGTGACGCGAGCACCTTCGCCTCCAGGTCCCAGGGTAGGGATCCGGCCAGCGCACAACCCGCCTCGAAGGAGATCGTGCGATACCCCCGAATGACTCTGACGGCCATCGCCCGCTGCGGCTTGCGCAGGACAGCTATGCTGCTGGCCGTCAGGTCAGACGCCCAGATCGGCGCTCCGTAGAGCCGTAGAGCGCCATGGATCGCACGATCCCCATATAGAGCCGCCTACAGGCGGCGCTCGGGCCCCCCAGATTGGGAAGCAGCGTTGCCAGCGCCCCGGCCGCGCCCAACAACTTGGGCGCCAGCCGCCGGAAGTGGGGTCCGAAGTCCCACCGGCTGACGAGCCTGAACCAATCTCAGATATTTCATGATGGGCTCGACAGCGATCCGGACCCCCACGACCACAATGTGTGATCGGGCCGGGGCCATGAAATACCATGGCCTCCGACTTTTTGAAGGCCACCTCCAGGCCGAGGCGCCGTAGGCGGCTCACCGTCAGTGAGACCGCCGCCGTCGCGAGCAACGCTGCCTCCCTGTGCGAACTCCCTCGGGCCGTGACCAGCGTGTCGTCCGCGTAACACGTCAGGTCTGCGCCCGGCGGGAGCTCGCCCCTCAGCACCCAGTCGTACCCGATGTTCCACAGGAGCGGTCCACAACTGTGTTAAGTTGGCTTCCAGTCAAACCGGATGCAGCTGAATACCAGTATCTTACATGAAGCGAATGCCTATCTGACCTCCAGATAACATCACCCCTGTAATCCCAGAAGGGTTAGGCAAAGGTGTACATATAGTACACCCACTTTTCGCCAGTTATGCTTAAGTCCCATGTAATAGGGGGCGAGCCTATTGCCACCAACCGGACACAAATCAAGACTCCGGGCTGCTACCGGCTGAAATTCTAGATAGAAAAAATCCAATAACACGGTCCGACCTGAGAATCGGACCCAGGACCCTCATGCTCAGCAGTAGCACTTGCGACCACTAGACCAACGAGGCAGTCTCAGTAATCTGACCGCCACAACCCAGTTAAAGGGTAACACGATACAGCTTGGTAAGACTGGTTGTCAGAGTTTCGGGCTTCTAAATATCCGAAACGACTGTCAAAGATCTACGAATGACACCCGAGACGAACGACTTTACGTGCTTTTCGAGGCATGGAGGGGTCACCCATCAACGGATCTTAGCAAGCGTAGCGCAAACTTCGATCAACCCGTGCGGCTGTTTTTCAGCCATTGCTTCATATGAATTGCTTTGAAGTGGTAACAGGGAAGTTTTATCACCCGATTCCCTAGTAAACTGCCGTCAAAGATAAACCTATTGGCCAGACTTCAGAGGGGTGCACGTATGTAAATGTAGGAGCATAAATTAGCCAGGAAATAATACCGTGCATTCTGTGGCCGTCCAAAGTGTTTGCGACGGTTTCGGAGCCACGATGTGGTTTTTGAATTTACATTATTGAGGTGCATGGATGGAAATGTTGTGGATTTTAATCCTGGAGAACGTAGTACTTGTGACTGCAAACATTATGCTGTTGACTTCAAGGCAAATTAAGAGTCAAAAAGTTTGGGATCAACTAATAGAAACCGTAAACGGTCTAGATTGTTAGCCAAACTTGTAACAAAGTCGGGTTAGTTACACCATTTATCTGCCGGGAGGACACGGCGTGGCATACGCTGGCAGAGTGTGCCGCTTGGGAGGAGCCGCGCCGTGCCCTCATCTCAGAAGTAGGCAGTGACTTGTCGCTGCCGACCGTAATGAGTTCGATGGTCGGCAGCGCCGAGTCCTGGGACGCGGTGGTTTCCTTCTGCGAAACACTCATCTCGCAGAAGGAGGCTGCGGAAAGGGAGAGAGAGATCTCGTCCACTCTCCCGATCCGCAGCAGGCGCACCGGGCGCAGGCGGAGGGCGGACAACGCCCTCTTCCAGCCCCCCTAAATGGGTCCAGGGGCGATTCGGATTCGGGGACATCCGTCGCCCCCCAACATCAGGACCCGAGAAGGCGGCGCGCGTAGTGTTCCTCGCGCGCCGACCACAGACGTTGCGGGGGGAGTACACCTCACTCCCCCCGCCCGAGACGGGGCCCGCGCAAGCGGGCCGGTACCAGCCGGGGTTGTGGAAGAATAATGTGTTCCCGAGACCCCGGCGTAGGTGAGAGATGGAACACCGGGGTGGTTTTTAGTCAGTAAGAGTCTGACAGACCCCTCCGCCCGGCCCAGGGCGGAGGACATCCATGAGGATTTTCCACCCCGGGAACAAAAAAAAAAAAAAAAAATAGTTACACCATTTATAACTCAAGAACGGCTGGACCGATTTTAACGATGTTTAATTTTTTGGATTTGTCTCCACCCCGAATTGCAGAATAACTATTAAAATGTGGGAAAATACACGAAAAATAAATGAAGACAATATTCTAAGGCAGCACGAAGTTCTGCTCGTTTTAAATAACTAAGTATTTGCTAACGATTTTCCCCGTTTCATAATAATCGTCAGAAAACAACTTGATTCTGGTATTCACAAACAAATTAATTACAAATTAATTGGAGCTGGTATCGCTTGGTAAGGTGTTCAAACCTACTTAAAACTTTGCTTACGAAGTTAAAGTTAACGCAAACGATAGCGCGCTGCCGACCTTTTTAGTTTTACTTATTTTCAATGAAAACCTGAGCCTGTTAGCTGCCAAGTAAGCGGCTCGGTCAACAACATAGATAACTGTACAAACATATTTTAGATAACACTGAACATTGCTGCGGAATCTTTACTTACTGAACTGAACGGAACTGTGTCCAAATAAACATTATCCTTTCTTTACTTATAGAGTGGCAAGGACATCGAGGCGCAGTCTAGAATAATGGATTCAGTGTATGATTCTGAACCACCTGCGTTATTTTTTTATAATAAGAAAAATTCTGTTTCATAAATTTTTACAGCGTAGGAATTGCATTATTCTATGCAACAGCAGATTTTTTTCTCGATAACCGACGAAATACTAGGGGTCTAGAATCATGTGCTGAATTCATGTTTTCCCAGCCACCCCTCACCCTCTCACAGAGAGGAGGCCTGTGTCCCAGCAGTGGGAACATAATAGGCTGATTATGCCTTCCACCCCGATGGTATCAATTTAAACAAACCGTACGAAAGCCTATGTAGTATGATTTAAAGATACAGAACCTCATCTATTATAAACTTTATAATAAAGGCAAAGAGTATGGATGTTTAAATGCGCTTATAGTTGCTCCCCGCGGTTTCACCCGCATAAATCTTGTAGTACTTTTTATCCCGATACTCTTACGGCATCCGTAAGAGTATCGGGATAAAAAGTACTCTATGTGTTAATGCAGGTTATAAACTATCAGTGTGCCAAATTTCATTTCAATCCGTTGAGTAGTTTTTGCGTGAAAGAGTAACAAACATCCATCCATTCTCACAAACTTTCGCGTTTATATATTAGTAGGATTTAAAAGCCTAATTCTTGAGGAAGGCGATTTAACACCAAGCTTCGACTCTAAGGAGCCAAGCTAATTTACGTATAAATCTTAACAAATTACCAACACTTAACAATTAACACAAGTGTATACACAAACATTTATTAGCCTTTATGATGCTGACTGTTTACAAATCATTCATAGTGATATTAGTTGCAATAATAAATTGATTGAAGTGTATATTTATTGCCTATTTCGCATCAGTATGTTTATTCATGGTGTTGTCTCTTTGTTCGCAGTGTCTATCGGGGACAGGAAGCTGTTGTGAAGCATCCTTTAGATAAATTTATCTACTGGCTGAACAGTAGCCTGCACTGGTTTGTTAATAAATCATTCTGCAATTAATAGCGTTCATGTCAAGCGTGAATTTTGTACTTACAATAAATTGAATTACTGTTTTATGGAATATCAGATCGCGGCCTATTATGTGTTCAAGTGTATTTTGGCTCGGAATAAAGAGAGTACTTACATACGAATATTATTTTGTAATTCAATCAACCATGGTTACAGCTTGCTTAATTGTCAAATTCGTGAAACATTTATCTGATTTTCAAAAAAAATATCGACCTTCTAATGATTTACCCTTTTTTAAATTAATGAAACAATTAAAAATTTTGGGTTTCTAATGATGCGCACTTTAAAAAAAATGGTCGCAGTAACTAACCTTGGTTAGGTAATAACTGTGACCTACCACGCGCGCGCCGAATTGGTCGTAGTAACTAAGCTAGGTTAGTTTATAACTGTGACCGACCACGCGCGAGCCGAATTGGTCGCAGTAACTAAGCTAGGTTAGGTTATAATTGTGACCGACAACGCGCGAGCCGAATTGGTCGCAGTAACTAAGCTAGGTTAGGTTATAATTGTGACCGACAACGCGCGAGCCGAATTGGTCGCTGTAACTAAGCTAGGTTAGGTTATAATTGTGACCGACAACGCGCGAGCCGAATTGGTCGCAGTAACTAAGCTAGGTTAGGTTATAATTGTGACCGACAACGCGCGAGCCGAATTGGTCGCAGTAACTAAGCTAGGTTAGGTTATAATTGTGACCGACAACGCGCGAGCCGAATTGGTCGCAGTAACTAAGCTAGGTTAGGTTATAATTGTGACCGACAACGCGCGAGCCGAATTGGTCGCAGTAACTAAACTAAGTTAGGTTAAAACTGTGACCGACCACGCTGAATAGGTTTTTGTTTCATACATTTTGACCGAGAAAGTTTTGCAATGACGTTTTCATAAAAATTGTTCTACTACTGTTAAGTCGCGCCTGTCTGTGGGAGCCTTAAAATGGATATTATTTGACCGTCGATTTTATTTTATTTTTATATTTCACATAAACCTATATAGGCTCTTATGAAACGTCAGACTCTAGGTGCCCGGTTCCAATTGGTCGTTTCCTATGGAGAAGAGCCGGCAAGAAACTCCATGGTTACTCTTTTAAAAATATTTGACTTTTGCAATGTTTTCAAATTACAGTGTTAATAGGTATGGGAGAAAATTGTAGGTCTGTCAACAAGTAACATATGCTCAACAAATAGACAATGGTCTATAAATCTACAATTTAAAAGGCCTACAACGTTCTAAAATTTAGAAAATATAAATGATCGGAAAAAAATAAAAAATAGAAAAATAACAAATTTTAACTAAATTACATGATGGCCATTTAAACTGAAACAAATCTGAATTTAATATGCTGTTCACAAAATCCACTAGTAAAGAGTTGAAATTTTAAATAGCCATATGCCAATTCCATGTACCTAGGATTAAATACCTACATGCCAATTCCATGTACCCAGGTACATAATTGAGGTTGATACGATATCTAAATTGTCGGTTAGGTAATAATTAATACGGCACCTGTCTTCGGCAAATCTGGGGAATTAATCCAACACAATTTGTTTATGCTAAGTCGTAAATATTAATATCAATAATTGTAGGTACCTATCTAACTTTTGGTGAATATAAAGGCTCTCACAGACAGGCGCGATGCGACGGTGCGACGCTGGTAGAACAATTCGTATAAAGTTTTCATAGAAATAGTTAAACTAGAGTCGCATCGCGCTGCCGCGTCGCGCCTGTCTGTGGAAGGCTTAAAAGAGAATGGTTTTATAATACCTGCTGAAGTCTTTTAATGAGCACAGCTGTACTTTCACCTCAACAAAATAGGTACTTAAGCTAATGGGTTCTGATGATTTTTTTCGATTAAAACTTTTGTTACACCATAAAAATAACAAACTCTACAAAAAACGCTGAAAAGAAATCATTAGTAAACAAAAAATTTCTTACAAATCTGGAAATAAGTACCACAGCAATCGTTTTAAGTAGCCAAATATTGTTTTGAAACTTCGCAAAAGTCATTGAATTTCGACGATGGCTTTTATCCATTTTGTTTGTACCTTTTTTTCGGCGCCATCGGTATTGTTCGCAAAGTAGGAGCAATACAAAATGGCGACCATCCCATGAAACATTCATGAGTCGCATTCGCTTTCCCCAAAATATTTAAATCTGTAGATTTTTAGGGTTCCATATCCAAAGGGTGCCAATGGGACCCTAAAACTAAGGGTCTGCCGTCCGTCCGTCTGTTTGAACCGTAACAAGTAGACACTCGAAATTTTCACAGATTGTGAACAGCACAACTATTAGTCTTAATAACCCTCTGGCAATCATCGTATTAAAAAAAAACGAATTCTAATCGACTGCGACACGCACACGTGAATCGCTGCTGCAAGCTTTCCACATCGGTGTTGAGCTTGTAGCAGGGGTTCATTAATATCTATGGTAGTGTTAGGTTAAGTGTTTAGGTTAAGATTACTAACATAGTTATTAAGAAATATTGTTACTAACATAATATTTGAGTCATGTTACTTGTTAAATAAATATAAATACAAAAAGAAACCATGTCCATCAATTATTAGATTTATCGTGTATTGCTGATTTTAATTAAGAACTCAGTACTTTATTGTTGACCGCTATAACAACAAATGATTAAAATATGGATATAGTGTTAAATATTGTGCGGTGATACGGAACCCTTTGTGTACGACTCCGACTCGCTCTTGGCCGTTTTTTGACTTATCATACGCCTTTCCTTGTGAATACATGAAACAGTTTACCGAATAAAGCTGTTGCTTCGATGATGTTTTATTTTGAACTATATTTCACATCTTAAAACCTGCCAATTATTAACGTAAGGTAGGACGCCCTCAGGCTGGATGACGCGACGATCTTCACAGGGTGGCTGGTAGCAGCTGAATGAGAGTTGTCAAGAGTCGAGCTGAATGGCATGCAATTGGAGAGGCCTATGTCCAGCAGTGGACTGCTTAGACTGATGATGAACCTACCAATTATTTGAGTTTAGCATAAGCATAGCATACACAGGCCTCCTCTCTGTGAGAGGGAGTGGGCCGTAATCCACTACGCGGGCCCAGTGCGGGTTGGCGGATGTCACATGTCTTCGAATTTTTGGTTCTAGGACATGCCGGTTTACTCGCAATGTTTTCTTTTACAGTTTTTTGAGAGCAGTGGTGATGAAATTAAATACTCGCACGGCACGGTTGGCGCAATGGTTGAGCGATCGGCTGCTGCGCTGCGTGTCGCGGGTTCGATTTCCCGCACGGAACAAATATATGTATGACCTACAAATAGTTGTTCCGGGTCTGGGTGTCTTGTGTGTGTGAGTTTTCATGTTTGTGAACGCACCCACGATACAGGAGTAATTCCTAGTGTGGGGCAACGTTTAAAAAAAAAAAAAAAAACTCACCGTGTAGGTACAAAGTTACAAGTATACAATAGGTACATAACAAGTATTTCAACAATTTTGTGGTGATCATAATAATGTGCACAACGAATTGACCCTAGCCCCTGAACTAGGCGGGAACCTGTAGGATCTCGGGGGATAGTTAAGTGCCTGCCTCTGTTCGAACTCACGACCTACAACTTGACCCACAACCTACAACCAGTACATTATTTAGAGGGTCGACCTTAAGACACGGGTACGGTCTGTGACAAAGGTTGGTTAACCACCGTTACTTTATCACACCAACTAAATAAAATAAAACATTCGATACATTTCATTGCAACATTTTGTCTATAACACACTAAGATTTAACATTCTTTCAATTTAAACTCTGTTCCGATTTCAATTACCAACCCAAAAAAGCTCAAAATTTTAAATTAAATAAGTACGGAACATTTGTCGTTGAATGTACCTCGTGTTTTCCGTGCCACAACGCAGCCTTAAAAATGATGAAATGGAAATTCGCTGCAGGAAGGTTTTTTTTTTTTTTTAAACGTTGCCCCACACTAGGAATTACTCCTGTATCGTGGGTGCGTTCACAAACATGAAAACTCATATACACAATACACCCAAACCCGGAACAACTATTTGTAGGTCATACAAATATTTATTCCGTGCGGGAATCGAACCCGCGACACGCAGCGCAACAGCCGATCGCTCAACCACAGCTATCCCGAATTAATAGTATTTTACCATCTCTAAATTCTCAGTAGCAGCTCGGAGCCCGTGTGCCTAAACCATAGACTTCCCTTTTATCTATGATCTACCTAGCTTTTTATACAGTCAAGCATAGTTGACATAGCGGTAGTTGGGCTCCAATAAATAATAAGAATTACATAAATACGTGCAAGAATTATCTTCATTGATTGCCGGGTTTTTATTCCCCGGAAACAACTCAAACCTGTCTTATTACAATTGCATAGACTTATAGCTAGAATAAAAGTAAATATTAATCAAGAATAACACATGGTTACATGAAGTAGATATTGAATTGCTATACTGGCGACTCGCCTCTGCTTCGAATGGCATCATCTCAAAATAAAAGGAAAATTTTAAAATTAATATATTATACACCCCCGCGACCGCGACCGCTTACCGAAAGACGTAGCGCTGGGAGGCCTCCCACAAGGTGGACCGATGACCTTGCGAAGGCCGCGGGAATTCGCTGGATGCGGGAAGCACAGAACCGCTCAAAGAGGCGGTAATTGGGGGAGGTATGAGGCATTTGGTATGTCCAACAGTGGACGTATTTCGGGTGTAATTATGATAATTATAATGTTACATAAACCTTCCTAAATAAATGCTCTAAATGGTAATGATAACCGCATCTTAATCCATTGTTTTCTTTAGAAGAACAATGCGGGCACAGGCAGACAGAAAAAGCATAATTGTTTTGTAAAATGTATAGATAACGCCGTTCCTGTGCTGGATCGCCTTGAGAAACTTTTATTAACTTTAGTTAGACGATAATACGACGTAAAATCGAAGTTACAGCCGCGATACATCATACTTCTTATCGCACACTGCTACAGCATGAAGAGCGATGACTCGCTCGGAAAAAGTTCGCGAAAAAAATAGAAGCTCATGGAACTTGGTTTGTAACTTTAGTCTCGCGTCATTCTGCAATTAGTGTTAATTTATGTACTTATGTACTATCGACTCCCGTCGTTCATGACCATTTCCAAAACATTTTGGGCTGCACGTTGAAATCGTAGTTTATCCCGACCTTTTTTTGTTTGACCACCGAATGAACGTAATTTTTAAACGTTAGTTGTTTTAGTTTGACCAATGATAAGGAATGTCTCTTAGTAAGGATGACCCTTAGTAACGGTAATTGTTTCATTTAAGAACAAAAGTTGTTTTTTTTCTTAAACAATGCAGGCGGGGACAGCCACTGGCTCGTGCACACGAAAATCACCCTAATGGGGGCATGCAAAAAAGAAGTCGTTAGAAAATATGAAATTTATTGGCATGTATCAGAGAGCACTGGTAGTCCAGTGGTAACGACCCCGACTTACGAGTTGTATGACGTGGGTTCGAACTCAGGCAGGTGCTTTACTTTGTGTAAATAAATGCATCACCACTGCTCTCAAAACGGTGAAGGAAAACAGCGAAAGGAAACCGGCATGCCCTAGAACCAAAATTCGAAGACATGTGACATCTATCAACCCGCACTTGGCCCGCGTGGTAGATTAAAGCGCACTCCCTCTTGAAGAGATGAAGCCTGTGTCCCAGCTGTGGGAACAACACTAAAGGCTGATTATGAACTTTAAGTAAAACGTGTCATGGAAAATTGAAATGGATCAAGTTACTTAAATGTTGTCACGTAGGTGTCGAAATAATGTTACATATATCGTTTTGAGGGATAGGTAAATGACGCATAGGTATGACGAATCATGTGTTTACTACTCACATCTGAAGGTTGACTGATGTACTTTGAAATGTATGTACTTTGACTGTGAGCTCAATGCAGTATAATTTCGTCATAAACGTAGACAGAATACAAAACATCGGCCACTTAGCATTATTTATTCAAAACTAGCTGTTGGCCGCGACTTTATTTGTAATCCAAGATGAAAAGTAGCGTATGTCCTTACCCAGGTCATTGTCTATCTGATTGCCAAATGTCATCCAAATCCATGAATCCGTTTTGGAGTGAAGGCGTAACAAACAAGCCAACTTAGTTTCGCATTTTTGTGTTATAAAAAGCAAAACGATTTAAAGCCTTGGTAGATGATTCCAGTGATTGTATTTTTAGAACGAAATTTCTTATCGCACGTTTTACCTTGCACACATGGCGAAAAAAAGCTTGACCGAAAAAAAAAACATTTCGACCGTCACGACACTTTTGTACCGTAATAAAAGTATCGTCATTTCATTCGCCAAATGTGTTAAAGCGAAGGGAACTTAGACCAAGGATTTTTTCGCGCACTGGATTTTCAACTCTCAGTGCTGATCTGAGCATTGAGAATCCAACGAGTGCATCGCGTCGCGTCTACAGCGCGTCGAAAAAACACACTGTTGAATTCTCAAACCTCGGCGCTAAGCAGTGCGTTGTGATCCAGTGCGCGACAAAATCCCGCCCCGTTATTAGACTTAGGAACCAACCGGGTAAGGAGGCAAAACGCTGCGAGAAATCACATATCATGGCGACTTGGAGGGTGCAATTGTCGCAATCCAGTGCTGGGCACGCCACAATAGCGGCGACAAGTTGGGCTCTTTGAGGAGTGGTTGGAGAGGCACCACGGTGTCCTCACCTTTTGCCTGACACAGGGTCCTGTTCCGTATAAGGCGGGAGGAAAAGCCCGGGTGCCACCATTGTGCGGATCGCCCGGAGGACACGGTGGATGTTTGCCTATCTTGGGTGGAGCACCTCCTTGTTCACGCGGAGCCGATCGGCGGCGGTGATTTCTTGTGCACGCAAGAAAAAACCGCCGCCGCTCCTGGTCTTGCCGGCCCGGCCCTGGTACAGGCCATGGTTCGGAGCGAGAGCGAATGGAAAGCCGTCTCCTCCTTCGCAAGCATTACAGAATTACAGAAGCTTGCTCCCTCACGCCCCTAGATGCCGCAGGAGACCCCCGGGGCGTCGGGAATCGCCCGCAGATTCCCGGCCACCGTAGACGCAGGCTTGCGGACGTTAGGACCAGGCCCAGGTCGATGGCGCGTCGTGTTCCACGCGCGCCTCAAAGAGATGTCAAAGCACTCAGTGACGGGGTCCGCTAAGGCTGATGCCTGCCAGGATCGCGAGTTTTTTGAAAGAGATACCATGGCCCTCGCACAGGTAGCTGAAGGAACACGGGTGGGTTTTAGTCGGTAAAAGTCTGACACGCCCTCCCGCTCCCGGAAGTAGTCATTTGATGATTTCCCAACAAAAAAAAAAAAAGGATCCAACCGGGTGACACCTCTCGAAATTTAAGACGGGTCTTTAAAAAAATAACTGACTACCTGTCATAGTTTTACAGTCCATTGTTAGACAGAGCACAGGGGCAAGCTTAGTTAAGGCTCCAGCAAACAGGTGCAACGCAACTCAAGTTGATCAATTCCTATTTAAGCTGCATGAAAGTCTGAGGGAGCTTTCGTAGGGTCTCGTTGGCACTTTTTCTGACGGAACTCTTTAGAGCTCTTTAGAGCAGTGTGATGATACAGGCCTACAAGTAGATATATACATGAATACACATAAATAATTAGCAAAGCATAATCAGCCTATAATGTTCCCACTGCTGGGACACAGGCCACCTCTCTGTGAGAGGGAGTGGGCCGTAATCCAACACGCGGGCTCAGTGCGTGTTGGTATAACCTATTCCGTATCTTTTGGGATAATTACGTTAAAATCGACGCGAATCTTAAGTACGATTGCAATCGAACTAGGGACTTCTCGGAGTGTATTTACCATAAAATTAACGTTGAATTTATGTTCTGTTGAAGTTTTTTCTCTCCTTATATCAACGACTTGACTTTTCTACTCGTGTATTTTATAATCATTCAAGAATTAATTAAACGTGTGATGTGGTTTTTTACAATAAATACACATACTGCGACATAATTTCACGGCTACAGATCCAATTACAATATATCAGCATCTCACATAAATCTATAATTGATTCCACAAGCTTAGCCATTCGAGCCGCGATGAGACAGGTCACAGGAAATACTGAGATTGATCGCCTCAATAATCTATGGTTATCGAATTACATGAAAATTGTGGATCCGACGTGTTAATGCTTCAGTATTCAAGGGTAATATTTTAATTTTAAGCAAATTACATTCTGCTATGGCTGCCTCGTTGGTAGTGGTCGCAAGCGTTACTGCTGAGCATTTAGGTCCTGGGTTTTTCTATCTGGAATTTCTCAGTAGCAGCCCGGAGTCTGGATGCCCATGCTGTTATGTTATGCACTTCTAGGTCACTTAGGGTACCACGTACGTACCAAATATAAAATGCATTCTTCTGATCATACGTTATACTCGTAAAACAGTATCAACCACTGTTGTCACTCTCGTAACCGATCAAATACCTACAGCTGCTTTTATATACTTGTATACCAAACTAAATACACACGGTCGGTCGCACTGTACACTGCTGATAACTCAGCTGAATGTGGTGTAGGGTACCACGTACGTACCAAAAAGCCAACGACCATTGTCTGCAGGGCGAGCATGGCCTACTGTGACATGTCATGAGTCACGCTATTTATCACATTTTGGGCGATAAAAACGTTATGTCTTAAATGCTAGCACGGTGGCGTGAGATAATTCTCTCGACATGTGACACAACTTCTTGACGTTTAATTGGGACTCTTTATGTCATATTTGCTAATACGGGCGCAGGCATTTTGTCACAAAGGTCACACTTTGACAGATGGTTATGAAAAATTTATCACATTCGGTCAGAGGTGGTAATAAAAAAAATATGTTTATGAAAATAATATTTTCCTGCTAATTACTGCACCAAATGGCAGTAAATTATTTGAATTATATTCTTGAAAGAAGGCAAGAGGCCCAAAGCAGGAAAATCTTCCGGAGAAACATTAGGGATAGCCCGTTCGAGTTGCCCGACTGGGAGTTCCAACGGATTTTCCGCCTGACAAAGCCTATGGTGGTTTCCCTCCACTGGGCTTCCATTTTCCGGGAACCCAAATGCCCGGTGAACTCGCCATTTGCAAATGCCGGGTTAAGGCTCATCTACCTTGTGAGTATTTTTTATTGTGCATTCGTGCTTCTGGTTCTGTGAAGAGAATTATTAAAAAATTAAACGTAAATTGACAAGACAAGGGATTCGTCAATAGCGTCGTGTATAAGTACCGCAAAGATTTATCGAAAGGTATTAAGGTACTTACTGCTTTTTTCATTCCATTATTAATAATGCAACCGGCACTGAATTATCAAACAAGAACAACGGAACATCAAAGAGGGTTAGAAAAATATTTATATTCTTTGGAAAGACTTGACGTGCATGCGTCAAAAATGAATTAGATCCCAACCAAATTAAAACGTTGTTTAACTTTATGAACTGCACTCATACATACATATTATTTTGTTTGGTCGCATATTCAGATGGCCATAGACATTTCAACTTTTTTAATTTACTGTGTCACATTATGAAGTTGGCAACAAGAAAGAAAGGCATTTCACGCCTTAATAGTATGTCACATGGTAGACCCGTGCTAGCATTTAAGACAAATTATAAGACATGACAAAATTTATATCATCTTGTCACAAATATCTTGGGTACGCCCATGCTCGCCCCGCTGTAGTTGTTAAAATCCCTATTACAATACATAGCGCGCGTAATTGCGTAAGACACTGTCAGTAGGAATGGCTTTAATGTTGACAGTTCAGCAATATTCATTGCGATTTTGACGTTGTTGAGCAGACAAATTTTTCGAACATATAAAGCAAGCGTCGTCAAAATGTGTCAGATTGAGATTGATTGTGTGTTAAGCGCTTAGAGTGCAGATCAATTACTTTTATGTATTTTGTAGAAACTTACTAGCAATTTATTATTGATCGCTAGTAATGTTCTAAAAATATGACTGAAAGAAACTGTTTTTTTAAAACTTATTGTAGTCACACGTAGATGATGACTGTAGCCTTAATAGACTGATCACATAAGTAGAACGGCTTTTAAAAACGTTTTCTATCATTAGAAAAGTAACGGTTATTATTTTCCCAACTATTCTTCCTTTGTAAATGAACAGTTAACCAAAGCACAACAGCACAAACGACCCAATAGATCTTGACCGACAGATACAGACAGATACAGTGGCGCTAGTGACAAAGACGAAACATCAACAATATGTCAAATTCAGTACATTGAACTACATAGGTGGGGAGCACGAACGGGCGTCGTAAACGTAACGTAAATGCTAACAAAATTTTCATTTGAAAATACAACTATCCTACGAATTTACGTTACGTTACGTTACGTTTAGTCCTGTAAGTAGACCTTATGAGACACTTTTAGACTTCAATATTTTGTGAGTCAATATTTTAAAACTAGATGGCGCCGCCATTTCCTAGCTGACTGATCCATAAAAATAAATGCCGAAACAAACTCAGAAGTTATGGTCTTTTTAAAGTCCAAACATTATATTATTTGAATTTTATGTGAGTGCAAGAATTTAGGGCCATGTCTGGAAGGGCCTTTTGAAGAGCCATTGCAGCTTTAAGTTGACCTGTCGCAAAAGACGGCATGAAGCATAAGTCATCGTGTAACTCAACCCTATTTTAGGAAGCTCAACGACGCCACCAGATCTGCAGGCCATTTGCGTAGGCCACTTACAATTTACTCAAACCTCCAGACAGTTCTATGGTCATGTAGTCCATCTAGCGTGTATGGTACTCACATTCACAGTAAGTCTTCTGTTTAAATTATAGTTTTTTTTTTTAATTTTTACGACTCGCACGCTCAAAGATAAAGTGTTAAAACTAAGGAAATATTACGTGTAAAACGAGAACATATTTACAAAATAAAAAAATACCTTCTCATTTACGTTACATTTACCCCGCGCGTTTGTGATAGGCCCACAGTTCCGTATTACGCCGCACACCAAGACATAGTACATTCTATTCACAGTTATTTTACCTCTGACCGCAGCAACCCAATAGCAACCTCATTGCAACAAATATAAAGATCATTTTGAATTTGACAGACTTGTCAATGGCAGCAACCCAACAGCAACCTTATTGAAACGGCGATAAAGTTCACTGTGATCTTGACAGTGATGCAAACTCACAGGTAAAATGAATGGACTGCAGTCCCGCTAAACACAAGATAACTGTCACACCACACCTGTCCCAGATGTATGATACTACCGCTAGGGGCCCACTTGTCATTGTTGATCAAAGGTTCCGTTGCTTGTCGGAACACTGTATTTGTATTTAGAACGCTCCGCCCTGTAGAGTCTACAGTGTAGATAACACAATTTGTATGTAGGAGCTTCGTCAATTGTGCAGTTCTGTAGAACGGTTTACACAACTGCAGTACTGTTCTTAGACATGTTTCTAGACCTAATTGTTTATGATATAAACGCGACTGAAACCATAATTACTTAGGCATTAAGTAATTGTGGTTACAGTCGCGTTTATATACCACCATAAAATATACCATAAAATTTATATATATATATATTTATATATGTATTGTAAGTATATACTTTTTTAATATGTATGTATGTGTATTATAAGTTACACAATATCAATTTTACATCACACTTCACAAGTTATATTATTTTTTTAAAGTTATTTTTCTTCCAGTATCGTCCCCTTCAACTTAAGCACCTGCCATCTTATCTCTTCACCACCCTTGGTTGACTGGTAGAGAATGCCTAAGGCATTAAGTCCGCCTTTGTACCTCTTTGGGTTCGAAAAGTTTAAATAAATAAATAAATATATCATACACATTTAGGTCTAGAAACATGTCTAAGAAAGCTACACACTTGCTCGGGTCGATTCGGCACAGTCGGGCGGCCAAATATACATCGATATTACCGCCCGACCTGTGAAACTTCCCCTATGTAAAACCTTAGAATGCGGCATTCTCATTCTCTTGTGAAAAACTAAAGAAGGTAAGTACAAGCATTGGTAAACAATTATTACGACAACAATCCCGATTAAAACCAACCCAGCTTCTTGAGCGTTTCTACACAACTTAACAAAAGTTTCTTGAGCGGCTATGTCTTAAATGAACATGACAAAGAGATAATTTCATCAAACACGCATTAGTATTACTTATGATGAAATTATCTAATTACACGTGCAAGTATTAGTAAAACGAATGTCATAAAACTAATTTCGAAATGTAAATTCGGCTTCAAAGTTTCAGTGTGATTTCGTCTAGCAGAGCTTCAAAACGGTTGGTATAAGGTAGGTATTGTTGCTAGAAATTAAATGATGGCAGCTTAAAGCTCATTTCTATCAAATATTGCGCTAAATGGCGTGAAATTGGAGAGGCCTATGTCCAGCAGTGGACTGCTGTAGGCTGATGATGATGATCAAATCTCAACATTTTGTTCTACAATATCGGAATGCGGGCAACGAATACGTTGTTTGTCAGTTTAATCAATGGGGCAGCTACTGCCTTTTGTCGCTCCAATGACATCGGCAGTTTAATTGAGTTGATTGTTTGCGTGATAGTGACAATATGGAAACCTGCATTGTTCGATGATAAATCGATTACATACAAAACAAATTAATCGACCAAACGTTTTGTAGATATATGTTTTACGGGAATACATTGTCTTCTGCTCTATTAAAATGTTATAATGCTGCATGCAATGATATTAAATCGGATAACAAAATAGTATCAATTTACTCCTGTACTGCTATTCTGTAACGATCTCACCGTGAAAACTTAGGTGAAGTGACCGTGGAGTGAGTTGTCAGTGCCATTAATGCTAGGGATTGATCAATACGCGATGACACTAACAGCTCACTCCACGCAAGTCTTCACGTTGAGATTTTTATGGAATCGACATGCTGAACTAGGTTTTGAGGGGCGCTATTTCACGAGTCAATACGTATTAGATTGTAGTCGAATAGGGATCTTTTCGCTCGCACTATCAGAAAACAGACTTCACAGTCTCAAGGCATTAGTATTTACACACTTGGCAAGCTAGGAACATCGCTCCTCTTAACGACACATATTTTCATCCAATTTAAACGAATTAACCTTTCATTTATATTTCGCCCGGTCCCTTATTAAAACTCAGCTTCAATTATTATGACTCCTAACACTATAATGAAACAAATACACACAGGCTTATTTGTTTTACAAAATAAACAGGCTTTGTCCAATATTTTCACGTAAAATTAATGGTAATATTCAAGAGAAGGAGGGTTGTTTTAAGTGTCACTGAAAGCCTAACAAAGGGTTGAAAATGTCGTCTCACACCCTGAAAACCTTTATATACGACCTACCTTACAATTATAGTGAAAGCAAGTAACGTAATAAGTGGCTTCTTTTTAGAAGGGTGGATTTTTGAGCCGGGGCAGTAAGGTCCCTACCCTTACTGCCCCGGAGATCGTTATCTCATGAGACTATTCATATCCTTTTGAGAAACCGACACACAGATTAAAAAAAAAAAAGGGTTTTGATGCCATTCAATCCTGTTTGTTGTAAGGATCAAAAAACTCTGTGAGACCAACTGAGGTTTGACGATGCATTCCGTAGGAAATAAGACTCGAACTTCCTTTTTATGATGGGTAGACTGACTGGCCACTACAATTTAAAAAAAAATTAAGAATTGAACTTCGAATTACGAGCGGATTATTTTATTGCTTTGAGTCTCAAAAATCCACCCTTTATGTATTGTGTTGGTTATAATCGTACCTAAGTGTTTTGCCTGAGTAGGGTAGTTGCTGTTGTTGTAGCCTTTGGTAGGAGGTCGCTCTGATATTACCCTTATTGCGTTCCAGGTTGACATTTTTGGTAACGAAATATACAGTTAACGGTCAAGCTAGGCTATTCGTAGGTCTGATAGAGGTAGTTTGTTTGTATTAACTGGGTCATTGCGTTCTGCGAAAAGGTCAAAAGATTCGTAAAACATAACGTGAGTCTTCAGACTGTAGGTACGCGATACGTCTTATACATACCTACAGTCAGCCTCAAAAATATGTATAAATCTGTAAATAATTTGAGTGTCTACAATTTGTGTTCCATAATATTGCATCAATGAAGAGCCACAAAACGTATTAATTGCTCTATTAAATTAATAATGGTTGATGAACTTAAGTCATACTGAAAGTTTCTGGATTCTGATAAATAAGACCAGATATTAGACTCATAAAACATTTATTGTTTTTCAAAGAATTTGATGCCCTCACAATTTATACTTTTTTTGCATTGGGTGGTGGTCAGGGCTTTACGCCGGATGCGTCTTCAGTCTTCAGTTCTACTTTTGAAGCCTTTAAATATGCTTCCGTTACCTTATCGGAATGTGAGGACGCCTTATCGTGGTGAAGGACGACATTGCTTGAGGACGCTTTTCGCAGCAAGTGTTCACGTGCCAATCTGCGGTTACTGTCTTTTGGTCTTCAAGCGACAATGTTGTGACTACCATTTTCCTACCAATACTTCGACTTTTCATAACTTTCGTCGACAAATCTTCAAAAGGAAATACCCATTCTGCCGACTGGCTTTTTCATTCCAGTTCAAAGCAGTACACCCAGGTTAAGTCACCTGTCACGCCATTGTAGACAGCCAATGACTGACCTCCAATAAACTTTTTTATCATTTTACCACTCGACACGCAGTCGTTTCCGGTCTTTCGGTAAATTATGCGGTAACCATCGAGTGCAAAGCTTCCGAACCTTCAGATGCACATGCAAAATGTTTGCACTTTGTTCATTCCAAAGCCTACTACAGCAGGTCGATTCTGTTAAAATCTCACGGTGAAGACTTGCGTGGAGTGAGCTCTCAGTGTCATCTCATCTTGTTCAATCCCTAGCATCAGTGGCACTGACAGCTCACTCCACGCTCACTTCACCTAAGTTTTCCCGGTGAGATGGTTATAGAATAGCACAACTGTTCGAATTTGCTGACAAGTCATTTTTTTGTCAGTTTTAACCAGTTGTGGTACGGTATCAATATTGGATTCTGTAACCGCCGTCGCCGGCTGACCTTGTGTATGTACATCGTTATGGAGATGATCACGTCCACGTCAATTTTCACGAGTTTAATTCATTGTAATAGCGACACACAACTGTTAAAGGACGCCGCAATGAAAAAGCAAATGACAGTCTCGCTAATTAAAAACTAACATGTTCCCAAAGAGTTCCATTTTTGAATTCCGTAATTCCTTTTTTATTTTTAGTTTAAGTGGCCAGTACCAGAAATTTTCAGTATGTCCTGTGAACGAAGCCCTAATGTAGGAGTGCTCGCCGGAAGCTCGTTTGTTTTTTTTGGCTATGGAAATAAAATAACATGAGACCACGTATAAGTCTTTTTAAAGGTTACAGTTACCTTGCCTGCATCACAGTGCCAAAACTTATTATTAATGAAAATAACCAACCTTATAAATAATAAAATCAATGCCATTTCCTATTTTTATTTTAAATTGAACACAAAATTCTACTAATTAAAACTACGTCACTGTCGCTCTAAATTAATTCTTGGCACTGAATCAAAGTTATACTGTAGGTATAAAGGTACAGCCAGAATAATACATCATTTTGTTACCGTCATCTATGAGCTTTTCTCTGTGTAAAAGAAGAAGTGTATATGCTATACTAATCATCCTATTCATTGGGTTTAACAACTTGTGAACCCGCTCGCAAAAGTTGCCCACGCAAGTTGAAAATGTCGACGGGGAAGGGGTTTCGCGAAATTGGTAAGTTGGCTGAAAATCTATCACTATTAATGGCAAAATGTGTTGTATGATGTATCTATAGATAATATAGAGAGTATGTGGTGTGTATGTTATGTATGAAAACATACATATTTGGCATCGCATCGCGCTGTTAGTAGGTAGGTAGTTTTAAATCAAACGTCAAATGTAATATACATTTTTAGGGTTTAGTACCTCATAAGGAAAATAGGATCACTTCATTGTCCGTCTGTCTGTTATTCTGTAAAGACCCTTTTCCTCAGGAACGCGTGGAGGTATCAAGATGAAATTAATATCAAATACGAAGGCAGCATGCACGCATGCAACATGCAAGCGAGCACGCAACATGCAGCAGGCATAGTTTCTGTCACGGCTCCGGCCGCACGCGAGCTTATCGTCGCAGATGGTTTTAACGCTGACCACCGTCATGTCATGCTCTAGTTGATATCGCAGATGACCTCGCTTGATGCAAACGATCATTCCGGGTTCAAGTGTCAATGTGAACGGACCCTCAAGCCGTTACCGATACCACACCGACGTATAGTGTTGTTCTGTGTTTTCCCAATTATCTCGAATGTGTTCAATGTTTAGCTTCTCGTAGAAGTAATATAAAATTAGCGGATAAACAGAGATCGTGTTACGTACTTGTGTTCCAAAGGCGAAGTTTAGTTTTTTTTTTTTTTTTTTGAAATTTCGCTGCCCCGGGGGTTAATTACATACAATTTTTTGAACATATGAAGCAATGGATTAGCAATATCCTTCAAAATGATTCCGATTGTGATTAATAGTGTGTTACGCAATTAGCATGCATGTTGAAACTTTTCGCCACAGCAAGAGAACGCAGAAAGCTGAAGATCTTTCTCTCCTCCGCGCTGAAGATCAAATAAATTTTCAAAGTTTAGAACTTTATTTGATGTGTGCAATTTTGAGAAAGTTTTTGTAGTATCAAATCTATAATAGGAAATAAAGTAAATATTGGTAATGTTAGGCTAAATACTCACGGTTTCCGCTTTTGTGTTGTTAAACTTACCTGAAAAGAGAAGATTTTTTAAACATTTATGACAAAGAAGATTAAAACCAAATGGACTTGTAAAAAAAAGTAGGTAGCTGGACACACGCTTATACGTCAGAAGGCATTTGAAAGATAACCAACGAGCGAGACCCAAAAAGGATTCGGTTTTATTATCTACGAAACCTAATAAAGAGCAACTTCATGAACAACCGACTCAAATAACATTCACATATTTAATAAAACAACGAGCCATTTAAATTATTCTGTGCGCCGGACAGAAATATACTACCAGTCTGTATATTTCTGTCTCCCACCACATCTGCGTCTCTAAACAATGGTCCATGGCGCCAGTCCACGTTTACATTTAGTACTTCAACTGTTGGTAATGCACCATGAAAAACCCGGTACGTGCCTAAAAGTTACAACACATAGCCGGGAAAACCCAATAACTATTAACTCCGCTCATTAAAACATTTGCTGACACATACGTTCAATGATTTCGCGTTTCCGCTGGAGGAAATTTTTTGCATATAATATCGTATGTTTATTTTCTTTTTGATGCATTGAGTGTTTATTGATATGTCGTTCAGGTATAGGTGTACATTCAAGATTGTTATTTTTTTGCATCGTACTTAAACGTCAAAAAAAGTAATTCTGAATAAATATGATTTTTTAAAGGTTCATTCAGTGCATTTAATGTCACATAAATATATTGCACGAAAATAAATTTCCCTCCTAGGTTTTTCTGTCACTATTCAAATCTACATATGTGTGTCGAATTGGTTTCATTGTTAATTCTGTAACATGTATGCAGGTACCAATAAAACATGACTTACATACGGTGACACAAAATAATAATATGCATGAAATTTTGGTACGACATCGCATTGTATGCAGAATTCTGCAATGACTCACACTAACTAGCCTGTATAACCCAAAAAGGCTAAATACCTTATGTGCTTCGAACTTAATCGTCAAACGTAGGATATGTCTTAAAATATAAATATTCTTAATAACATTCAGATAGATTAGAAACCTTTTTCTATGCTCTTCCATCCTTGAAACATCTTATGTAATGCCTTTACAAACGCTATCTTTACAATGCACTCACACACAGATTCTACCATTGGATTGAGTGTTAACACAATATTTTTAGTTTTGTTTAGTCTAACAGACCATAAGAGCCAATGGTCAATTCCCGTGAAATTAGAACCTCTGTAAACAATCCGCTAAAGGCACTGCTCGTTTGTTAATGCTAATGACCTGGAAACTGACCAAATATGCCTATGCCAGTCTCTGTGAATAATTATACAAATATAACCTACCTCTCACGTAGTAGATTAAGTATACTAGACAAGGTCATTATGTAATCAAGGACATTGTGTAAGAATTGAAGCAGGTTACCGTTCTGTCGTTGCTGTCTAAACCCCAAAAAGAAAAAAACGTGAGTTTATGCGCTATGATACCTAGATATGAGCGTATTCAGTTAAGAACACACTTTTTAAAATCTTCATCTATTTTAATTTTAAGCATTCCCATATTCACATACAATCCAACAACCTACAAAGTAAGATTGAGAAGTCATCGTCCGAGTACGCTCTGTCTCGATCCGAGATAGAGGTAAAGAGACGAGGAGAAGAAAGAGAGAGAGAGAGATTAATAAAAAAACTTTGGTGCACAACTACATAGGTACAGGTGAAATTGAGAAGAATGGAAATGCAAAACAAACTATTTAGAATACGAAGTCTTAACTACTTAAAACATCAAGCTCATCTTGCAAATAGAATTATATTTCTGCAGTACGTCGAGCTGTCGTCAAAGCTAAACCCAGTATAATATTCCTTCTGGCTGCATATTATATCAGACCGTTGAATTTTACAGCGCCATCCCGCCTCACTAACGATTTTGAATTCACAGACGCTTATGCTCTGCTATTTTGGCTATTAACTTGAGAATATAAGTAATGAAAATTTAAGGAGTTTCTGTTTTGAGTTAAGTGTGGTTTTCTGTTAAAATATGGACATTAATCTCCTTGACGCATTAGGTACTTGGTATAGGCGCCGCCAGGGTGTCAATCTGCCTAGCAATTTTCCCACATATGTAGGGTTTGGCTCCTAGTCCAACCAGATGAAGCTGAATACCAGCATTTTATCTGGAACGACTCCACCTGGGTACCAACAGGGTATATAGGGTGATGATATAACACCCGTCACCAAAAACACTTTCCTTATGCGTGTCGTATACTTTGAAGACATATTTCTCGCGACACAGACAATTTATGTGACGAATATTTCTTACAGTACTTACCAGGGATGTGTTTTCGTTCTTGCAAAGCTACGTATTTTCTTGTTTCCTTTGGAAAAGCTCAGTAAATAATAAAGAAATACAGTAAGTCGTGAAAATATCTCATCATAAAATCGATCGTCGATGCCTTTTGATTAAGACCCAAATTTTGAATTAGGACAAAACCTTAAAACAAAGACATTCCGATCTAGCAGCCCTGAAAAAAAGATGTACTCGTAGCTTTGAAATACAACCAACATTGTATTAATGTGACCGTGAAGTATTTTCATGTGTAATCAGAGGCGCGACATCTTTGTGTTTTTGTATATACTTTATCACAGTCCAATTTCCTTTTTTGCGTTTACTCTACAAAGGTCTCTACAGTCCGAAAATCCGGTTTATAAACATTTCTAATACTGGTCTGTAGCTTTAAACTCGTATAATTAGATGATAGAAATATCAACCAGCAATCAGAATACGTCATGAAAAGATTTGAAAAGGTTTTCCGTAACTATGTATATGTCAGATTGTATGCGTAGCTATTAGCAGTAGTATTATGTGTATACTTAGATTAACAGCATATATACTTGTATCGTTACGTCCGGCGATAAACGCTAATTTAACCAGCTATTATCGGCGTTCGCCATACAAGTGTGGGCAGCCAAATTATGTTATTGGTTGGCGGAATTTAGCGCCTGTTTAATGCGTTAAACCTTGGCTTACCTGCATCCTGCGTTTTATGATGCCTGTGATGGTCATTTCCTCTTGGGCTTATATTATTTTAAGCTGCTGAACCGTATAGATGTACCTACGTATTTCATGACTCGAGATGGAAAACAACCTCCACTATAACTATGTTTGTAGCAGTCAAAGGCAATTAAATGGACCTCTGCGCTGCCGTTGACGACGCCGAGGAAGCGTTGGTCCAACAAGATTTGATTTACTATCGTGCCAGCGACACGAACTAATAATTGCATGTATAGTATATGTATAAAGCAAATCCTAGTTAAAGTTGTAGAGAAAAGCTTCATACAAGTAGGTAATATACCTAACTTATCTCTCATTGAATTGCACGTAAGCTTAGCGCGCTAATTTAAACGCACTAAGCCGTAGCCACACAAGTGAACAGAAGCATATTACTGTCACCTCAGTGATTTCAATAGGGACGGAGAGGATAGGATAGGGAGAATACACCTCGTATTGCCGATAGTTCGTGGTGAAGGAAGTCCCAAAAATAGATGGCCAATCACCAATTATCGGTCACAATGCCAATCCAATTTTCAGCTATACGGGAGTTGTTGTTCATAACAGAAGCTCCTTGATATTGTGTTGGTACGTTACGAGGGCGACACTGAAAGTTTTTAGAACTGGCCACTTGGAAACGATATGATAAAAAAACAAGTTCAAATTTTGAAAATGGATTTCTTTGCCAATATTATTGTGTATGTATTGTATTCATTTGTTTACGATTTGGCGGCAAATTTAAAATTGTCTGTGTCACGTCAGCATGAATTTAACGCGAGAAAATTTTCGTATGTCATTTAAGTCAACAAGAAGTCATGATAGACTTCGATGGCCTTTCACGATGGAGCCCCATCTCGTGCCACTGTTTACAACTGGTTTAATGAGTTTAAACGTGATCGCACTAATCTCACCGATGATCTGCGTGAGGGACGGCCTTCTACGCCGATGACTAAAGATAGCATCAGTGTTGTGCGGCGTATGATAGAGACTGACAAAAGAGTGACTTATCAGCAGATTCGGACAAGCATAGGGATCGGTATGAGTCAAGTGCACAAAATCCTCCATGAACATTTAACCGTCAGGAAGCTTTGGGCTCGGTGGATACCTCATGATTTGACAAAGGCCCAAAAACTCCGCCGTGTTGATTGGTGTCGTGAAAAGGTTCAAAGATTTAAAGGACGTAACTCAAATGCTGTGTTCAAGATACTGACGGGTGACGAAAGCTGGATTTATTGTTATGATCCTGAAACTAAGAGACAGTCTGCTGTCTGGGTGTTTCCTTCCGAGGAGTTGCCAACTAAAGTGTAGAGAGGTCGAAGCGTGGAAAAAACGATGGTGGCGTCGTTCTTCGGAAGGACCTGTTCATTACGCAACAATTGTTTTAGAGGATCGAAAAACAGTTACTGCGGAGTGGAACACTAACAATTGTTTGCCACTTGTCTTGAAAAAAGTTCGGGAGAAATATACGCAGTAGGATCCTCCTTCACCACGACAACGCCTCGTCGCACACCGCCAAGCAAACAATCGACTACTTGGCGACGTCAGACGTGGAATTCCTTGGACATCCGCCCTATAGCCCCGACCTCGCACTTTGTGATTTTTATTTACTTCCGACAATAAAAGAACAACTTCGTGGAAAACGTTTTATGGACGCCGAGGAAGCAGTGGCTGCGTTTTAAAATGCCGTCGAAGAGACCCCTAAGGACGAGTGGGCAAAGTACTTTTCTCAGTGGTTCCATCGGATGCAGCGATGTATTTATGTAAATGGACACTATTTTGAAAAGATATAATAAAACTAATAACTTGCTAGTTTGTTCAGTTTTTTATTTTTTAAGAACTTTCAGTGTTACCCTTGTAATTCATTGAAATGTAATATTGAATGTTGAACAGATGGCCGATGGGTCCAAAAGGTTCTCGAGTGGCGACCGCCAACCGGGAGACGTAGGGTTGGAAGACATCCTACAAGGTGGACCGATGACCTTGTGAAAGCCGCAGGAATCAGCTGGATGCGAGAAGCACAGAATCGGGCGAAGTGGTGGTGCTTGGGGGAAGCCTATGTCCAGCAGTGGACTTCTTTCCGCTGAAATGATGGTGATCTTGATTGAATGTTATTTACGGAGCTTACTTGTTAAGTATCAGGTGAATATTTCAAAAATAAGATAGAAATTCAGAAAAACTCATTTATTTTAAAATACACAACCTAAGTTTGCACCAAATAACTGCACCAAGCTAGTTTGCACCAAGTGACTGATTCAGCAAATGTCTGGCAACCGTTTGACGATCATGCAGTGAAATGATTAAACTATAACATGCTTTTCAGGCGCATTGAGGAAAAAGCTTGAAATATACAATGAAACTGTCTGCAATTACGCAATTGTTATAAAAACCAGATCATCTGCCCAGACTTATGAAAGCATTTCGCAGAAGTAAAGGTTGTAAAATGTTTAAGACAGCTCGTTTGTTTAGCTGCCATAAACATGAATTTTTCATGGTTCTTTAAGTGGAACGGGCTATGTAAGTATCACATTTTATCTTCAAGGGAACAAAGTGTATTTTTATAACTTCCTTTTTAGAGAAGTAGTCCGCAAAACAAGCATGATAGCGGACTACTTCTTAATTTATTAAAGCATAAACATATTTTTATGTATTCAACCTACGTTGTCCCACTGCTGGGCAAAGATCTCCCCAATATTTTCCACTGTTCTGTATTTTGTGCCTTCTCCGTCCAATCGGTTAGGAACGAGTCTGAGTACCGATTTCACCGATGAAACTGAACGCGATCAGCACTTTTAAACCCTGTTCCAGAGCTGTGAATGTCAATATTCCACAGAAAATAATGACACTGACAGCTCTTAAACGTAGTTTATGTGCTGATTCCGTTCAATTTAATTGGTAAATTCAGCCCTAAATCATCACGCCAGGGCTTCATAGGCCACGCCTAGCATAAGCATAATCAGCCTTTTATGTTCGCACTATTGGGACACAGGCCTCCTCTCTCTGAGAGGGAGTGGGCCGTAATCAACCACGCGGGCCCATGCGGGTTGGTGGATGTCACATATCCTCGAATTGTTTGGTTCTAAGTCATGCCGGTTTCCTCACGATGTGTTCCTTTACCGTTTTGAGAGCAGTGATGATGAAATAATTTTCACAAAGTAAAGTGCGTATCTGGGTTTGGACTCACGACCTAGAACTCTTTAGAGTCACGGCCGTTACGACTGGATTAAAACTGTCTTGACCCATAACAAAACCACATCAATTAGGTACAGTGGGAAATTAAAATCAACAATTTTATTAATGTCCTTTGACCACGAATCATTTTTCTTTCATTACCTTCAATCGTCATTTAGCAGATACCTATCAATCTGTACTAATCTACATTCACTTCATAAAGCATATTATTAAGGTATAGGCCTATTATATGTATATATGTCACCTTGTACGTACCTACTACAGAATATACTCAGTAGTATTACCAACACAAATATTTATTTACCACCTTTTGTCCGCGGCTTCGGTCGGGTGGATATCAGAAAATATCCTACAGAAACGTACCTACTACCGGGATTATGTGCCTATGGGTTAATCCATGTTATAAACTATCTGTGCGCGATATTTCATCCAAATCTGTTTAGCCGTTTTTGCGCCAATCCGAAACATATATCCAGACAAACAGACAATTGGGATGATGACAACTATTTTATTTTTGTCTCAAAATACTGTTTGTTTCCAAATAGCGCAAACTATATTACACTAAGTGTAAAAAAAAGCTTAAAAAATTGCCAAGTCATAAACGCTTTAAGGTAATTATTAGACAAGGACAGCACTATCGTAGAAGTGACGTCATCACTATGCAACTTCATACTAGCGCAGTAGTTTTATCTTGCGATGCTTGCCAATGCCAGTTGGGTTCCAGTGGGTTGGAACCGGTCGCATAGTTCGCGGTGAGTCGGAACTGTCTGCGAAGATGCCCCAGTGAGTCGGGGTGGCTGACTGCTGGTGTCGACCAGGAGAGGGATTAAGCACTCTGCTTGTGGACTGGCCGAATGTGCAGTGTGCTGTGCCAAGGTTGCTGATGAGGCTGAAGGTGATGACCAGGTATGCGCTTGCGCTGCATGCTGATGGTCAGGACAACCGTTCAAGCCGTTGTTGCTGGCTGGCTGTGTGACTTGCGGGAGTGATGATGATGACGTCACGCTGAAGTAGTTGCACGAAGGCTGCGCTGACGATCACGTCGGGGTCACCAGTTTAGAGGTATGAGGCTGAGCTGACGTTCATACTCGGGGTCACCAGTGAAGAGGTGATGTTCATCACGTCGGGGTCACCAGTTTTAGGGATATGAGGAACAGGGTGTAAAGTTCACTCATACTGTTTTAGTAAAGGGAGGATCTTCCGACCAGATGGTTGTAAGTAGTATCTGGTGGGCAACTGCCCGATGATTGTTGTCGGGAAGTTGTATATATGCTAGCTGCGCGGTAAACTCTGCTTGCGCGATGCAGGATTGATGCGATGTTCGCATGTGGCGGTGTAGATGCCGCCATATGTACTTTGGGATATAGTTAATGAAAAGGCTTGCTGTAAAGGTCTAACATTATTTAGAAGAGATGGAATTCGGTCATTTAACTCAGAGACTATGTACACCATATCGATGAACATTTGAAAGAAGGTGTATTCTTCGCACCGCTAAACAATGGTGTAGTGAAATTACGACAAACCTAAATAGGGCATTATATATAGATGTTTCCAAGGGATGAAAAAAAATCTCTGCACATAAACATGTGGGGTGTTGTTGGATCTCATTAAAATTATTCCTCTATAAGGTAACTAAAGTAGCTATAGGATATTTTCGTTAACAACCGCAGAATTAACTATATTTCATCGTTTTTTTTAGAGAAATACTATGCAAAACCACTTAATTTTATCGACTGCAATACTGTAGATAAAATTAATGCGTAGCATTATGCGCATACGTAAATATTTATACCAACTACGGAACCCTTCACTGTTTGTCGTACGACATACACTTGACCAGTTTTTTTTTAAATTTTGTTAGTAAACTACACACAAAAAAAGTTGGTATTACTCAAGTAAACTAATAGGCAAAAGCTACCAAGCTCATACAACTAACATAAACATTGACGTGTTCAAGTGTTTTCAGAACACCCAATTTATGCAATTCATTTTCACATACATCAAATCTTCATCAATTTTTTTTATAATTTACGAATTTGCTAAGTACAAAGAAAACTAGAATACCTTCTCTGTATTTTCGAAACATTACAGTAGGTACATATAGTTCAACGTGTAATTGCTACTGACTTTCCTTCAAGAATCGATTTGTAATAGTACACTCACTTTTTCCTTTTACCCACAAAACTGTATTAATTGTGTGTCTAATAAGTAACTTACTTATTTACGAAAACCTACCTTCCTCATAAGTAATTCTTATATCTTCTATCATAATTCGTTTTAAGATTTCATTGTATTTCTCATATTAAGTGAATTGTATTCTTTTTGAGAAATAAATGTCTTAAACCGTATTTACCATCATTCCCAAACCAAATTTGGCTAAGCCTATCAAGAAAATATACACCAGCATTCTTTAGCAAACTATCAGAAAGTATCAAAAATAAAATCTAAGATAAAAAATTGTCCAATAAATAAATAAAAAAATTAACAGCGAGCGCATGTTCCGAATTTAAATTCAAATATGGAAACAATTCGGCGCGGATTCAATGAATAAGATCTATGGTCCAAGGTCCTGTCCTTTGACTCCGTTTCAATATAATGTCCGAAGAACTATAAAATAAATTATAAATGTATAAACCATTAAAACAATGCTTATTATATTTCATACATTTATCTCTTTTTTTATCGATTCTGACATTCGTCATATTAATTACTCGCCCCGATCGAAATTGAAAATAAAACGTTTGGCATAATCGCTTTCGGACATCGTTACACAAAAAAAACAAAAACGGTTGGCTATTTTTAATACAAATTGAGTAGTGGTAACTGGAAATGCATATTACCTACGTGTTATTAGACTTGTGTTTGTTTATTACGTTTAGATCTGGGCATTTTGTTGTTCTTTTTATTATTTTAAATAATATTTGGCATCGCATTGCTTAGTATGTGGTATTTGTGGAAAGTAAAGATGTAAACACGCACGGTTGGCGTGAATCTTCGACTTTGGATAAAATAAAAAAAAACATTACCACTTCTTTAGCTTGAACAATGGATGAATTCGTCTAATAATTTAATGATGTATTCAATACCCTTGTGGTTTTGATGTTTGAAATCCCCATTTTTTTTTTGTTTTTTTAGGCTCGAGCACCACTGTCATCAAAATGGCGATTATCGGATTGACAGACTTAAATTTAATATAGGTAAACTAGATAACTTGAAGAAAGATTGGATGGCGTTAACATTTATATGAGATTTATATCTTACTCACATTCTTATGGTTTGATAGGTAGCATAATAAATATTTACATAATTAAATTAGGGTGTCGTATGTCGTAATTCTGGGGTCCAATGGGACCCTACCGAGCCGGCGGACGTTCGTGTGCTCGGGTCCAATCGGATGCACTTCCGAATACGGATAAATTAATTAAAAATATACAAATCTATAAAGTGCTCCACTGTTTTTGTTTTAACAATTTGATGTAAAATAAGAGCTTATATAAGTCAATTTCATTACTTTATCATTTTTTGTGCCTGTCCTTTAGTTTTTTTTTACTACTTATTTTTTCGTTGGCTATGAAGAAAGTAAATGCTGGCGTGCAAGAAATGCCTTTTTTACCATGCTAGGAGTAAGGGTTTTGATTGAAATATCACCGCTAAAATAAAAAGAAATATAGCATTCTACAAAAATTTATAAAATACTATTTAAAAAAAACTAAAGTAGGACGCCTAGACTTCAAGACATACATACGCTCTCACTGCTATAAAGTAATCAAATTAAATGTACAGCCAACCCCCTAAATCTACTAACTTGGTCAACATGTACCTATGGCTTGGCCGTTCCATTTAACTATTGCATGTCACAAAATTAAATACCAGTGACTAAATATCTTACATGTTGTGCTTTTTTTTAAGTAAGGGGGCGCTTACACTTTTGTTTGCAATTACAAATTGCATGTAATAATGTACTCATTGTTTATAAGCCTAAAAATATAAATAAGGACACTCCTATGTGCTTATGGTAAGCCGTACATTTTGACCCAGATGTAAGGTTTGTAGACAAGCCTCGTAGAATTAGGGTTTGGCTCTGCATTAGATCTTTGAAACAGTGAAAGCGTTATTTAAGTCTTGGCAAGCTACTTTACATTAAATGTTTTTGGTGAATAGTATTATCGTACGGAACCTCCTCCACGCGAGTTCAACTCGCACTTGTCCGGTTTTTTTTATCAGTTTGCTTTGAACCCCAAAAAATCACCACACATTTCATTTACGTGCAAAACAATTTCAAAAATATTGATTGTAACATTGTTAAAATATGAATTTCCCTCTCGCATGACCTAGTTCAATAAAAGCGGATGTAATGACGACTGTACATTGATTGGGGAAATATTTAACGGTAATCGCACTCTTCCGGAATTATTTATTATAGAAATAACTTTTTACTATTCATCGTAGTTTCTTTGTTGTGACTACTGGATTATAAGTATTGTATTAGTTTTTCGAAAAAAATACTCTTGTTAAAATAAAATAAAAATACTCTTGTATAAATAGTTTGGCAAACAAGCCATCCAGGTTTTTTCAGGGCGTAAATCATGGTCCTTTGCTGAGAATACAGTGCAAACCAATATATCAGCTCATCTTCAGCAATAAAAGCATTTCCAGGCGCTGAAAACATATTTTGTAATAGCGAACAAGAAGCCCCAAACTATTAGAGTTACTTACGTTCGGGACAAGGATTTGATACAATTAAGTATTCAAATACAATACCTAAATGTCAAAGGCATTAACATTTTAAAGACTGACCACATATCTAAGTAATGTACAGTAAGACTTACAGGTATAAGGACAAGGATTTTAAAAGTGCATTTAAAAATGTCATGCCATTATCTTCTACGATGGGAACCGATATAAAACATTATTTTAATTCAGACTGTCAAATTTTGCGGTTTGACATTACTGGTATATCAATGGAAGATAGATTAAAAAGGTGGGTCTAAATTGTGCAACATGCAATGCAGTCTGTTGAGACTTTAGTGCAAAGCAAATCAGCTTAATTGGACTGTTTGCATTAATGTAATTACATGTAACGTTCGCTGAGCAGTCCAAATTAGCACATTTTGCTGTTGCGTGTGTGAGTGTTTAGGTACTCAGCATTAAAACAGTGAATTATGAATTCACCTTTCAATAATTAAATGTATGACATTAAAATTTTATGCAAACGCATGATAGCTTGGCGCAACTAATGTGGTAATTTGATTAATTCATTTCCTTGTTTCGAATAAAAATAAATTCAAGTTGTTTGTAACTTCAAATAGTGGAGCGAAAGAAGAGTAAAATTCTACACTTTCACTACTCCACGTATCGGATATCTTAAATTAATAATATTTAAAAAAATGGATGAAAAAAAAAACAAAAATTAAATATCATTGCGTTACAGATAACTTAGCCTAAATGAAAAGAGAACACGAGAAAACTTAAGGTGCTTATGATGGTAAATATTTATCACGCGTTTGGTTTTCGAATTGCAATTTTTCGAATTCGATTTCAATAGTTTTTTGTTCGAGACTACTAAATTATGTAAACTTTTAAATGAATATTATGTTATAATATGAAAACTAAGTTATCCCGATGGAAACAGTCCTGAGCGGCAATTCCTCTATTTTTAAGAACGTTCGCTATCTAATCTGTCTCAATCTGTCAAAAAATCTTCTAATTACTACATTACTACATTGTGGACAAGTTTTAGACATTTGTTTGTCGCCGAGGTGAGACTGCTACTAGATTTTGAACGTTTTTATTTACGAGAATTGGCCTTCTGGTTAAAGATCAACATATGTTAAAATATTAAACCTGACAGTACTAATAGCTATTATATTTAAAGTTGATGGTTTCCTGGAGCCTGACGAACCGCAACATCGAAGTGTACACCATTTGTGCAGAACTCAACCCAGCCTCAACTCAGCCTTTGTGTCGCGCTGTGGCGTCGCGCCTATTTGTGGGTGCCTTAACTTAGTGGACAGTAGAACATAATTTATTTAAATTTGATTAGTAATTTAAGTGAAGTGTAATCGATTAAATTTGTTTGGCTCCATTTAAAATTAAAATACGAAAATGTATAAAAATCTACTGAATTAAATTTATATTTTTCTGAAACCCTTTTTTCAAATGAGTCTTTGGATTGTTTAAAGTACGACAAACTTGTCTGTGCAGTTATTGGTGGCGCTGGTCGTAAACGAAAATCAAAAAGTTAAACGAAAACCGATCGTATGTCCCATTAAAAATATTAGTTCGAAAACGGCCGTGGTACAGATATGTTGGTCGAAATATACTTCATAGTTTGAAAAATTTAAGATTAAGATTTAAAAACGTTCGCATTCTAAATTCGGTCTCAATCTGCCACAAATATAATACATTACATGCATTTTTGACAAGTTTTTGCTATGATTGTCGCTGAGATAAGATTGGGAATAGGTTTTGAACGTTTTTTATGTACGAGATTTGTCCTGTCGATAGACGAATTAAAAATAGGTTGCAACCGTAGAGGTCACGCTGCAATAGGTTAGGTATGTAGTTAGGTTAGATATGGTTAGGTGTAGACATTCAATTTATGTGTTTACTTATGTAAATTCGAAAGAGGACTAAGTTCACCAATGTAAGTACTTACCATACGACACTTCACTTTTATTTAAACTCAAACGTCAGCAGCTGGTTACTGACAATGTAAATAGCGCCCTTGCTAAAGTAGTTAACTGGTTTAATGTTAAAAACTTACTTCTAAACGAGAGAAAAACTAAATGCATTAAGTTTACGATACCTCATGTTAGACAAGTAGAAACTAGTGTTCTTATTAAGGGTGAAGAGTTGAAACCCGAAAACACCACAGTATTCTTAGGCATAACTTTGGATGGCAAGCTTCAATGGGGCTCCCATATAGATAAATTGTCAAAAAAACTAAGCTCTGCAGCATACGCCGTTAGAAAAATTCGTAATTTAACTGATTTAGAGACAGCCCGTTTAGTATACTTTAGTTATTTTCATAGTGTGATGTCGTACGGTAAATTGTCTGAATATCGGCGGCATTTCCCCACAAAAGTGTGGGGAAATGCCGCCGATATTCAGACAATTTTGGTTTTACAAAAAAGGGCAATTCGTTCAATTTATAAACTAAGTCCCAGACACTCCCTCAGAGACAAATTTAAAGAGATTAATATAATGACTGTGCCTTCTCAGTATATTTATGAAAATCTTTTGTATGCACATAAAAATATTAATCTGTTTAAAAAATACAGTGATATCCATAATATAAATACTAGGAACAAACACAAATTTGTTGTTCCCACTACCAGGTTCAAGAAAATAGGTAGCTCGTTTAAATGTCAAAGTATTCGTTTTTATAATAAACTTCCTAGCCACATTCAAGAACTAAGCCTTAATAAATTCAAATCTTTTACAAAGCGGAAATTATGCCAGAATGCCTATTATACTGTCAAAGTCTATATTGAGGACAAGAAGGCTTGGGATTGAGCTGCTCCAATAAGTTTACACAGATATTGTCGATATTTAATTTGCTGTTAAACTTTTATTTTTGATTTTTTTAGATAAACAATGACATCTTTATATTTACTGTTTAAAGTATAACATTGTTTTAATTTTTGAGAATGTGAGGACTATGTGAGTCATTGTTTTTTTGTTCTTTCAGTTGTTTTAATCACGGTCTGGCTGTTTGAGTACTTAACGCGGCCTACCCAAATGTCCTTTCTTGCACTCGACGCTCGACTCTCGCCGCGGACGGACGTGTTTGTGCGCTCTCCCGCTCCAGTGTTGTGTTTCGTGTTTTCTACTCGTCGCTACCACGTGACGTCATCGTAGTCGCCCCGACTACTCCGATTTAAAATCAAATCAAGAAATTGATTTGATTTTAATAACTCAAAAAAACTGCCTTTTTCAAGGCATCCCTGTTTCATTAATAGACGTTTGTGAGTAGCTTCACTAGGCCCCTTCTGGGTAAAACCACAGTTTCGTGGTCCTCGGTTGAAACCTTACGGTGTCAACGAAGCCGAGTGGGGTGTTGACCCAATTCACACCCGCCGAACCCCTTCAGGGCGAGGCAGTTAGTTGGACGGGTCCCAGATAACCGGCCTTGGGGGATCTCCTAGTCGGCTCTGGTGACAGTTTTGCTTTTCAGCTACTCACCTAGTGTCTTTAGGGTGTGTCTACACCCTTCGCGCTAGACTGGTCAGGGCCCCGTTCGCACAATAAGACTGGCGACGGGTTACAAGCTTAGGGCTCACCATTAGGTACACACCTCCCTGTCTACACCCGACAGGGAGGGAACTCATCCCCGGGCCAATCCACCCGGGAAGTTAGGTATAGGGTTTAGGCTACGTAGGGAAATTTTCTCTTTCCACCATTCCTTCCCTAATATAGTTCCCGCTCCGATCATGGAGGACGCCGTCCTCTTGGCGTTCCTCAAAGAGGTCCTACTTAAGGACCCAGATTTTCTTGAGCGATATGGCTCAAAACTCCGCCAACGCTCCACCCCCACTCCGTCCCAGGGCGCACTCGGTGAGTTTAGTGACGCTTTAGAGAGCCCGCTATCGCCACCGGCATGCGAACAAGGCATTCCGCCCTTTGTTCCGCACAACAATGTTCCGGCTAATATCTCTGCCACCATTGTTACACCCGCCTTTGTTCCGGTAGATAATACCCCGGCCGCTAATCCGGCCCCTATTGTCTCGCCCGTCATTATCCCGGCAGTAAATACCGCGGCCCCTATTGTCTCGCCCGCTTTTGTACCTGCCGCCATTGTTACGCCGTCTATTGTTCCGGCTGCCATTGTTTCAGAGACAACGCAGCTGCGCACCGCAGTATCAAACTCGACTCAACCGGAGAGCATGGACACGTCAGTCCTACTCTCAGAGGACGAAGCCCGCACCTCCTCCTCCAGCGACGACGACTTCCAAGTCGTTGTTAAAGGAGGCAAGAGGAAGGCGGCTAAATCCTCCGCCCCCGCCGGTCCGGCCTCAAAGAAACAGGTCACGACTACATCGTCCAGCTCGACTTCCGCCCCTAGTCCGCGGGCCAGTCGCCCCGCCAGCCCTATGGCTTGCCCACCCGCTCCTACCGCGAGGAAGCAGAAGCCCCCTCCCCCGATATATGTCCAGGAAAAGTACAAATGGACTGAAATTTCCAAGATGTGTGTTGATCGCAAGATCAACTACACCAACGCCCGATCCACCCTCCAGGGGATCAAAGTTACGGTCCCCACGTCTACGGACTTTAGGGATCTCTCCCGCGCCCTACGTGAAAGGAACTACTCCTTTCACACTTACTCCCTTCCGGAGGAAACCCCTACTCGCGTTGTAATAAGGCGCGTCCCTCAAGAAATCTCCACCGAGGAGATTAAGAGCGACCTCATCGCTCAAGGAATCCCAGTTTCCGCCGTCCATCGCTTACATAAAGCGAGACAGGGCCTAGTCTACGACATGGTCCTGGTCATCTGTGACCCCACAGACGGTCACCACCCGATTTTTAAAGTTAAGTCGGTGTGTTCGCTCTCAGGCATCTCAATAGAGAAGCCTTACAGAGCTCAACTAATTGGACAGTGTCATCGCTGCCAATTATATGGTCACTCGCAGTTCAACTGCTATGCCACCCCTAGATGCGTCAAGTGTCTAGGAGAGCATGGCACCGCCGACTGTACCCGCCCTAAAGATAGGGAATTATGTTTAGAGCCTCCCAGCTGTGTACTCTGCGGCCAATCGGGACACCCGGCAAATTACCGGGGCTGTCCTAAGGCCCCGAAGTCCTCCTCTCCTAAACTCGCGAAACGCGCGAGCGACCGCCAGCACAGGGAAAGCCCCTGGGGAAAGCCTCCTTCCGCGCTGATGCCGGAGCGGCTCAGTCCGCAGAGGCCGTCTCCCTGGGCTAACCTAAATCACCTGAAGGCTCCCGCAGCCTCGGTGCCCTCTATCCCCGCGCAACCAGCGCAACCCGCTCAACTTCCAGCGCTGATGGCTTCCGCCATCCCAGCGCCTTTGGTAGCCCCCGCGGCCCCTACGGCCGCTCCAGCGGCACCTCAGGGAACCCAGGGCCGAAACAGCGCCCAAATCATATTAAGTACATACGCGGCTCTCTTCACCACCGCCGCGGATAAAATGGCGGAAGAAATCGTTGCTGCAAACGGCAACGCAATCCGCCTCATGGAAATTCTCAGCGCGTATCCCGAGATCGCGCAAGTTCTACACTCACTCAAATATTAATTCTCAATGGATAATACGAGAGTAAATAGTAACAAACCCCGATCCCTTAAATTAGGCTTTTTCAACGCAAATGGCGTTTCAGGTCAACGCGATGAGATCGCCACTTTCCTCCGCGACCATCAGCTTGACATCCTCCTCATACAGGAAACCTTTTTAAAACCACATCACCGAAACCCGAATTTTGCCAACTTTAAACTAGTTCGCAATGACAGGTCTCGATGTCACAAGGGTGGCACACTCATATACTGTAGGAAATCTTTGTATTGTATCCCTATAGACCCACCTCCTCTCTTCTCCCATCTGGAGACCTCTATCTGTCGGCTCGGCATGACCGGCCACCAACCGATCACCATCATCTCCGCTTAAATCCCACCCGACAATGGTCCGGAGGATCCCATCTCGCTCCAAAAGGACTTCACTGCCCTCTTCGGTATGAGTGACTCCGTCATCTTGGCGGGGGATCTTAATGCCAAGAACCCGGCGTGGAATAGTAGCACAACTTCAACCAGAGGTAGGTTAGTTTTCTAGTTAAGCGAATCCCTTAACTTTGACGTCATCGCTCCAATGAGCCCGACTCACTTCCCAGGTAATCCTAATCACCTTCCCGATGTTCTCGATGTAGCGCTGCTCAAGAATGTGAACCTCCGTTTGCAATCGATAGAGACGTTCCACGAGCTTAACTCTGACCACCGCCCTGCAGTCATGCATCTTGCACCCTACTCGGGCCCGATCGACCCCAACCGCCCCCCTCAGACCCAGACGATAACCGACTGGAGGAAAGTAAGCGAAAGACTGAAATCCACCACGTCGCCTCACTTAGACACCATCCCCGATCACTTAGTGTCAGTCGCCGACACGACGGCCGCAATCGACTCTTTTACAGAGCACGTACAATCCGTATTGACGGATTGTTCATGGGAAGTTCCGGTGATGGAAGACCATCGCTGGAAACTACCTACTGACGTACGTGACCTGATAACCGAGAAGAATGCGGCCATCCGTGCCTACGACTCCTTCCCTTGTGACGCGAACAAAGCCCACATGCGCCATTTACAGCGTGCTGTAAAGAAACGCATAGGGGAGGTTCGCTCTGAGGGCTGGAACAAGATGCTCAGTGAACTCGAGCCCACTCATCAAGCCTTCTGGCAATTACAGAGGAAATTGCGTTCCTCAGAAGAGGTCTCTATGCCTCCTCTCATCCGCCCCGACAATAGTGTCGCCTTCGACAGTCCCGACAAGGCTGAATGTCTTGCTGACAGCCTAGAGTCCCAATGTTCTCCCAGTTCCCAACCAGTAGACCAAGCTCACCTGAACAAGGTCGACGCTGAAGTCGAACGAAGAGCCTCCCTCGCTCCCGTCGAAGACCCTGATGATCCTCTGCCTCCCGTCACTCCAGACGAAGTGCACGACATCATTAAAGGGCTCCACGCTCGTAAGGCCCCCGGTTCGGATGGTATTACCAATAAGGTATAAAAACTCCTCCCTGCCCCGCTAATAATGCTTATGACCGACATCTTCAGTGGCGCCTGGAGCAACAACATTTTCCCACAAGCATGGAAAGAAGCCACCGTCATCGGTATCCCAAAGCCAGGCAAGCCAAAGTCTGAGCCCTCCAGCTACCGCCCTATTAGTTTACTCAATGTTCTCGGCAAAATCTACGAGAGGCTTATTTATAAGCGTCTCAAAGACTACGCCGAAGCAAAGAGCCTCATACCAAACGAGCAGTTTGGTTTCCGTAGCCAACACTCGGGCACCCAACAGGTCCACCGTATAGTAGAGCACTTATGCGCTGGTCTGCAGCGTAACGCGACGACGGGTGTGCTATTCTTCGACATAGCGAAAGCCTTCGACAAAGTCTGGCACAACGGCTTGATATACAAGCTCTACCAACTAGGAGTGCCAAATCGTCTCGTGCTCATCTTACGAGACTTTTTGTCGAACCGGACCTTTCGCTATCGCGTCGAGGGAGCACTCTCGTCCCCTCATCCTATTCGCGCCGGTGTCCCTCAGGGTTCCGTACTATCTCCTCTCGCCTTCACGCTGTTCACTAGCGATATCCCAAAAAGTAAAAAGGCTCAGTTGGCTCTTTTCGCCGACGACACTGCCGTTTACTATACCGGTCACTGTCCCAACGCTATAGCTCGTACTCTCCAAACCTCCGCAAACGTCTTAGGCGCTTGGTTCCGGAAATGGAGAATCGAGGTCAACCCCGATAAGAGTCAGGCGGTTCTCTTCTCGAGACGTCGTCGACTCCCTCCCCCACTTCCCAGCCCGATCACTATGTACGGCAAGCCAATACCTTGGGAGAAGCAAGCCAAATACCTAGGCGTGATCCTCGATGAGAACCTTACCTTTAAGGCTCATATTAAGGCGGTTCGCGCGCGCGCCTCCTTCGCTCTTAGCAGGCTCCAATTCGTACTGACAGCCCGTAGCAAACTGTCCCTCAAATGCAAGCTCCGCATCTATACCGCAGTCATCCGTCCCATCATGACCTATGCCTGCGTTGTATTTGCGCACGCTCACCCACGTCATCTCCATAAGATGCAGACCCTCCAAAACCGTTTCCTCAGAAGGGTCACGGGTGCCCCCTTCTATGTCCGTAATATAGATCTTCACGTCGACCTCAAAATGCCAACCATAAAACAGTTCATGAAACGCTTATCAAAGCGTTTCTTCGACTGCGGCATTAAACATTCTAACCCCCTGATTACAGCGGCCGCCCGCTACACTCCCTCTCGCATTAGCAGTATTCGCCGACCAAGGCATACTTTAATCGACCCCGACGACGCCACTACCCTCCTCCAGGAGAGTAGTAAGGCCACTAGCACGCTACATAAGCCCAAAACCCGATCGCCATCCTACCGCCCTCGCCGCCGAGGCCCGCCGCGACGCCCAAATCGACGCCCCTCCCGACCCTTGGTCGAGCCAGCCCGCGCCGCTGAGCCTGTAGCTTTAAATTCGTCCCTAATTAATACCAATCCTGATCCAGCTAGTCATTTGCTGCCCTCTTCCAGCGACGCCCTAAGCCGAGGTTCGTACCCCACAGGGGGTGCCCTTAGCGTTGTCGCTTAGTTTTAGTTAGTATATAAGTTTAAGTCCTGGCTGGAGGCCTTAATTTATTAGGGAATCCACAGGCAAGTCCGCTTAAGCAGACGACAACCGCATAGGTTGACCTGCGAGATGCCAAACATACAAACAAAAAAAAAATGTCCTTTCTTTTGTATTGTTCGTGGAATCGTTGAGCTCCTTAGTTCTGAGTTGAGCTGCACCATGATTGACAAATGCATGCACTGACTGGACAGGTCCACTCAAATCAGTGTGGTTCTTTCCTCAAAAGACCATTTCAGACACCAGTCTACAGAGTCCTCATATGATCTGACCATGTTTATTCTCGGATTTTTACACTTTGACATGACGTGAAAATTTACTTTGTAAAGTATTATAATATTTTAATTATTGTGAATGTGAAGGCAGTGTGGATTTGTTGTTTTTTTTATTTTTAATTTTTAAAATTAGTTTTAATCATGGTCTGGCAGTTTGAGCAATTTATGCGGCCTACCCAAATGTCCTTACTTTGGTAATGTTCGTCGAATCGTTGAGCTCCATATGTGTTGTGTTGAGCTGCATGATTACTGACAAATGCGTGCACTGACTGGACAGGTCCACTCATTCTGTTTGGTTCTTTCCTCAAAAGACCATTTCAGACATCAATCCACATGGTCTTCACATGACCTGACCAAGATTATGTCTGGACTTTAAAAGAGACTGTGACTTCTGAGTTTGTTTTGGCGTTTCTTCTCAGAGTAGTCAGATAGGAAACGCCGATCTCATCTACTTTTAAAATAGTATTGACGTGTTTGAAGTGTTTGTAAAAACCTACTTACAGAAATAAAATCATTTATCATTTATCATAAAATAACACAGAAACATGCACACATCTCAGACAATACCAACATGTTAAGAAAACCCAACACAGAAATACTCGATTACCGTTTCAAATACAAGCTTCATTTCTATGAGATAAACATCCGCGCTGGGATTTGCTAAGGAAATGATTTGTTCAAGTATCACCACTAAACTGTCATGTCATTGTTATCCATCGATCAATTAGTGATCGATGTTGTAATCACAAAAAAAGCCAAAAAGCCAATTAGCAAAAAAATCAAAGTTCAAAGGCAGTATGGTCATCACAATTTGACAGTTCAGTTCACGGTCGGTCACGGCTATAATAGACAAGGTCGTACTCCCACAATGGGATTGTTTGTCTATGGTGAAGAAATCCCGGTAGTAGTCTGTCTAATCCTCTTGTCTGCTAAACGATCTGTGTTATTAGACGGCGTTGCTAAGTAATCGGATGATTACGTACCAACCATGGCTGCTAATGAGCAACAAATTTTTTGCTCATTAGCAGTTTGTATGTTGGTCGTTGTTTTTAAGTCTCCTTGAACTAGTTTGTTCAAAAGTGGACGATTTTCGGCTTGTCATGATGTCACATCAGAGCCGAAAATATTCCTCTTCTGATGTTGGTTTTAAGGCTCCCAAAAACTAGCGCGATGAGACAGCGCGACACAAAGGCACCGTACGTCGCGCGACACGTGGTGCCTGTAAGTCGCGCTGTTTTATGTTAAGCGATGTGTTAAGTCTAGCCTTGTTTACTATTGAGAAGGTGATTTGTGTTTTGTGACATTTGAATTTTGATTGTCACACTGTTTAAGAGTGATACAGACCGATTTAAACTATAAGGTGGCTCTGAAGTGCGCTTCTCGCTGCGCAGTACCTCGCACCTCACCCCGGTTGACACGTGAATTTGTTAATCGCAGCGACTCGCCTCATGTTCCGAGCCGCCATAAAGTTTGAATTGGGCTTACAAAGATTACGCGTTTGAATGACATTGACAGGGTTGTTGGAAAATATTTGTAAAATAAATTGTATTGAAAACACGAGATTGCAGTGTTAGTTTCGAACTTGGCCACGCGCCAAAATGATTGTAGCGTTGTCATTATCATTCTCAGTTAATTACAGAAGCAATCAAATTAGCGATGTTCACAGTATGTAGGCCAAAAGTAGAGAATCTAACTAATATTATAAATGCCAAAGTAAGTTTGTTTGTTTGTTGACCATGACCTGGGTAAGAACATAGGCTTCTTTTTATGCTAGACAGCAGACGAAGTCGCGGGCCACAGCTAGTTGAAGTAATTAAGTTCACTTTAACGATAAAAAGTGTTTTCTTATGCGAGAATTAAAAAGTGAAGAAAATTAATTACTCGATTACTTCGGTGTCTTAAGGTACATGATTTTAGCCATCGACAAAAAAAATATTGAGTTAGCAAAACACTTCAAGTTTTTATGCAGTCAATTATTGTACCTATACTAAAAATGTGTACATCATTGTGTTTATAGTACCAATTTTTTTTTTTCAATTCATAAATTTGTTTTGTTTTATTAAAAGCTTTTTGCTGTTGTAAAAATACTTGACAGGCTTTAAAACACTGACCTTTTAGTCGTGTTTTCTAACTATGTTCCGAAAAACTATTTTATTTTAAAATAAAATGTTGCTAACGATTTATTTCCTGATTCAGCTAGCTGCTTGGGTATCTAAATTTAATTTATCGCTTCAGAATTTTAGCTTGCAATTATCAAGAAAACCCTTGGTTCGTTTACCAATGAACATACAATTCAAAAAGTTGTTCTGTGAACATCGTTTGCACCGACACGATCAGTAAAAGAAAAACGAAATGCAAGGAGCAATGCAGGAGCTCGTGAGTCGGCACGTAGCTACGAAGTGAAGCTACATTCTGCTGCAATTTCGATACAACTTCGTGCTGCCAATAGAACGCAGGTAATTCAGGGTTAGGTATTTCGGGACTGCACCTATCCGATTATTTGTAAATTAATCGTGTATCGTTTCGATGTGATTGAAGGCACCAACCCGCATTGGGCCCGTGGGTGATTACTGCCCACTCCCTCTCACACAGAGGAGGCCTGTGTCCCAGCAGTGGGAAAATAATATGCTGATTATGTGTTATGTGTAGGCACCTATTAGACTTCTTGCCCATCAAAAGAGAAAAATGGATTCATACAACGTTGTTGGATTTGGCATTCAGCATCTTTCACTCGCGCTCCGAATGATCATAAAATGAAATGACCTTTATTTCTATGTAAATTTGGCGGTTTCGTGTGAACGTGGGGTGAAACACAAATGAATAGTCTTCGAGTGAACTATTCACTCGAGTGAAGCGTCTGCTATCAACATTGATCCGATCTTTGTCATCTGTCTTCTCAGATTGGGTTAGAGATAGAGAAAATGGTCTATATTTTTAACTATTGTTAAGTTCTCATGTTCACTGAGCGAGTTCGCAAGGGTAACGTTACACGTATTATGTTTTTAATGTGTAAATCTGGGATGGCTATTAATACGTTGAAAATTATTTCATGAATTGTTAATTAACTACGCTACCTACCGAATAGGGACACTGTAATGGTAGCGTATATGTATGTAAGTAATAAAATAAAATCGGTTGATTTGGTCACAAGTTTCAGGGGCACAAAGTTGTGAAAAGCTACGCAGGGACAGCTTTGAATATCTTATTCAGTTTTCCACTTAAATAACTTGAATCGCCACCTAAAAAAAAAAAAAATATAGACCATTGTCGAATTTCATAATGTGATTGATAATAATACTTACCGATATTTCCGTTTTGTACTGACACATCCCATTACATTAATGAATCCAATATAATAATATAATTCCTAAATATGGAAACTGATGAGGGCTTTGTTACCGAAACAAGCATTATTATAACAGGATATAATTTTGACCAGTTATGAACATTAAATTTTCACTAAAAATGTAATTCGATATCATTATCAGGCTTCGCAACGGTAATTAAGTAGGTAAGTACTATGTGATAAGCTTTACAACATGAAGCCCATTTATTCATTGGAAGCTTTACATCATGAAGCCCATTTATTCATTGGAAGGCATTGTGAAATTATTTCCATTTTTTTTTTTCGATATCATGTTATGTTGATGCAACGTTATTCATTGAAATGTATCCCTAGTTAAAATGTTACAATTATATATTTTGTTTCAGTTCAACAATGTTTGGCTTCTAATTCCAATCAATTCGGTTTCTATGCTGGAGGAAATATTGTATATTACTAATTCAATGCAACGCAACGGCAACGATAACAGTAGTGTATGTGAAGCTGTTCGTTAATATTATAATCTTAATGTACCTTACTCAGAAATAAATTATATGTCTGTTATCATAACATAATATCACGCCTGTAATCCCAGAAGGGTAAGGCAGAGGTGTTCCTATAGTACACCCACATTTCGCCGGTTAAATTATGTGAATTGTGTGTGAAAAAAAAACTTATTTAATCTATTTGCCTGTTGTGTGAACGAGTCCTTTGATTTCAAAACTTGTAACATGAAATTTCACGAGGGCCGGAGCAGAAGAGAGAAGCGAGTTTATAAATATAATTTTATAGGTAGGAAACAGAAAGCTTTTAACGCTACGTATTCAAAATTAAAGCATATTAATTGTTTGTCAACGTACAATATGATATGTTCATAAGTTAAGAAAGCACTCAAACATTGTGATGCTCTGAAATCATAATTATTTCCTTACCTAACTAAGTTTTACAGCCATTAAAATCTAACATTATCATTAAGGCTCCTCAGACAGGCGCGACACACGGTGCCTAAAAGTGAGTTATTCCGGTCGGATACCCTGATCTGATCCTCTGCTGGTAATTAATATGTTTTTATTTCTGTCTGATCCACTATAAACATTCCGGCCTGATCCCCTTGCTCTTTTTATTTTATTCCGGTCGGATAAATTAGTTGTATACTAACCAATATTTGGAACAGTGAGCAATAAAATATGCTTACAGGGGTCGCGTGCAATACGCGTCATATGTCTCGCCTGTTTGTAGGAGCCTTTAACCGTAATTATAGGCATCGTTTATGAAACTAGCAAACAGGCAGTAACGGCAAAATCAAGCACTTAACGCTTCCATGAGAGGGGCAAAGTAATCGCTTACCGCGTCTGGCGCGTGTACCCTTAAGCTGCGGTTACAAGGACGACATTTTCAGCAATTATTGTCCGCCAACAATTGCCGTGAAGGTGGGGCAATTAGTGGAACAAACTTGAGTAATTACTACAAAAAAAAACTGATAATATTCGTGTATTGCTTAAAGTTTATCTTGGACTTTACTGACATTAGTGAAGGAAAAACATCTTTATTAAACTTGGACTTATAGTAAATAAATCTAAGTCTGAAATCGTCTTGAGCAAGAGTAGTGATCAATGCTAATGCCTTCTCTGTATGAGAAGATAGCCTCCTGCAGTGGGACAATAACTGGCTAGTATTATTATATTAGTATTATATATTTTCTAACTAATAAAATTATTAGTTACCTCGTTTAGAAGTTCTTCCTTAACGCTCAAAATGGTGTAACAGTAGGTAGAGGAACAATGTAACAGTAGAGGAACCATTGGTGTCATAAATTGCCTACACTCTGTACAATACAGGGTGACAGAGAAATTCGACCCATTCCTTGAACGGGGTTATACTAGAGGTCATTGGCAACAAATTAAGTCCAGTTAACTAGGGGTCAAAACTGGATGGTTACCGAGCTGTAACGGTTCTTCGATTTTCTACTAAAGACCTTTTATTTTTGAGATTATGTTAGTTTTGGGCAAGTTTAAAAAAAAAATATCACTTTACGTATCAATGAAATGTTTAGAGAGTGGAGTAGTTTTTTCATACTTATGTTTTTGCTAATGACCTCCAGTATAACCTCTTTCAAGGAATAGGTCGAATTTCCCTGTTGCCCTGTAGAGAAGCAGTTTGTTGCCTGTGCACGCGTACCCTTACAAAACTTGAACCACTAGGGGCTCCAACACAATTTATAACAACGAACTTTATGTTCCCTCTTTAATATTACCCAGCTATCTTGTTGGGGGACTGTTGCGAATAATTTTAACTATTTTCTTGTTAATTGTTATAAATTCTTTGCTAAGTATAATGCCGAAGAGTTAGTATAGGATGTTGTATCTTGTTTTATAACATTCTTTTGAATTCATGAGGGATCTACACAAATAGCTAGATGCTTACATTGTTGCTTTGAAGCTCCCCCTTTCATACCTATACTCTGCGGTTTAAAATTAAGAATAGAATGTTAGCAAAGCGTTTTCGCTAATCGAGACATTTTACTTGGTTATCAAAAGCAACCAAACGAATTAAATGTATTTCTCGGTCCTTTAAAGGTCATTCAACTGTTGGCGTAAAACCGCAATCATACAAATTAATCTCAATAAATTGTTACAATAATCATAAATCAACAACTGCAAAGCATTCGCTATATAATAGAAAAATGAAATGATAAATCAGTGAGTATGCACAATCAGCCTATTATGTTCCCACTGCTGGGAAACAGGCCTCCTCTCTGTGAGAGGGAATGGGCCGTAAACCACCACGCGGGCCCAGTGCGGGTTGGTAGATGTCACATGTCTTCGAATTTTTAGTTCTAATACATGTCGGTTTCCTCACGATGTTTTCCTTCACCGTTTTGAGAGCAGTGGTGATGAAATAATTTACACAAAGTAAAGCACCTGTCTGGGTTCGAACCTACGACCTACAACTCGTAAGTCGCAACCGTTACCACTGGGCCACCACTGCGAGTGCTGTTGAATAATTGGCAGAGTGAAAATATGCAACTGCGATACAAATTGACATCATACTCCGAATTCCTGCATCATCATCGTCATCAGCCAACTGCCGTCCCCTGCTGAACGTAAGCCCCCCCAAAGAGCGCCAACCATACTGGTCCTGAGCAGTCCGTATCAATCCGCTGCCAGCCTTCACCAAGTTATCGACCCATCGTGCCGCAAGGCGTCCCACACTACGTTTACCCAAACGTGGTCTCCACTCTAGGACATGTCTGCTCCATCGACCGTCTGTCCGTCAGCATCCTGATTCTGCGTGCAATGTCGGTGACTTTAGTTCTTTGGCCTGTTTGTTGTTGGCTGACTTTAATTCCGGCATGCTATTCAAAATTTTATTAATAAGCATTTACAGCCTATTATTACATTAATGTTCGGTTAATTTAAAATAAGATTAGTACCTCTCGCATCTTTGAGTCATTGGGCTTTTGAATAATTAGTTTTTGATTAGCATGAGTCTGAAAATTATTTAATGGACTATTAATTGAAATCATGAAAGTTTTAGGTTACTTAATCTAGTTTCAGGGTGTTCATCAGTATAAAAACACATCCAGCACAATCCAGAAGTCAGATTCATAATTTTATACAAATAGCTTGGTACACTCTGTATACAACTTTGTACACGATAAACAGAACTCGTACTCTCCGATATGTTAACGGGAACGTTCGATGATTAATCGGAATATCGGAAACTGGAATTTTCCGAAGTTACTACACATATAACTAGACCTTCATAGATAATAAATGCAAATATTAGCACCGCCATAAACATGCTCTTTGCTGTTATCTTAACACCTTGAAATGTTACATATTTAACGTCAATAAATTATTTCGAATTATCCCATGTTACGTAGTAAGTAGGCAATCCTGACGGTGATTACTCTTCATCGAGTTAAGCGTAATATAATTTTAAGAAATACGCTGATAAGTGTTCATTTAAAAATGGTCGAAAATAAAAATTGTACTTAATTGGGTTGGTACAAATTTTTCGAAATTGGGGACGACCAACATTTTTATGATTTTATAAGATTACCATCCATACCCCTGAGGGTTAATTACGTAACACGTTACAATGGCGGTTCCATTAATTTAACAACTTTCATGGCAATATTTACGCTGTCGTGCAGTCGAATTTTCAAACACATCATTTCAGCCGAAAGACGTCCACTGTTGGACATAGGCCTCCCCCAAGCATCGCCACTTTGAACAGTTCTGCGCTTCCCGCATCCAGCGGATTTCTACCGCCTTCATAAGGGCATTGGTCCAGCTTGTAGGAGGCCTTCCAACGCTACGTCTTCCGGTACGCGGTCGCCACTCCAGAACCTTTCGGCCATCTGTTCTGCGAGCAATGTGCCCTGCCCACGGCCACTTAAGTTTGGCAATTCTTCGGGCTATGTCGGTTGCTTTGGTTCTCCTGCGGATCTCTTCGTTTCTGATTCGATCATGTAGGGAAACTCCAAGTATAGCCCTCTCCATCGCCCTTTGGACGACTTATAGCTTTCTGATGAGGTCCATTGTGAGCGACCACGTTTCAAACATATGATGCAGTAGATTAGGTTTTTTTTTTATTAAATAACCTTCCAAATTGTGATAGTAAAGATCACAATTATTAAGTAGCAGCCTCTTTATCACATGAAACTTACAATCTTATTTCAAGCACACTCTGATCGACTTAAGAATCGACTAAGTCCGAGTTTCACCAACGAAACCGAACGCGATACGCCCATGTAAAACGCGTTTAAGAGCTGTCAGTGTCAATATTCCGCAGAAAATAATGACATTGACAGCCCTTAAACCGAATTAATGTGCTGGTCGCGTTCAGTTTCATTGGTAAAATACCACCCTTAGTAATAAAATGTCTTTGCGACCACTTATGCAAATAGTTGATTTTCGCATAAGCTCACAACAGAAAACGTGGTTTACTTGTAAACTGCAAACCAAATGAAATATGCTCAAGGAGAGAGACATTTAAAAGTTTCTGGATATGGCTCCGTAGATGTGATGAATGTACTTCCTTCTCATTACACCCTTCAACATTAATATGAGTCTTTGTAACAAACTCCACTTCACGAAATTCTAAATTTGCATCTTTGCGTGAGGAGGATAGTTTCACGCTGGGTGCCGCACAACCTTACCGATGCTCAGAAGCAGGCCTGGGTGGAATGGTGTAGTAATATGATGAACAAATTTGAAGCAGGCTCATCTCCACGGCGTGTTTACGACATTCAGTTTTTTTAAATTGATTTATTTGGATTTTTGAGTATTGGATTTATCAATACGATCCAGAAACGGAGCGCCAGTCGACGGTTTGGGTATTTCAAAACGAATCAACGCCAACCAAAGAGAAGCGATCTAGAAGCGAGGTAGAAAGATTTTGATCGCGAGCTTTTCCAATTTGACTGGCTACTTGGTGTCAATTCCTTTACGGAACCAAAATGGGATACTACCAAATGCTTGGCAGAAGTTATCTCTGTTGTGAGCTGCAAGCGACCAAACATAGGGCTCCGCGGGCTACAGCTCCACCACGACAACACGCATTCGCACACCGCGCTCAAAACGAGGGACTTCCTGGACAGCACGCCGCTCAAACTCCTGGGTCACCCTCCTTACAGCCCTGACCTAGGACCTGTGTGACTTCTTTTTATTCCCGAAAATAAAAAATCTGCTCAAAGGGATACAATTTTCGTCGCCGGAAGATGCGCTGTCAGCGTTCGAGCAGGCTGTAAACGAGGTGTCTACGGCGGACTGAAAAAAGAATTTCGAAAACTGGTTCAGACGCATGAAACTTTGTGCAGAGTCTAGTGGAGAGTCCTTTGAAAAGATTTAACATGAAAATATTTCCACAAAGAACATTTATTTTTATAATCGCAAAACTTTCTCAGTGTCCCACGTATTTATAAAGGTAAGTAGATCAATTTGTATACCAGGCTTCTGGGTTTTTTTGATAAAATAGTGAAGGAGTTATCTAGTTCCGCACACACAGCTGTTTAAATAACAATTCATTGAAATGACGAAGTGTATGGAACAGTACTATTCTTATTTCCGAGTGTGGCGTTGTTACGTCGATAATAATTTAATCTTTTAGTATTCGATTACGAAAATATTTGATTATTGTATGTTTTCTTTTAAAAGTCGACGTGGTCTAACGGAGTAAAACGATGTCAGAAAACCTCTGTATAAGATAAAAACAGAAATTGATGGTCTGCAAAAAAATTGGACCCATTTCGTTCGAAATCACAATGGGAGGACCATTGAAGACAGCTCAGCGGTCAAGTCAGAACGTATTTCACGTAATTCAGTGAACCGCTAAGTCTCTAAAAGCTTGATGCATTTATTGCGAACAGTCGAAGGGTACAACGCATCAGGAAAAAAGTAGAACACAATACAGAGAAAACGATATTCCATACTTCGTTTCGAGCTCGTGCTCGAAAACGTATTCGTGTCCGCTATATTTCTTGCTTTCGCATAATTAAAAGCTTTCATTCAACTACTACTACAGTTTTTTTGGACAAAAGGCTGACAAGCACGACGCTACAGCGCGACGCGACTCTAGTAGAGAAATTTCATTGAAAACTTCATGGAAATGCGCCACATCCGTCTGCGGAAGCCTTAATTCAGCATAGTAATGTATTTACCTATAGTTTTTCACGATAGCCTTGAAAATTAATGAAAAACCACATGAGTATTTGAACATGGACATCTAGTGAACAGGTCATGATTCCGTCATCCTTAAGCTGCGGTTAAAATTAACTAGAAGGGTTAAATCATAAATACTCATTTGAGGAAGAGTGTCTTGATTACCGATGACATAGCTTTAGTTCAAGAAGAATGGTCAAAACAACTTTGTGTCATAAAATGCAGCCAAATAAAAATAAAAAAGTGATTGCTGTATCCAAAGAGCTGAGCTCTTGCTTCACAAAGGGTACATCGTTCTTAAAATTAGACAGCGGTTCGCGCGCTTCAAGTGTTGTTGCTTGAATTTTTATTACCTTGTGAAAGAAAACTGTACGAACAGATAAGTATTCAGTATGGTACTTACGTGAAGCACTTAATGAGTGGTGATTGGTGGGTGGTCTGGGTTCAAAATAGTTTGTACTCGTTGGTTGACGTAGGTAACTGGTGCCAGATACGAGATGGTTTTCGGCTTTCAGTTCACGAGCAATGGACAGAACAATTATAGTATTTAATTTTATATGAGCGGAGACAAGTCTATAGAGAGTTTTTTTTTCTGAAAGCTGAGTTGTTACTTTAGAAACAGTGTAATGGAAAATTATTAATTTTATTTATTTATTATTTCAGTCAGGTACATAGTTATTATTGCATATCAGGAAAACAAACTAAAATTAAACTAACTTAAGACCAAATAAAATGAAACATATAGGGACTTTGACATCAGCCTGAGCTCAAACAAAGCAAAATAAAATCACTATGAGGAGATCAATTAGATATCAAAACTTAAGGAGTAATATCGAAACAAAATATTAATCAACAAAATCTAATCAATTATGTTTTCATGAACTTAATTTTTAAAATTAAAGTGTAAGTCTGAGTATTTGTTATTATTTGTTAGAGAGTGTGAATGTGTTTGGGTTTGTGTGTGTTAGAGAGTGTGAGTGTGTTTGGGTTTGTGTGTGTTAGAGAGTGTGATTGTGTTTGGGTTTGTGTGTGTTCTGAACGTGAGTACATTTAAATCGTGCTGCTTATAATTATCTAGGTCTAAATAATATTTTCTGTTTCATCTTATGGGAGTGTAAAAAGCCATTTCTTTATAAACTTCTTGCACAAGGATATTTTGAGGTCCTCCATGTTGCCACATTTTATGGCTTTGTTGTAAATGCGTGGAAATAAGTAGTCCGGGGAACGTCTAGCCATGAGGGAGTTTACTTGGGGAATAAACATGATTGTGCGCTTTGAATTTTTTTCGTGGTAATCGGTCTTGAAATTTTTATTTTCTATGCAGGTGAAGTGTTGCGTTCAGGATAAAGAGCTGTCTAACACGGAGGAGTTTGTTGGTTGAGTACAAGAAAGCATTACTTTAATGACGGCTCTTTGTGCTCTTTCGACTTCGATAAATGCAGTGGACTCTACAAATTTAGTGGACTGGATAAATCTAGTGGATTCTATATTTAGCTGATTCAATCACCAAGTCGCAAACCCAATTCCATTTATGGTCTAAAAGAATTTAAAAACGTCAAATAATAAAAAAAACAATACAAAAATACAAAAAGGTTTATTACAGAATCTTGTACATCTTTTACAGTAAATCTTACATAGGAACCTCCTTTTAAGTAAAAGATATACCTGTGCTAGGAGAAAAAAACAATAAATTAAAAACCGGGCAAGTGCGTGTCGGACCAAGCACAATGAAGGGTTCCGTAGTTTGATGAATTTATCTCAAGAACAATCTTAATATTGTATTTGAAAAACAGGTTCTCCCATACATTACTGCAAAACTGCAAATGTAAGTCGGTCGACTATTACTCGTTCATTTGGAAAGCCTACGTAGCTATGATTGTTTTCCTTTTAGATCTGTTATGTATCCTACTGCCGTGATTTTGTTTACATGTGCAAAACCAACCATTTAGCTGGCAGGTGAGGGGGACCAAAATCTAACAAAAATGAGCACTTTTGCGAAATGATTCCTGAAAATCGAAAAATGGCTTTCACTGACCGGAAATATTTTTGAACGACCTTTTCAACGACACCCCACACCACGAGATACACGAGAGAAAAAAACATCCCCACTTTACGTGTAGGTAAGTACTTTCCCAAAAAAAATGTCGTGACTAAAAATATAATGCCAAATTACAGCTTTCTGGTATTAAAATTCTTTGAGCCAAGATGCGGACGTCTACGGACGGACGGACTTAGCGAAATACGGAACTCTAAAAATGTTATCAACAGACTGTTTGAGTTTGTATACAATCTCAACAGTTGCTATCGCCAAAAACGTAACTAGAGGGCTAGTCAATTTTGTAGTTAAAGCCAACCTCGTCATTACCTTAAGTGCAGTCCGCGAGGCCTAAGCTGAGCTTTGCAATTGTGTGAGTGACATCAACCAATATGATCGCGTGAAGGGACGCACAGCGCCTCAGGCCGTTTTCCGATTGACCGATTGTCAAGCCCTTTGTTTGTGCACGCGTCGCTGCACGCGTGCACTCACACAAATGAACAAGCTAAGCTTGGCCTCGCGGACTGTACCTCTTTTGACAACTGTTACAAGGAAAGGTCTAGAAACCTTTTTTTTTTTGTAACGTCAACTTCAACCGAATTCAACCCTATCGAAGTTCGAATAACTTCACTAGGTTGAGGTCGGTTCAACTGTCTAACTGTCTCATAGATTAAATAGACTTTGTCGTTTCATGGCGTGCTAGTAACATTTAACACCACGTTAGTTAAGCATTTACTGTACCAACTCATTTGTCCTTGAACCTTGCAAAAAGGAAGGGGTGGTTATTTTTAATTTCATGTTAAGATCGTCGGTGAAAGTGTTAAGAAGACCATGATTAGCAGTAGAAATCCATAGGTAATAATAATACATCAAATCAATTCAGAAAAGTAAATATCAAATTTCTATTTCTCCTCATGTATAAAAAAGTGCAAATAGTGTAATACTCGGCTGAATGTAACTAATGGTTTCAAATTGTACTGGGAATTTCTCTCGAGGACTTCAAATAAAGGATGTAAGAAATGATAAACGAGGAGAACGTATAGTGTTCAGGTTCGTTATTTTCTCATAACCATATTTCTCACATAAATATAATAAATCACTTTGGAAATGCGTGGCAATTTAAGTTATAAGAATATTGAATGAGTACTCGTACTATCTGCAAAGTAATACTTTTCTATCAATATTTTTGTCTACAACATTTTACAAAAGTAAGTTTGTGTATTTTTGGTTTTCTAAACTATCTTAACTAAAATTATAAAGAGATAACATTTAATTTACTGTTTGTTTGTTTGTTATGCTTAAACGGCTTAAATGATTTAGATAAAATTTCAAATAAGATGCATAAATGACACTTTTGAACGCCAACATAAAAATAATTGAACTGATTTTAGTTGCCTCGTCCAATAGGTAGTTTCGTATGAAGAAGAATGGGCAAGTACTCCACCGTTACTCTTTTAAAATGTTTTACAATATTTTGTACTTGTGCATTAATTATTTAATTAAATGTGAAAACGATGCACATATAATAAAATTACTATAACACAATAGGTAACAATAATTAAATATAAAGCTCACATGTTTACAAAAAAATTAAAAGTAGATGATTTCCCAAAAAAATAACAAGTCATCATTTTGTGTGTGAGTTAAAGTAATTACAGAATCAATGTCTTAAAAATTAAAAAAAAGTATACCATTCAATTAGCAACCAGTTTGATTTTGTCTAGCCTCTATAGTGTGCCATAGAGCAGGACAATCTTGAGGCTAGGCATGGGTAGACCATGACCTGAATTAGGACAAAGGCTACCTTTTATCCCGATATTTTCACGGGATTTAGACATTTGCGGGTGAAACAGTGGGACACAGCTATCATATAATAATATTATAATAAGGTAAAGTTTGTTAGCTTGTATACTTATCCGATTACAAAACTTTATTACTGTTAGATAGTTACACTATTTGCCATAGGATTTGTTTCTGCTACGTGAACGAAGTCACCGGCAGAAACTAGTATATTAAACACAAACATGATCTCATACACGGTACATACACGGTACGACTAATTATAGCCAGCCTCTTGTATTACAAAAACATGCAACATATACCAAAAAGTAGTAAAAAAGCTCTAGCTAAGTAAGTTTTGGGTTGGTAACCACAAGTCCATAACTCTAAAGGCTCCCGCAGACAGGTGTTCTAGCAACAGCGCGACACGACTTTAGTAGAACGAATTCTATGAAAACTTCATGGAAATTATTCTACCAGAATCGAGTCGCACCGTCGCGTCGCACCTGTTCGTGTGTGCCTTAAAGTCGCGTACCTATGTATGTAAGTACTCTCTGTTTAAAATTTATAAATGGTCGGTTAAGTACTCGTTGCAAACAAAGGGTGACCACACACCGTGAATCCGGCACTCAATTTGCACACACCGAGTTTAAAAATACTGGTGCGGGTAAAATTACACTTACTTTTGGTAATTGGAAGGAAGGAGCAGTGGTGGCCAAATCTTAACGGCCGCAAAATACGAGTAGTAGGATCGAACCCAGACAGGCGCAGTAGTTTGTGTAAATTAATTATTTCATCACCACTGCTCTCAAAACGGTGAAAAACATCTTAAGGAAACCGAAGGACCAAAAAATCCGTAGTGGGAACATTATAGGCTGATGAGTTTAAAAATACTATTGCGGGTATAATTACACTTACTTTTCCTTATTCTCATTTGCTTTTGACTAAGGTGCGACCTTTAAATTTTAGAATGTCTTGAAAACAATATGCAACAGCTGCAAAGATTTTTATCTACCTAATTCTAAAAGTCTTCACCGAGGCAGGCATTTTGTTTTTGGGTGGCAAATAATTAAATGACTTTTCGTGGGTGTCACACTTTTACTGACTAAACCCAACCCGTGTTCCTTCAGTTGCCTGTGTCAGGGTCGCGGTATTTCTTTCGTACAAACCGCGACCCCGAAAGGCATCGGCCCTATCGGACCCCGTCTATTTCTGCTGACATCTCTTTGAGGCGCTCTTGAAAAAAAAATGAGAATGAGTAAATAGCCTAACTATCCTGAGAACCAGTCAAGCATAATTTTATTACGTGTAAAGTAGTGTAATTCTCTCGAAAGTATAATTATAATGTTGTACCTTGATTGGTTTGAAACACGGAGAAGGAATTTCAGAACACCCCGCGACAAATGTTTTAAAAGCTAAACGTTATATTCCAATAGGTTTTGTCGGAAAAATAAACCTCCATGAAAAACATATTAGATGTGGTAAGTTTCATGGTGATCCGTCAAACGGTGCCGACGTCTTTTAATCTCAAACAGATGTAGGTATGAACGTAAACGAACCAAAAGGAGTATGCATAGATCGTAGCTGGTGGCGTTCTGTAGATTCTGTCTTAAGGAAAGAAGGCGAGAGTTTATGTATGTATGTAGATACAGCAACATACATTTTTAAATAATTATAGATTATGTACTTACTTAAAGATAGACATGCCACACAACCCCAGAAAAAAAAGTTTTTCCAAATTAGGCATACCCGCTGACTAAAACACTATTTCCCTACCGTTCCATATGTTAATGCAAATATGCATGAAATTATTTCAACCACGAATTCGGGCACCGGACATGTAATTGAACTAATAACCATTGGTGCGTATGTTTAATCAGCGATTTGGTGGAAACAGACCTTTACCGCGGCTAATATTTTTTAAACGGGAACTTTCAGCTGGATATTCTGGGTATTTGCTCTATTATATATTTGGATAAAACTGGGTTTTTCATAAACGGGGACGGTTTTGGTAAAAGGCCGTTTAACAACGTTTGAAAGAAATAAATCGGTTAGCGTGGATTTGTAAGTTTTGTGTAAATCTTTGTAAAGGCTGTGGCGGCATCTATATCGCCACATGCGAACTACTCATCACACGGCCGTCACGCAAACCCTGCCTCGCGCAAGCTCAGTGACCGCGCGACGGGCATAATTCACAACCTGATACCATGGACTCTGTAGATGATTTTGAACCCCCTTGCGTTGAAATATATTGTCGGTTAAAAAAAAAATGCTGTGCCATACATTTTGACCGCGTAGGAATTGCACATTTCTATGAAACAGCAGTTTAAAAAAAAATAACCGATGTAAAATTTCAACTCCAGGGGATCCAGAATCATGTACTGAATCCATGGTATCAGGTTGTGCGTCGATGGCCTGCCACCCTGTATACAACGTCGCGATATCAATCGTCGGGCAGTAGCCCACCAGATACAACACCAGTCTGATCAGAGAATCCTCCCTTTTCTATGAAGGATATGTGAACTTTAGACCCTGGTCCTCTTCCCTCTATGACTCGAAGCGAAATAAGACAGTTTTAAGTAAGTAAGTGGTTATTAGAGAGTTTTAGAAAAAATGGAAATGCTACAAATACGATTTTTATCGAAAATACACCAAGGGAACACTTGAGATAGTTAGCTGTAAATAGGATATTAATTTATGCTTTCTTAAGTCCAAAACAGTTTTTCACATAATTTGTTCGAAAACTGAAAGCAAATAATATTTACAGCTAAAAGCTCTTCTAGTTAAAACACAGCGTACAAAAATACTCAAATATCGCGAAAAATATCAAATTGACAGACATGTGGTTCGTACGCAATGGAGCCTGTAATTAAAACCACTGATGCAAGCACCCCAACCGGCTATCCAAAAATTTGTTTAAATTTTAAATATTTTTTATTCATATTTTTGCACCCTTTTACGAAATTTACCTATAACTTTATGAACGCCAAACGATTTGAATATTCAGATCAGATGGATCTGAAGGTAGAACCGACTGTTTACGGTATGCTTTATATTTCAGAAAAGATTTTAGGGCAAAGGCTTCTGAGACAAAGCATGGATCACCACTACTTGGTTCAACGCTTGTTCAAAGAAAGATCGCGATTTCAGACTTTTCTCCAGTTTAAATGCTCTAACGTTATTTTCTTGAATCAGGTGTATTAACAACGTATTACAGTCAGTTCGAAATCTTTGTTTTATTCAAACTCAAACTCAAAGTATTTATTTCAAATAAACCAATACAAGGCACTTTTGAATTGCCATGGTGTCGGTCAGTCAGAAAGATGAAGCTAGTTGCTTTTTCCAAAGCGTAGCAGTACCTATGAAGAACGGACAAGAAACTCCACGTACACTCTTTTAAATTAAATATAGAAGTGTTATTGAAATTGACTACATCATTGGTTAAAACATGTACATGAGAGAACCATGAAGAAAGACGTGCACGTTAAAAGCGTCAGTAACATAAAAAAGCAAAAGAAAAAACAATTCACAAATTCAAATAAGCCGTGGCAGCTAAGAGATGACCAGTCCCTACTGACGGCGCCCGTTCATGAACATGACGTATGGATCAGAACCATTCAGCTCAATCATTTTGAAGGGAACTTAATGATTCAACACACACGCCACCACCAGCGAGACATCTGATATTCTATACCTATATACTATTACTTCGATGGAACTAGTTAATCTTTGGTGTGTTGGTGTCATTCAATAAAATTTATATTCCATTAATAAGTATTGCAAAATTATGCAAGCTGTCACGCCTTTTATGCCTGGAGGCTTTTATTTGTGTAATAAGTTATGTTGTTTTTTCATTGATTTTTATTTGTTTCTGTTTTGGGTATATTGGCGTGGCCAGATTACATATGGTTTTAATATGATTTTCTGTGTTTCGAAAATTTTCTTACTTTGATTACCTTATAATTGTATAGTCTCAAGTTTTTTCTAACTGAACAGACAGCTGTGCTGCTGGGGAGTTTGTGGCGCTACTTCTTCTTCCCAGCTAAAGCACAGGGAAGTTGTGAAGGGCGTTTTGGGGGACTGTCTTATGTAATTTTGACGTTTGAAAAGTGCTGATTCTAAGCATAATTTGAAAAAATTACTTTTGACTTTGATTCTGATACCTACATGTTACAAGAACGAACAAAAGATAAGGTAATTTTCATAGCTGCATGTTCCACGTTTGTCAGAAAAGACAGGCAGTATACCACGGACGTGGTTTTTCTCGTTTTGTTCGTCATAAATGAAAAGAAGGTTGTGCTACCAAACGTCCCTTAGTGCGTTCCGTTTTTATGACCCGCACTGCAACAGCGGCTTTCCTTGTGCTTACGTCAGGCTGTTCGTTTGAATAAGTTCTGCATTTCTGAATTCTCTAGCGCATTCATTTGATGAGGGTGACTGTTAAGTGGAAAGTTGGTATACTAGGTTAAGTGAGTGCAATAAAACGCTTTGTTTATTTGTATAAAACATCATGTTTCATATGATCGCTGAAGGCGGGAAACTAGAGATTTTCCAGGTTTTCAGGATGCAATGTGAATTTAGTAAAGTTCACATTTTACACTTTCTTTAACACCTTTGCTAAACCTTTTTCGTTATCACCACATAACTTTAAGTTAATTTATGCATAAGTTTGGTGTATGTGGGTTGTATTGTGGACTAACCATAGTTACCATAGAGAGATACACATTGTATTTTTACCGATCGTAATGTAACGGATGACTGGAGCGGTCATTTGTATTGATTTTCGATAAGGATCAATGTAGTCATTGGATCGTGATGATGTCACTGGGTTTACTTATTATGACGCAGAATTTTGAATTATGGTCAATTAATGTTTTAGAGTGACTCATCTGCTTATCGTTATTTAATTGCATGTTTGTTTCATTGCGTCTGTTTTGTTGGTCTGTTTGTAATTAGCTCAGATATTTTTGTGTTACTGAGATTTTCTGTGACAATTTTACACATCTGTAGCTGTTTATAATTCGCATTAGGCTTCTTTATTATTAAATGGAACTCTACGATACATTTTAGAATCAGGCGTTACTGCGGAATGAGAGCAAAATGTTAGGCAAAAATATGAGTTTGTTACGGTATTAAACTATTATTATTATTCATATATTTTTGTATAATTTGACATGGAACTATAGCAAACGTGAAATGTTAAAGTTGCAAAAAAAAAATGATAGATATTAATAGAAAAAACTTGGATATTAAATATTTTTTCACAATATTTTGATGTAAAATATTATTGTTACTCAAAAATGCGAAAAGGTTCCTGAAAAGGGTAAGCAGACTTGGTCCAGCCAAGTCTGCTTACCCTTTTCAGGAACCTAAAGTTTGTGTTTGTGTGCTTATTTCGTTCCATGTTTCGTCGATTTATGTGATAGCAATTCATTGGCCTAATGAGAGCACTTTGTTAGGCGCCCGAAATTTCTATTCGTCCCGAGGGAGCTCGAACAAAGTATAAATTGGGACCCCGGTTGTTGACTTAATTGAGGTAGCAACGTTGTAATTTTGTACAAAATTTATTAAGGTGAAATTAAATGGCATTTATTAATTCAGTGAAATTTTAATGAGATGTTTATTTGTGTACGGAGACCTTTAAAAAAATGTTTTGACACGTCAATATTTTGTCGATCAGTATTTTAAACTATATGGCGCCGGCATTTCCTAGCTGATTGATCCCTGAGAAGAAATGCCGAAACAAACTCAGAGGTCATGGTCTCTTAAAGTTTAAACATTATACTATTTCGATTTTATGTGATTCTAGCAATGCAAGACCATGTTTTGAAGAAAGAGCCAACTTTAATTTATTTCTGTTAGCAATGTAGTTGACCTGTCCTAACAGACAACATGCGCATGCATGTCGGGGTAGCTCGCCGTCCGGTAAGGACCAAACCCGGGTCGACGGCGCGTCGTGTTCCACTGGTGCCTCAAAGAGATGTCAGCACACAATAACGGGGTCCGATAGGGCCGATGCCTCAGGGTCGCTGGAAATTTGAAAGAGATACCATGACCCTGGCACAGACAACTGAAGGAACACGGGTGGATTTTAGTCAGTAAAACTCTGACACGCCCTCCCGCTCCTTCCAAAGCGGGAGCAGTCATATGATGATTTTCCACCAAAAAAAAAAAGGATTGGAATAGTTAAAATGGTACGAATGTTTACGGTGTAGTGAGAAGACCCGGCGATAGGATTTTCTTTAGTATGTTTTAATGGCTTTTCTTTACTCCAATAATAATATCCACTTCAAGCGATATTACAACCTCCGATCTAATTAGACGGATTCTAATACAAGTTTCTTAAATTCACATAGATACATAAACTCACGCCTTCTTCCCACGGGGTTTGGTAGGTAGAAACTACAGAACGCCACCCTGCTATGATCCTTATAAACCCTTTTCGCATTGCTGCGCACACCGGCTGCAAGTACCTACTACGCACCTTTCTTTCTGAAGAACATCTGAATAAGGTCACTGTATATGTTGTATTTCTTAAATATGCTAACGTTGTTTAATATCTCGTAACGTTGCTTGTCAATATAATGTTTTTATAAAATACACGAAAAGCTGGTATGCAGCTGTTTTGAATTTGGGATTGTGTGTCATTTGCTTGGGTTGATACTTAAAAGATGACGCTGTGTAATAACTAATAATGTGAATTAACAGTTAAACCAGTCCTTGAACTCCATACAGCGGACTGTTTGTTATAATATCGCGCGGCCGTTTGTATTGCGTACGATAATACTTCCACGTTCGTCTTGAAATACTGGGCCTACATCAGGAGTAGCAAGCGAGTGGAGTGTTAACCCTGCAAGCGAATGACACTGGAGAATTCGTGACATCTAGGTACCTATGAACAGAGTAGCCAAACGGGACTAAGCATGTGTCTCTATGCTGAAGGGTACGCAGGTAATTGTACGACAAATAAGGCAATACCTTTATCTTACTGACTGGTTTGAATAGAGATGATAACGAATGTCAGAAATGTTCTCACAAATAATGTAATTTCAAAGAAGGCATAGTAAAATGAGATAATTAAAAAAAATACCGTATAATCGATAGAAATACAGAGAAGCTAACACGCTTTAAAAGTTTTTGGAGGGGATTAGTCCCCTCCTCGTCACGCGGTACGGACAATGAATGGCGCCAGTATGAAGTTACATAGTCGTGACGTCACTTCTGGAATAGTGCTTTAAAACTAAAAAAAATATTTTAAAACGTTTGTAACTTGGCAATTTTTAAATCTTTACACTGTTTTATAACATTATTTTGCACTATTTGGAAACCAATATTTTTTTAGAGTTTAAAATAGTAAATGTCATCATCCCTAATGAATTGCTTTCGCTGCTTCTTTTATCCCCGTGCAATGTACGCACTCGAATAGGCGACTCTAGTATGCAGTAGTTGTAGTTTGTGTCTGTATCACTCCATTCCCTATTACTCTGGGGCGGAAGGTAATGGGACGTAATGAATGCTGAACTGGTGCTAATTCTGCAATTTTTGTGCTTTGTGAGCAAAAGGCCTACCTACCAATAAGGGTAAAGTTTACAAATTGGAACATCATTTTGCGACTGTATGGATGATATTACATATTACATTGTTTCTGCAGGTTAGTTGGTCGATGAGGTTAAGCTACGCTTGCCGCGGTTGGTCCGTGGATGGGTGACCACCTTTTCATATCGAGACCCAAATGATAGCCGGGACCAGGACGGCTTGACGTGCTTTCAGAGACACGGAAGTCTCTGAAAGCACGTCAAGCCGTTCCGGTCCCGGCTATCATTTTGGATCGTTGAAAGTCTAACAACCAGTCTTACCAATGGATATCGTATTACCCAGTTACATGGGGGGGACTGAAAGCCTATTTATAGGCAGCTTCTATAGAAGTTAAAGGCTATACATAAGCAGGTGATGATTGTTAGATACTGCAGTGTTAAGTTTTGATAGGGAGAAGGGACTATATTACGAGTATAGTGTTTTGTGACATTTATACTTTATAATAGTTACTGTGATAGGGTTTAAGGCTGCATGAGTCTTTCTAAGGATAAGCAAGTTATTTTGCAATCATAGTTATTTACTGAGAAAATATACATCCAACTTCCAAAAAAACACTTCAATTTAAAAAACAAGTTTAATTGGGATGATGGCAATTTTTTATTATTTTGTGTCTAAAAAGTCTGTTTCCAAATAGCGCAAACTATTTTACAAAAAGGTTAAAAAAATTGCAATTGTTAGACAAGGACAGCACTATCGTAGAAGTGACGTCATGACTATGCAACTTCATACTAGCGTCGTACATTGTCAGTACCGCCCGACAAGGACGGCAATAATCTCCTCTAAACACTTTTAGAGCGTGTATCTTCTTCAAATTTAGACCGATTTAACAGAGTTTTTCGATTGTCTAATTTTTACTAAGCCTTCTTTGAAATTACATTATTTTCATGAACATTTTTAATATTAGTCATCATCCCAATTTCGGTGTGTCTTCGGTAATAGATTTTCTCTTTTTGCCGCTGACTGCCGAAATTCAAGTTATTTAAATGATGACAGGAAGTTAATCATCATCAATATACACTGAGTGGAAATATACTTATTTTTGTAACTGAAAAACTACCCCCGGAAAATTAATCAAATTCATATGGGACCACCCTTGAAGCATGCCACATCTATTAAAAAAGGAATTTTTGAAATCGATTTACAACTGCCGGAGATATCGCGGAACAAACATACAAAAAAAAAAACATGCAGACTAATTGAGAACCTTCTCTTTTGGAAGTCGGCTAAAAACAAGTAAGCATTGTTTGCAATGCTGGCATCCATGGCCATTCTCGGGGGACGTCCAACGGTCCAATCACTCCAAATGCTAGTTCACTGTTGACATGACAATGACCACACTTCTATAAAAATTAAATGATTTGACAAAAATTTACTGATACGTAGAATTGTGACGACTATCAGAGTATATATCAACCACAATGATTAAATACGAGGAAAAACTAAAGATTCAATTGATTTACCAATAAACCACGAACAAACACCAAACAGCAGAGAAGGCTATCTATCTGAACGCGGAAATCCTGACAAATCTGTACATCCTAATTTAGCGATTTGACTTATTCAACCAATGATTTTGCAAGCGACACACGATGAATTGGCATCAAAGAGCCAACAGACCACCCACGGTACTGTTCCTGGTAGATAATGATTATGGGGTTATGGTAATTTTATTTGCAGATCATCAGAGCTAGAGCCTGATGTTTGTATATATATACAGTAAATCGTAAATATAGAAAACAATAATTAATTAATCATTGGTGGCAATTTCTCAATAACAAACTAACAACTCAGAGTTTGGGTGTGTGCCGGGTTGTGTGGCAATTAGCTCGCCCCCTATTACACGGGGCAAAATGAAGGTATACTATAGGTACACCTCTGCCTTACCATTCGGGGATTACGGCCGTGATGTTCTACTTTTGTAATTTGAAATGGGTCGCAGTTTCTTAAATTTCTATTTTAAAAACCACTACAACCGTATAATGTCTTAGTCAGCCTAAAATGTACCCACTGCTGGGACACAGGCCTCCTCTCTGCGAGAGGGAATGGGCCATAATCCACCACGCGGGCCCAGTGGGGGTTGGAAGATGTGACACGTGTTCCAACTTTAGGTTGTAGGACACGCCGATTTTCTCACGATATTCTCCTTTACCGTTTTTAGAGCAGTGGTGATGAAATTATTCACACAAAGCAAAGCAACATTCAATGATAGTTGTTGAAAGAAGAACAGGAGTTTATAGCAGGAAAAAAAAAACAGTTAACTACCTATTTGCTGGACATTTAACTGAACAACTCCTCAGGATGCAAAATTAATATAATTTATATGGGTATCTTTATCTCCCTTCTAAGCCATATCGGCGTATAGATAAGACAGGAATAACTCGAGACCACAATCGTAAATAGAAGCCCCAAAGGTCCTTTTCCCCAATTTTACAACACATTAAACAGTAATAACGGCTGAAGATAAATGGAACAGATGTGGACAGCAAGGTCTCAGAGGATTACTGAGCAAATTACTGTCCCGATATAACCTTTCTTCTACGAGTACATACAAAACCTTTTAGTTGCAACTGGAGGGAGTTCGTAAGGCTTTTCAAGAATAAGTTTAAAAGCTGCTAATGTAAGAATTACGAAGAAAGAGTGAATGGGAAAAGAAGATATTTAGAAAATGTTCTACACCGCCACATGCGAACAAACGCATCACACTGACGTCATGCAAAACTGCATCGCGCAAGCAGAGTTTACCGAGCAACTAGCATAATTAATTACATTTTTAAGCAGTTGCCCACTAGACACGACACCCGTCTGGTCGGAAGATCCTCCCTTCTCAATCTCTATACTATTTTTAAACGAGAAAATCAGTCGGGCAAGATGTTATTGGGTTTTTCCATCTGTAATTTCATAATAGCAACCCGAAGTCTGGATTAGTGACAGCCTGCTAGCAATAGGCCCCCGGTTATAAGGGACTGAACCATAACTGGCGAAATGTGGGTGTTCTATAAGGTATACCTCTGCCTAACACTTTGGAGAATACAAGCGTTGTTATTTTATGTAAAATCTTAGCTGTCAAAAACATAAACCGTCTTATTACAAAACGAGTTCTGACTTTGGTCTAAGCTCAAAACTTTTAGCCAGTTTCTGTTTTATTCCGACTGATGTTGTTCTAAATGCAAAGTTGGCAACATAAAACTGAAGTTTAAAATTAGTTTTTGTTTTTAGTACTTTAGCGTCATCGAAATAAAGTTTCACATTTCAAAATGGCTCGAATGTTTAAACTTTGATCTAAAGATAAATCTTGTTTCGTAATAAAGTCTAATCAAATCCTAGCTGCCAATTGGCCTTATTTTCTCTCAAACGAATATCAACTTTATTCTCTTGTCAATTAAGTTGATTGTAGAGTAACTACTAAGTAAATCATAAAAGTTGAAGTTAAATAATATGTCATGTGTGGGAAAAGTTATTATTCAAAATTTTCCAAAGTTATTGTTAACGTTTTTGAAAACTAAATTTTGAACACAGAATAGGTGGTTCGTTTCTTTTAGGGAAAATTTAAAATTCACAAAAGAAGAACCGTTCGTGTAAATGCATACAACGAACGGTTTTTATTTGGCAGAAAAAGATAAATGTTCATTCAATTGTATATGCAGATAGATACAAAACACAACGGCTAAGTGCTTATAATAGGCATCCATTTACGCATCGAGACATAACCTAGTTTCATGAGTGTTTATCAACTCATCATGCCAAGGACACTAATGCAGTAATTGCTATTGCATTAGTCAATATTTATCTAACAACATTTCGTTATCATTTATCAGTACTTATTTCACTACGGTTACAATTCCAGTTATTCATGACCACATAAGCTCAAATAACTACAAATGAAGGTGTAATTACCTCTCTATATGGTTACTACAAATGAAGGTGTCCTCTCTATATAGTTACCATATCTATAACCAATAACTTCAAGTTATCAGTTGGTCATGGCATTAAGTCCTCTTTCGCACCTTTTGCTCTTTGTAGTGCACTTTTTTTGTTGTTGTTAAAACTGGCCAGCAATAAACTTTTCTTTACCTATGTGACGCTTATCATGTCTACTAGTTCCATACACCTGCTATTTAAGAGGATCTATCTAATGAACGCTACTGACCCTGCTATTCAGGCCAGCTTGACCAAGCGAAGTAGGCATTTAACGCTACCACTCTTCCTGCAAAGCGAGCCGTACGGTCGAGTCGTCGGCCTGAACTGTTGGTGGGGGTAGTGGGTGTTTGAGACTTTCAGGGGGGCAGCAGAAGACCCAGAGAAAATATTGGGGCGCTGAACATGTTTACTAGTTCCATACACCTGCTCTTTTAGAGGATCTATCTAATGAACGCTACTGACCCCGCTATTAAGGCCAGCTTGACCAAGCGAAGTAGGCATTTAATGCTACCACTCTTCCCGCAAAGCGAGCCGTGCGCTTGAGTTTTCGGCGTGAACTGTGGGTGGGGGTTGTGGGTCTTTGAGACTTTACATAGTCGTAAGATGCCCATCTTACGACTATGTAATGTATTATACGTGGCAATAGCTGTTTCAGGTTCGCGACAGATGGTAAGTTAAACATAATATACCCCACACAAATACAGGGTGTATAAACATCTATCGGTCTTTTTACAACCTGTATTTTTATGGGGTCGCTCACTCTTTTTCCCTATTTTATAACTACTGTGAAATACCTTTCTGGTTTTTACAATGTGTTTGGCACACTAATAGTTTATGACCTGGATTAATACATAGGGTACTTCGGTATGAAGTACGTTCTCGTGGGATATTTTCTGACATCCACGCGGTCGAAGCCTGGGGCAAAGGCTAGTGCATAATAAAACGGACGGGGCTCTCTCACTGGATGTATGAATTAATTATCTTGAGTAACAAAGATACAGTTTAATGTTTTAGTGTCTTCCCCTCTTATTAATATAAGCTAAGAGAGAAGTTACTACATTAATCAATATGTAACATTAAAAAACCAAACAATGAAATCTTCAGTCGTCAATCCTGAGAAACGATGTTCAATCCTGTCTGTGATATGTATCAGGGCATAACAAATGCAACGCATCAACCTTTGCATTTCAATGATGCATGCCTTTAAAGTCTGACAATGGACATGATCTTGACTCTTGACTGACTCTAAGAAGTACAAGTAATGCTATAACCGGGTGGCTCTTTGATGCGCGTTGCATACATAATTATTTTGGTACCTAATTCAAACATCTCGCCTCTAGCCTCAGAAAATATTGGAAGATGATCCGTTGAACATTAAACAGGTATGTTCTTACCTTTATGCAAGAATAGTTCGTGTAAATATGATTTAGTTCTGTTTACTTTAAACATCGTTTACCTAATTACGGATTTAACGGACTTTCTACAGAAACCTGTCTAGGAATATGAGCGAATTATAATTTGGCATCCTAGTAGGTATAATGTAGCTCGGGTATCCTGTATACACAGTGTATTTAGGACAAGTAAATACTTAATCACATTAATGATTAACTTAAACATCCCCGATGCTGCGCAGTTGGAAACTGCGGCCAAATATATACTATAATATTTACTTTACTTTGTGAGTTTGTACGTAGTTACATAGTAGATAATGATTACCAGGTAATGACACTGCTGATCCTATACAACTACTGGGAAGAAAAATATATAAGTTTAATGCAATTAAAATACGGTGCAATAAAAATGTAAGTTGCTCGCACAAACTTTTGTTCAATCATTGAACAATCTTCAATATTAACCCAAAGGCGGGCTCTAATTGATCAATTATGTTGCACAGTATCATGCATTTTGCAAGTTTTTTTAGTATATCGGTAACGGTATAAAGTTTGAGAGAGTTGGTTTTTATTGCACTGTGTAGGAAAAGTATTGCGCTGGTCTTGCTCACTCGAAAACAAGAAGATAGACTGAAGCTTATGGATCGTCAAAGTTATTGCGAGAAAATAATGGATCGTTTGACAGCGAGGGCTGATTCAATCATATTGCACAAAGAAGGGGCCGCCTAACGGGTCAAAAACGTTGCGCCATGCGTGATATTGTACAATATAATTGATCGTTTGGTGGCTTTCGTAGAAAATATCTGTTTCACTCCCCACATCGAGACATCACCACTTCAAATTGTATTCAAAATGCTAATTACCTACTTACATGTTTCGAGCCTTTCGCTTATTTACGAAGATAATGAGACATTATTGTAATTTCGTACGTGTCATACAAAGTTAATGGGTATCGTTGTCTTCAAATATTTAAAAAAATGGATATGACTAAAACAGTGACTTAGTTTACAAAGTTTTTCCGTGAAAAATTCTTGAAAATAAATTGCTTTCGAGATGATTAAAGTTGATCGATATTCATAATACGTTTACTCGTGTTTCTTTAAAAAAATTGTTATTACTTTTCAGACGGATTCAATCTAAATATAAATTAAAATCTTATTAATCTGTCAGTCAACAGAATTTTCTGTAATAGGAACATTGAAATAGAAAACTAAGGAATGGTTGCTGTAAAACTCTATTTTGTCGTTTGCATACATGATTAGCCATCTACGGCACAAGTTCAGTTTTGTATCAGTTCCTAATATGTATTGATAAATAAATGACTATCAGGTGAGGAATGATTGGATACCAGAACCGAGCGAATAACCCACTACTATAACAAGGTAAGAACAACTTGCTTACAGTGTAAGTATGAAATGAAAATAAAAATGATATTTGTGTTATGTTGATTTATTTGCAGCTGAATAGTTTGTTATTTTAAGTAGGTACTTGAAATGAATTAAAACGTGAAGGTTATCATTTTGTCGTCGATGAGAATTATTCAGTAGAAACGTCATGTTAAATATTTCCCTTCCAATAAATTCCCCTTTCCTTCGGTTGTGAGCACCTCCTAAGCCATTATATCAAGGAAATGGGAAGCAGCATCCTCCTGAGCGATAATGCGATTACCGATCCGTTTCATAAACGTGGTAATTATGTCACTGTCGCTTACTATGCAGGCACCTTAGTAGAAATAGGAATGTAATGGGAAACGCCTACTCTAATTTCAACTATCACAGGTATGCTTTGTTAAAAAGACAAAAGAGTAAAATACTTTTTACGTTTCAGTCTTTTGTCTGGTCGCGGGATCGACTTTTTAAAGTAAAACTAATATAATATCACGCCTGTATTACAAAAAGGTTAATGCAGAGTTCTACCCTTTGTACTTCCTGTAACTAAATAGGTACAGGAAATCTTTGACACCCTGTCAAAAGATCTAGGATTTCATCGACCACAGACATCAACAGTCTCTAAACTTATACCAATCATTTACAAAAATCTAATGATCAAAATTGAAGGAACAAATACTGAACGTTTGTAAGAGAACACTTTGTGAAATAAAATGAGACACAAAGTAGTGAAAGTGGCAAGTAAGTACAAGGGAACACTCTCAGAGGCTGCGGTCTGTGGTCGCGACATTGTCTCTGGAAACAAAGGGTTCCGTTAAATGTTGATTTAACGATTTTTGCTTCTAGTCGGTTCTAGCCAAATCGATAAGACGACAATGGTATTTATTCTGCAAATTATAAAGTTGAAGTCAAATCATTTATTTCAAATAGGCACATAAATGACACTTTTGAACTTTAACATTTAAAAAAAGATAGAATTGATTCTAGTTGCCCCTTCCATAAGGTAGTTTCGTATGGAGAAGAAGGGCAAGAAACTCCACGTTACTCTTTTAAAATGTTTTGTACTTATAAATGAATTATTTAATTAAATATGAAGACGACACACCTAGGATAAAATTACTATACCACATTAGGTAAAAAGAATTAAAAATAAAGCAATGTCTGGCAAACTAATTTTGTGAGTGTGACTTTTACAATATTTGTAAATATGGTGCTCACATATTTACAAATATTGTAAAAGTTGATGATTTTCATATATTTTTTAACAAATAATAATGTGTGAGTTAAAGTAGTTACAGAATCAATGTAAAAAAGCGTCAAATGAATCAATGTGAAATTAAAAATTATACAATTCAATAAGCAACCAGTTTGATTTTGTCTAGATAGTCTAGTCTACAATAACTCGAACATGAAAAGCTTGCTTAGGATGAAAATAAACCTACATAAAAATAGACGACCAATTAGAAACATGATATAATCATGCCGATGATGCAGTTTGAACGTTTATTTAGCCCATTCAAAGCAAGAATTTCAGTTCATATAACTGAGCTACTTACAATTTGATTTGGATAATTAACTTCCTGAATAATTTATATCGTCACTATATCCCCTAATCAGCTGTATACACATAATCCTATTGTAAATGTGTCATCGTAATATAACGGCTGTGTAAACTATTCGACTTTGTCATCTTGTGACATCATTTGCTGAGGACTTTGTAACTTCAAGATAATTTATGTGTATTCAGTATTTCTTTTGTTTTGTCAAGCTGTCTTCTCCCCTATGTGCTCCTGTGACTAATTCAGTCCGTCCTGTGATTTATATGTATGGGCCTTAGTCTAGACCGAATCCCGTTCGTCATCACCAAAATTGCTGGCTGGCTAAAGTAGACTCATCTTTCATGGGGTACTGTTTAAGATGTTACAATAAAATACCTCCCCACATACATCAACTGAATGAAACCAAATTTAAATCTTGTATAAAACGCACACTATGCAGCCGAGCATATTATAAGTTAGGGGATTACATTGCTGATAAAAATGCTTGGCTAATCGCTGGTCCTGCTCCAAGGACGCATCAACTAATTGATTAGCATTTGAAAATACTGTTGGAGCTGCTGAAGATTAAAAACAAGAATCTTTGCATTGTATAAACTCATTTTTTTTGTACTGTATAATTGCTTTATGCCATATTATGTGAGTACTATGTACATGCTTTAAAGCTACCATTTACAGGGTACGTCTTTCATTGACTTGAATGTGTCCTGGCGGCTGAGAGTATGTCATGCTCACTTTAATGTTTCGCTGATGGTGGCGCGTGTGTTGGATCATTTAGCTCCCTTCAAAATGGTTGAGTTGAATGGTGCCAATCCATGCGTCATGTTCGTGAACGGTCGCCGTCAGTTGAGACTGGTCATCTCTTAGCTGCCATGGCGTATTTTAATTAAATTTTATTTTCGAATTGTTTTCATATTTAAATAACGGACGCTTTTAACGTACTGCATCGTTCTCACATGCATAATTTCAACATGAATGATGTAACCAATCTATTGTAAACATAATTTGATTTAAAAGAGTGTCCGTGGAGTTTCTTCCCCGTTCTTCTCCATAGGTACCTACTACGCTTTGGAATGGGCAACTAGCTTCATTTTTCTGACCGACCGACCTTGACAATTCAAAAGTGCCTGTAATTGGTTTATTTGAAATAAATGCTTTGAGTTTGAGTTGAGTTTGAGTTTGCTTGTTCGAAAGTGTCAGTCCAATATTCTACGTATTTAGAAACAAAAAAAAGCTATAAAGATTCTTGAATTGGACTTCTAGCGATCAATCAAAGATTTTATTTATTTCTTAGCTGCTCTGCAACTCCTGCCTGAATAACACCGACTGCTCCAATCATATCGATGAATAAATTTAACATCTTAGTATTAAACCCTCTTCAGTCTTAATAGGCCGCAGCCACGGGTATATTTTTTAAACGATTTAATTGCTTCGGCCATTCAGCCTCCTGTTTCCAATTTAGGTTTGTGTTCGAGTATTGACCGCAAAAATGGCGTAACCTCTAGCCAATAACAAGTAACAATCAGACACATTGTACATTGATCTGGACAACTCTTCTTTATGTAAATAAGTTCAAAAAGCAATGATGTCATCAAGAACCACGTGTATAAGACTTGCGTCATAATATAGCGTAACTATTTCTTCTAACAGCGAAGCCAATCAGTTTCGAACTAATAATTAATTATGTAAAGACACGATGCAGGTGCCGCCAACCATTTGTATGTCTGACCTGAATTTTGATCTTGAAAGGAACATGCCAATCATTGGTTGAATTTCGAATGAAAAGAAACTAATCTACCACTTGGAGCGATGAGTCATGTTTCTTTTAAACATGTTCTTTATCTTGTACCTATAACAATAGTTTTTTTTTTTTGACAACGGAAGTGGAAGGCGATTTGACGATGACTGTACAATAGTGAGGACAGCCTCTACTATAAAATATTGGAAATACCTAAAAAAGAGGTTAGTTGCGGTAACACAGAATGTGTCTGTCAGTCTATTTATTAAGTCAATTTAAAAGTTAAAACTGGGTTTAAAAAATGACTTAATAAATAGACTTTTAAAACAACAAGTATGACTATCTCAAACGAAAGAATCTTCGTCTTTATCTGCAATTGTGATACTTGCAAGTAAACTCAAGTTAATAGTTTCTGAAATACCTACTGAAATCAGGAAAAGAGAGAGAGAAAGAGATGGAGAGAGAGAGAGAGTGAGGCAGCTTTATTTATTTTTACCGATTATAAAAATTATAAATAAAATGTCGTCATCGAAGTGTTCTCATACTTTACTCAAGATTACACGCCCGTTTATAGTGAGTCATTTTGTTAAGTATTAGTATTAGTGATTTATTCTTAGCGCACATGACACATTTTACGTCTTTCATGAAATAAAATTTTATTCGATGGTAAATTGCAGACGCTATGTGGCAGACCGCTTTTTAGGGTTCCGTAGCCAAATGGCAAAAAACGGAACCCTTATGGATTCATCATCATCATGTCATGTTTGTCTGTCTGTCTGTCCGTCCGTATGTCATAGCCACTTTTTACTGTTGAAACTTGGTAAGTAGACATCATTCTGTGAAGCGCATTAAGATTTTCACACGAAAATTAAAATAAAATTAATTTTGGGGGTTCCCCATACTTAGAACTGAAACTCTTATACCAACAATTTATTAAAAATGTAAATCAATACTTTTTTTTAATCAAACCCATACGTGTGTGGGGGGGGGGGGGTATCTATGGATAGGTCTTCAAAAATGATATTAAGGTTTCTAGCATAATATTTTCCTAAACTCAATAGTTTCCGCGAGAGACTCTTCCAAAGCGGTAAAATGTGTCCCACCCCCCCCTGTAACTTCTAAAATAAGAGAATGATAAAACTAAAAAACCATACAAACTTCCACCGAAAATTTGTTTTAACGAGATCTAGTAAGCAGTTTTTTTTAATACGTCATAAATCGTAAACCGCAATTTACCTTTCATTCCATCAACTGTTGCAGCTATGAAACCCTTCATGGGCGAGTCCGACTCGCAGTTGGTCGCTTTTAGGAAACCCGGGATTACGGACGACCTGTAACTGCTACTGATCCCCGCGCAAAAATAAAACGTACACGCATGCACACGCATGGTTAACGCTCGGACTATCTTCTCTGCGTCAAACAGCTGCGTGCTGCTTTTGCGCAAGAGTTTTTCTCACCCCACACAAATGGATATGGACACCTGGCACCAGTACCTACCAGATATACGACTGTAAGGCTAATATTAAAACGGTTAGAATTCAAACGCGCCTTTCAGCCGCTAGTATACAAATAATATATTTTAAGTAACATTATTTTACTATGTACTCGTACGTATACAACGATTGGGTGGTTAGACATTTCTTAGTTCTAATTTTTATAATATGCCCCAGCAACCCATATCGGCTTGAATCTATTTACATCCACCGACACAACGTGACTAGAATGAGTGTGTTCATCAGTGTGGAAGAGCACAGTCATGAACAATCCGCGAGGCCTTTTTTTTTTTTTTTTTGGGTGGGAAATCATCAAATGACTTCTCCCGCTCTGGGTGGAGCGGGAGGGCGTGTCAGACTTTTACTGACTAAAACCCACCCGTGTTCCTTCAGTTGCCTGTGCCAGGGCCACGGTTTTCTCTGTGGAATAAACCGCGACCCTGAGGCGTCGGCCCTATCGGACCCCGTCATTTTGTGCTGACATCTCTTTGAGGCGCGCGTGGAACACAACGCGCCGTCGACCCGGGCCTGGTCCTTACCGGACAGCGAGCTACCCATGGCTCGCCGTCCGCAAGCCCGCGCCTACGGTGGCCGGGAATCTGCTTGCGATTCCCGACGCCCAGGGCGTCTCCTGCGGCGACTAGGGGCGTGAGGGCGCAAGGGTCTCTCCCTCACGCGCTCCGCCTCCTCCTTTGCGAGCATTACTGCTTCGCAGAAGGAGGTGACGGCTTTCCATTCCCTCTCGCTCCGTACCATGGCCTGGACCAGGGCCGGACGCGAGAGATCGCCGCCACCAATCGCCTCCGCGGGGACACTGCGGTGCTCCGCCCAAGCTGGGCATACCTCTACCGTATGCTCCACCGTGTCCTCCGGGCGATCCACACAATGGTGACACCCGGGCGTTTCCTCCCGCCTTATGCGAAACAGGAACCTCCCGAAACAACCGTGTCCGGTGAGGACCTGTGTCAGGCGGAAGGTGAGGACGCCGTGGCGCCTCTCCAACCACTCCTCAAAGAGGGGACTTACCGCCGCTATTGTGGCGTGCCCAAATCCGCGAGGCCTAAGCTGAGCTTTGCATTTGTGTGAGTGCACATGGCGAGGCGTCCTTTGCTTGGCAATCGGCCAATCGGACAATCGACCTGAGGCGCTGTGCGTCCCTCGCATGATCATCGAAGGCTCACACAAATACAAAGCCCAGCTTATGCCTCGCGGACTGTACAGTCAATAAAACATTCACTATAACCTGGTGGACGCGCAGGCGTAGACGCGCCGTAGGAGCCGTACGCGCCGCAGTCATCGCATTTCATTATTTTTTATGAAATAGTATGCAACGACGCGCACCAATCCGTGCTGAACGACCCGCATGTCAGTAAAATGCTGGGGGTATATGGATTCCACCAACGTGCGCGGATTTCGTCATCAAATTCGACGCCTGGCGCGTGCGGTGAGTGCGATACGGGCGGCGCGGATACGTCATTCAACAGAAATACAATTTGGCGCGTACGCTGTGGTGGTGTGTACATCTATCACTAATAAAGAGCTGCCTCGTTGGTCTAGTGGTCGCAATCGCCACTGCTGAGCATGAGGTCCTGGGTTCGATTCCCAGGTCGGGCAACGTGTTATTGGGTTTTCCTATCTGGAATTTCTCAGTAGCAGCCCGAAGTCTGGATTTGTGCCCGGTAGATGGCAATAGGCTCGCCCCCTATTACATGGGACTTAAACATAAGTGGCCAAATGTGGGTGTACTATAGGTACACCTCTGCCCAACCCTTCGGGGAAACAAGGTGTGATGTTATGTTATGTTAATAAAGAACTAGATACACAATCAGCGACAAAAAAGTCCTTACCAAATGAGCTCCCAATTGTACATTTGGGTGCGCTTTTTATCGCAATCGAAAACTCCGACTTAAATTGTTCGGGTTATGTGCGTTGGTTCTGTTCCATTTGTTGGAGACGCTTGTTTTTTTTTGTATAATGAGACTGCTTTGACTAAGAGCATGTTATCAAATAAAAGCTGTGTTCCTCCTGTTCCAGTGGGGTGAGGAGAATGGATATCAGTTATAGCACTTCAAAGTTCCGAAGAATTCTTAAAGCCTTGTAATTACAGTATAAACCAATAAAATATTGGACAGTTCGACTCCACTCATTCCTAGTCCTAGCGGCGGCGTCGCGTCGGTCGTAAAATTTTATTGCTTTTTTTGCACTTTGTAATTATGACTACAAAACATGCGTGTAAGGTTGAATTTGTTTTGATGACCAGAGAGAATAGCTCGTAATTTTTTATTTGTGAATACAACTTTAAACACTGTGTTTAAGTTTGAATTTACATTAATTTAAGGATATTTGTTTCAACTAAAATTACCTAAACACTATAGGCGAAAGTTTTAAAAGAACTCTTGCATGGGAGTGTGCATCTATCGCTTTCGACAGTCCCGATAAGGCTGAATGTCTTGCCGACAGCCTAGAGTCCCAATGTTCTCCCAGCTCCCAACCAGTAGACCAAGCTCACCTGAACAAGGTCGACGCTGAAGTCGAACGAAGAGCCTCCCTCCCTCCCGTCGAAGACCCTGATGATCCTCTGCCTCCCGTCACTCCAGACGAAGTGCACGACATCATTAAAGGGCTCCACGCTCGTAAGGCCCCCGGTTCGGATGGTATTACCAATAAGGTATACAAACTCCTTCCTGCCCCGCTAATAATGCTTATGACCGCCATCTTCAATGGCGCCTTGAGCAACAACATCTTCCCACAAGCATGGAAAGAAGCCACCGTCATCGGTATCCCAAAGCCAGGCAAGCCAAAGTCTGAGCCCTCCAGCTACCGCCCTATTAGCTTACTCAATGTCCTCGGCAAAATCTACGAGAGGCTTATTTATAAGCGTCTCAAAGACTACGCCGAAGCAAAGAGCCTCATTCCCAACGAGCAGTTTGGTTTCCGCCCACAACACTCGAGTATCCACCAGGTCCACCGTATCGTAGAGCACTTGTGCGCCGGTATGCAGCGTAACGCGACGACGGGTGTGCTATTCTTCGACATAGCGAAAGCCTTCGACAAAGTCTGGCACAACGGCTTGTTATACAAGCTTTACCAACTAGGAGTGCCAGATCGTCTCGTACTCATCTTACGAGACTTTTTGTCGAATCGCACCTTCCGCTATCGCATCGAGGGTGCACTCTCGTCCCCTCACCCTATTCGCGCCGGTGTCCCTCAGGGTTCCGTCATATCTCCTCTAGTTTTCACGCTGTTCACCAGCGATATCCCACAGAGTAAAAAGGCTCAGTTGGCTCTCTTCGCCGACGACACTGCCGTTTACTATACCGGTCATTGTCCCAATGCTATAGCTCGTACTCTCCAAACCTCCGCAAACGTCTTAGGCGCTTGGTTCCGGAAATGGAGAATCGAGGTCAACCCCGATAAGAGTCAGGCGGTTCTCTTCTCGAGACGTCGTCGAGTCCCACCCCCCCTTCCCAGCCCGATCACTATGTACGGCAAGCCAATCCCTTGGGAGAAGCAAGCCAAATACCTAGGCGTGATCCTTGATAAAAACTTAACGTTCAAAGAGCACATTAAGGCTGTTCGCGCGCGCGCCGCTTTCGCTCTTGGTAGACTCCACTTTATTCTGACAGCCCGTTGCAAACTGTCACTTAAATGCAAGCTGCGCATCTACACCGCAGTCATCCGTCCCATCATGACCTATGCCTGCGTTGTATTCGCGCACGCTCACCCACGTCATCTCCATAAGATGCAGACCCTCCAGAACCGTTTCCTCAGAAAGGTCACGGGTGCCCCCTTCTATGTCCGTAATATAAATCTCCACATCGATCTTAAAATGCCTACCATAAACCAGTTCATGAAACGCTTATCGAAGCGTTTCTTTGACTGTGGCATAAAACACCCCAACCCCTTGATCTCAGCGGCCGCCCGCTACACTCCTTCCCGTATTAGTAGTATTCGCCGACCAAGGCATACCTTAATCGCCCCCGACGACGCCACTACCCTCCTCCAGGAGAGTAGTAAGGCAACCAGCACGCTTCATAAGCCCAAAACCCGATCGCCGTCCTACCGTCCTCGCCGCCGAGGCCCGCCGCGACGCCCAAATCTACGCCCCTCCCGACCCTTGCTCGAGCCAGCCCGCGCCGCTGAGCCTGTAGCTTTAAATTCGTCCCTAAATAATATCATTCCTGATCCAGCTAGTCATTTGCTGCCCTCTTCCAGCGACGCCCTAAGCCGAGGTTCGTACCCCACAGGGGGTGCCCTTAGCGTGTAGTCGCTTAGTTTTTAATTAGTATTTAAGTTTAAGTCCTGGCTGGAGGCCTTAATTTATTAGGGAATCCACAGGCAAGTCCGTCTAAGCAGACGACAACCTCATAGGTTGACCTGCGAGATGCCATTTATAAAAAAAAAAAAAAAAAAAAAGAGTGTGCATCTAGTTCTTTATTAGTGATCGCTGGGTGTGTACGATGCGGATAGGTGCGCGGGAGCATCTGAAAACGCGATGATTGCGGCACGTACGGCTCTTGCGGTGCGTCTAGGTGCGCGTCCACATAAAAGCGGTTGACAGTACTACGATCCGCGTTAACATTTCCAAAAATAAATACTAGAAAGAAGATGGATGCACTACTAAAACTAAAGTTGAATGAATTTGATGTAATGTCATGTAGGAAATCAATCATTCAAGTAGTTTAAAAGGAAACGGCCCGGGAAGTCGATGGACTTCTGCCAAGGAATGCGTTTGTTACTATTTTTACCACGAACGGGACAAGAATAGTCTGACTTCATTAAATAAATAGTTATTGATATACAGGGTGGAAGGGACATCGACGCACAACCTGATAGATACCATGGACTCAGTTCATGATTTTGAAGCCACAGCTGCGTTGAAATTTTTGGTCGGTTTAAAAAAAAAAATTGCTCTTCCTTACATTTTGACCGCGTAGGCATTGCCAATTTTCTGTGAAACAGCAGTTTTTTGTTTGATAACTGATCAAAATGTTCAACTCCAGGGGGTCCAGAATCATGTACTGAATCCATGATAGCAGCTTTTGCAACGATGTCCCTCCCACCCTGTATTTATTTCACAATAACACATTTATGTTATTATTGTGAAATAAAATATAATTACTTATGCTTCTGCCTAACCCTTCTAGGATAAACAGGCATGATGTTATGTGTATGTTATATGGTTTATGTAAAATTACATACGTAAAGCGACAGTTTTCAGCAAGAATGAAAGAATCTTCCAAACTACCCTGATTTCAAAGACAGATGATGATTTTAAACATCCACGCACAACCTGTTTAGGATACATGATTCTGAACGCCGCTGCGTTGATATTTTTCGTCAGTTTGTTTCTTTTTACATAGCTCACACATTTGACCTACGCGGTCTTAGGTATGGAAGGGCTATTTAGGTAATGCACTTTTCTATGAAACTGCCGATTTCTTTTTGAAAAATTCTACGCTACACACATACATAACATCACACCTGTAATCCCAGAAGAGTTAGGCCGAGGTGTACCTATATTACACACACATTTCGCCAATTATACTTAAGTCCCATGTAATAGGGAGCGAGACTGTTGCCATCAACCGGGCACAGATCCAGACTCCGGGCTGCTACTCAAAAATTCTAGATAAAAAAATCCATTGTCAATTTGCCCGACCTGGGAGTCGAACCCAGGACCACATGCTCAGCAGTAGCTCTTGCGAACACTAAACCAACGAGGCAGTCACGCTGGAGGGTCTAAAACCATGAGCTGAATTAATAGCAAGTTTGCGCGTCGATGCCAACCTGTACTGAATACACGGTTTTCTATTTTCAAAGATCATATCTGATATAATTTCTTGTTTCGCACTTTTTAGAGCGTGATTATCCATAGTTTTTGGGCTTACTTTTAATTTAAATCACTTTGGGGTTATTTATGGCAAAGCATTTTAATTTTACTGCTTTTCAATTAATTGGGACTTTATATAGCCTATAACCAGCGGACGATCATAAAGCTTACAACAATACCTTATTTGTATAATTATGATATGCAGTTTATAGAACTTATGAGGGAACATATGAACATACATACATACTCACATATGTATATACATGCATACATACATTCGTACCTACATACATACCGGTCAGAAGTAAAAAGGAGGGCCTTTTTACTTTGCCTCGGGTAAAAATACAAAACTGACTTGTCTAATGAATGTGATTTATTCTGTGAAAGAAAATGTAGCTAATTCACAGAATATTCTGAGATAACTTTTTTGCTGAGGCTCGATTCCCAAGTTTAATTCATAACATATCATATCATAAAAATCTATAAACTCTGTTTAAAAATGCTGGTAAATTATTTAGGTTTGTTATTTTTTTTCTATGTATCTAGATATTTACAAAACTTAAGTTTTGCCATGTTTCTTACAAGCCCATATACATTAAAAAAAAACTAAATATGGACCCTATACCTATAACATTAACCAACTCGTTTGACGTTCCAGCTACTACTGGTCGACTTCCGTAAACTTCCGTTAGATCGACGATGATAAGAAACAGAGCCCTGGAAAAACTCACAATATTATATATATACGCTCAGCATGTACTCCTGCGCAGTCTCTGCCAATGTCGCGTTAAAAGCGTCAGTCTTGAATATAACCCCGCGCAGTCCACACGCGTTTCAAAATAAACAATAAATTAACAGTGATATAATATTAAGTTTCGAACGACATAAAATAGTGTTGTGCTTTGTGACGTAACTAGAAACTTGTTTATTTCCATCTGCCGTAGAAATAGAGCGACAAGGTGTGTATAATGTTTCTTTGAGGGTGTCTGACTGGATATTGTGTTAATAATAATTCAAGGAATAGCAGTTTCAGGCCGTAATTGCGTGTTTTTGTTTATACTTGACAAAATATTGGATGTTATGACGATACCAACAGGGTTATAAGAAATAATTTTCAATGATTATACAGCGCATCGATGTATTTAAAACACAAGCAGAGTCGGTGTACTCAGATAACTGTTATTTAGTTGGCACCAGCTTGTTAATGTTCATTTGTTTACACTGTTAATCGCAGTACCAATACAAGAATTTTTCGTACGGTATCACCATGAAAAACATTTCAATTGCATTCAGAAATCATCAGTAAATTACTAACGAGATAAAGGTTCATAATGGCCTTTAAATGGCAAGTAATGAATTGGTCACAAACACGTTGGTTCTGTAATTGGTATCGTTATTAATTGCAGGTAGATTAATTAAAATATACTTTTTCTCTTTGAACTAAAATAACACTAAGTTGCTACATAAAACAAATAAATATTTCTGAGATTATGGATCCATATTGTTGTCAAAATCATCGTGTCGGTCAACACCAAAACCGGCTTATGTATAAGAATTTACAACTCGTTGGAGGACGACCCAACGAAATGTCAACAGTGTGATAAATTGAGAATAAATTTAAATACTATTGAGATTTGAGGTCGCCAATGACACTACAAATACTAATGAGGCAGAGTCTCGTCATCTAAGTCTTCAGAGTACAAAATATGTGAACTGATTAACAAAACAGTCTGTAGGTACTAAATCTCGTCATCTAAGTCTTCAGAGTACAAAATATGAGAACTGATTAACAAAACAGTCTGTAGGTAAACATAATATTTTTTGTTGACAAACAGAACAAGTCTGCTAGCAGTGTGACGTCCAAATTTCGTCACACCTAGTACTGTTTTCCTGCTAGCACTGCTAGTAGGCACTCAAATACTGCATCAATAATTAGGTCCACCCAAGTTTCCGCGTTGAGGTTGAAGGCTACATAATAAGTTTCCTGACATTTTGTTTTTTTTTATTCTTTTACAGATGCATACGTTTATTTTCATACTCATAGTGTTAATTTGTATGGGAGAAGTATACCCCAGACACGTCTTAGAAGAAGTAAACGAACCCGATTTGCTATCTTCTGACCAGAACGACGGAATCAGGAAGCACACATCGGATCAAAACCGGCATAGGCGAAGAAGGTGGCAAGCGAACTACGGTACTTACGATTATCCTCTTCCACCCCCACATTATTATCCGGAGAGAAGGGACTATGATCGTAATCAGCAAGACCTCTTACCACAGATAGTGAAATTACTTGAAGAGATTTCGGCCTACGTCAGAAGGCCGCAGCCGCCGCCGGTACTGCCTCAGCCCATCTACATTCCCTATCCGGTACCTTACCCCGTTCCACAGTATACTTCTTGCTCAGAAAACGCAACGAAGAAACCATCGATTCACAACAGATTCCCAGTAATGGAGGACACAAACCAAAATTGGGGATTCGTCATTGATAAAGACGATGATACAGATAATTTAGATGATTCAAGACCGATATCCTTCGATCCGATCAAACCGTTACGACCTATGAAGCGGCCAGCACCTAAAGTTGAACATGGCAGTTCTATGGGAGATGTGAGTAGTCTCTTGTTATTTACTAAAACAATAATAGATAAGGAGATTATGCTTAAGTCCCATGTAACAGGGGGCGAGCCTATTGCCATCAACGGGGCACAAATCCAGACTCCGGCTGCTAATGAGAAATTCTAGAACGAAAAACCCAATAACGCGAAATGTGGGTGTACTATGGGTATACCTCTGCCTAACCATTCTGGAATTGCAGGCATGATGTCATGTAGATAAGGAGGTAATTACATATTCTCATCATCTAAACTAATCAAAGAATATTTTACTGTCGTTGTATGAAGAACACTCGGAATTTATTTTAAATTTCCTCGTCTAGACCTACATCTAAACAAATACTTGTGACTGGTTATTCTCAAGATTTTTACGGACTAAGTATATATAAATCTACGAACCACGTAACGTTACACTTGTTTACAGTATTGCAAACATCTTTGATCATTTAGTTTACAAAAGAGTTTTTAATGAAAACCAGCAGTGGAGCAGTAAACGAAGTCTGCTATCCAGTTATTTACGCGTGGTTCCACTTTCTGATTTCGTGCGCACAAGTCGGCAATTACTGCAGATGACAACTTATCAATGTCGTGTTTAATATTGTTATCTTCTTTTGCAGTCCCAGCCTCCGTCTACTGCAGCTCCGCAATTCAATGACCAGTCTAGGCCTGGGGTGTTAAGGACTCCAATCAATTGTAACGCTGCTATTGTCTTGTGTTGTGCTGAGACAAAGTCACAGCAGTTGTGTTTCAATGGGTACGGGTGTGGTACCTCATACGACAACGGAAACGCCTGCAGCCAAATCTCAATACAAAATGCTGTTGAATCCATAAAGTCTACTTTCTCGCCCGTGCAATGAGTCCTTGTAACAAAATTATTTGAAAAGTCATTGTCAGTAGCAGATGGCGTTTTATAGTTTCTGCCTATCCTCATGGGAAAAAGGCGTGAGTTTATTATGTCTTTGTCAGTATTGTCGCAACCGCGTCCGTGGTTTCAATGTTAATATTTTGTTGTACTTGTAATAATTTTCAATAATTGTTTATTAACTTTCAAATCTCAAGGATTTATGATGCATGTATAAAGTGTTAGGAATTTAATTTTTTTGGCCGCTTCTGTTACTCTAAGTTCATTAATTTCTAAATGTCAATGTCTATACATATTTTTGAGTAGGATATCCTTAGTTTCTGGAAACCGTTTCCATTTAAGAAAAACGTCACGTGATTTGCGATTGGCTGTGTTGTTTTGCCAAATCAATCACAACGGCATACTTATTTCAAATCATATGAGTCACTTATTTATCAGTACTTACTGATAATAAGTGTCATGATAGGGTTTTCAGAAAGCGGGTATGGTTGTATAAAATTATAGAATGTTACAGTTTACGTTCAAATGTATTTTTGTTGCAAGTTCTTTTATAAAGTATGTGTAGTGTATTCACATTTGTAACCTTGTCAGGCTTGACAGTTTCAATTGAAACCAACTGACATTCACAATGCAAATTAAAATGAGTGAAACTCACTTATGTTGTCGATTTAGTGAGCATTTGCGACAGAAATAACATGTTATTTGAGACCAATTAGAAGAAAGTGTATATTAATTACTTACATAAGAACTTCAAGTAAATCCAACTATAAACAATAGTAATAACATTTAATTAATCTTTTAACAGGTCACAGTTATAGTATTTTATACTAAAATACTTTTTTCGATGCCATATTTAAATATCGTTCCTTATACCTACGTAGATAAGTATTATTTTAAATAATATTACTGACTGTTGCGCACTATTCTGGCGAATTGATAATATTTTATGGTTTATGAGAAAAATTCTTGAAAAAATACTACTTGCAGAAAAAAATTCTTGTCGGTAGTAAATGACAAAAGCAGACATTGATGCCTATCCTTCTTACCATTTTGGTCAAAATAAAATAGAATACAGGTATGCCATTATTATGTAAACGCAAACGCACACGTTATTGAACAAACGAGATTTTAATTGACAGTCAGTTTAATGTTTAACAGTCACACCGCATTTATGTCGTCGCTTAGAAGTGTATTTTGTTAGTCTGTTTTTATTGGCAGCTTAGCAGTAGCAATCGAATAAGTGTTTCCTAGTCTGTATTTTAGTATTAGTGTGTCTAAGTAACAAATAAAAAAAGTAACTCAACTCGTTAGTATTATTACAGTGTAAACAAGAACCTAAGAAAAAACTGCAAAGAAATTTAATTAGTTCTAAAAAAAGGGGTTAGCAGCACAGTGGCCACGTCTTCTCAACTTTTGTTGTTTGAACAATTTTGTACCTTTTTAACACTTTCTTAAGGTCGTCTAGACTTTTTCTTTTAATTACCTACTTGTCTTCTTATACCTATATTACAATCAATTGCTGTTCGTTAGTGTCGCTAAAACTCAAAAACAGCATAACTGATTTGAGTTTTTTTTTCGCTCTGTCTTTTTTTTTAAACCACCACATAACATCACGCCTTGTTTCCCCGAAGGGTTGTATAATGTAATAGGGGGCGAGCCTATTGCCATCTACCGGGCACAAATCCACCACCCTATGGTTAAAAAAAGAGACATTGCAACGCATGTCCGGTATTAGCTTGTTGTTAATGGCTACGCAACGCTAGTTTGATAATTTATTATATGACTAAAAGGCTACCATGTCAAAAGTAAAATGAGCCGAACTTCCATGAGTGCTAATCCCTAATCATTTTGCCAATCTAAACCAATTGAATATTTTCTTAATTGCCAAATTATGAAAAATTCAATTGCAGTCGTTTAGTTCGGTAGTGAACGCAAAGCTCGATAGCAAAATATTTGTAAACTAGCGGCGCCCCGCGGTTTTACCCGAATAAGTCTCGATCCCGTGGGAATATCGGAATAAAAAGCATCCTTTGTCCTGAACCAATAAAATAAATTCTATTACGTACCGATTGTGTTTCGTTATCGCCTGACACAATGCCGCAAAGAAGCAAATCTTGGGTTCGCCAGTTAAAATAAATTGTCATACTATCGATACAAAGAGTAAGACTCAAAAATTATGACTCACGTTCATCTTGAATAAACCAACATTTGTATTAATTTTGCAAAACAACACTCAATTTTATCATCGCCTTAGATAATACAAAGTTAAGTTGGAGTACATAGCGTCATTGCAACGGTGTCCTACAAAGATAACGATTGACTTAAACTGCATTGCTATCAGCAAGGTAACGTAGCCCACATGATTTTTACAGGATGGAGTCAAATAATTTATTTCAAACAGGCACATAAGAGGCACTTTTGAACGTAATTTTTTTACGAAAAAATGTAATTTATTCTGATTGCCGCTCCCAAAGTATAGTTTCGTATGGAGAAGAATGAGCATGAAACTCCACGCTTTGGCAGAGCACATGAGCTGTAAATAAAAAATTAATGTCATATAATGGGTATTTTGGGATTCTTCAAAATACCAAAAACCAATTTTTCTAAAACAATGGACTTTCCCAACTTAAATCGGACTGCGCAGGACATGTCTGCCGCATGCCGGGCATACTGTGGGAACAAATAGCGCAGAACTAGTGCCCTGAGACAGTAAGACGAGGTCGCGGCAAGCCACTTAGGAGATCGCTGGACGAACTGGATAGGTTCCTGCAAAACTCGAAGGAAAACTCGCGGGCTAGCGAAAGATCGAAGGAGACAGCACTAATAAAAAATATACGTAGGGTGCCAGGAACTTCTACGCACAACCTGTTACAATAGATTAGTACATGATTGTGGACCCCCCTGCGTTGAGTTTTTTTGTCGGTTATTAAAAAAATGAAGTTCCATACAATTTGACCAGTGACCATATTGAGCAGTGGTGGCCCAGTGGTAACGGGCTCGACTTACGAGTTGTATGTCGTTGGTTCGAACCCAGGCAGGCGCTTCACTTTGTGTAAATAATTTCATCACCACTGCTCTCGAAACAGTGAAGGAAAACATCGTAAGGAAACCGACATGTACTAGAACAAAAAAAACGAAGACATGTGACATCTACCACTGGCCTGCATGCTAGATTATACCCTACTCCCTCTCACAGAGAGAAGGCCTTTGTATCAGCAGTGGGAACATTATAGGCTGATTAGGTATGATGACATTTTCATGTGCTGAATTCAAGATGACCCTACCACCCTGTATAAAAAATGGGCATTGACATGATCGTCAATGTGCAGTGCCTTAAGGTGAAAGAAAACATCGTGGGTGAACCTGGAGAAAAAACCATAGTCTGTAATCGACCACCTCAGAAAGCAAGCGCTGTTCGCTCGTTCCTATCCAGCGGTAGGCATGGTTACACCACCTCAGAAAGCAAGCGCTCATCGCTCGTCCCTATTCTGCGGTAGGGATGGTTACACCACCTCAGAAAGTAAGCGCTGATCGCTCGTCCCTATCCTGCGGTAGGGATGGTTAAACCACCTCAGAAAGCAAGCGCTCATCGCTCGTCCCTATTCTGCGGTAGGGATGGTTAAACCACCTCAGAAAGCAAGCGCTCATCGCTCGTCCCTATTCTGCGGTAGGGATGGTTACACCACCTCAGAAAGTAAGCGCTGATCGCTCGTCCCTATCCTGCGGTAGGGATGGTTAAACCACCTCAGAAAGCAAGCGCTGATCGCTCGTTCCTATCCTGCGGTGAGGATGGTTACGGATATCTGCAGTTCCTGCAAAAATGTGAATTCATAAAATTATCGTAGTTATCGCTAGACGTTATCAGTTACTAAAATGTTCCAGAATGTATGGTTTTATTGACAGTGAACATTCATAGAATGACTTTAATACTGATATCTAGGTGTGGGACGTTCGAGTACATTAAATTATCTATCAAGAATTGAGTCATGCATAGTAGGTTGAGCTAATGATGTGTCACTGATTGTTTTAAGAACTCCAAGATAAAAGGAAGAGTAGTGATCTAAGTAAACATTAGATTGTGGTTGCTATGCTTATGTTGTACTAGTTAATTAGCTGCTGTTTACAATTTATGAGATAGTCTTAAGCTGATTTCAGTGGTACTATTATTGCATTAATTTTGTGCGTATCTGCTTACCGAAGGGTGGATTTCACCAATGAAACTGAACGCGATCATTCATAATTTCCTTTGGAATATTGACACTGACAGCTCATATACGCTTTTAGATGTGCTGAACGCGTTCAGTAACATTTATGAAATCGGTACTTATCTCTAAAGCTCGGCATCAAAATATTCACATCCTTTCTAGTCTATTTACAAAAAGACTGAGGAGGTTCTCAATTCTGTTGCATTTTCGAAAAGTTTTTAACCTCAGAACTCCGTCATTAATCAACCGATTTGAAAAAATCTTCTTTTGTTTGAAAGGGTATAGAGTGGTCCCATATAAATTAAGTCAAGTTCTGATAAGTGGTTTTTGAGTTAGCTTCGATAATACTTTTTTTTGCACTTAGTTATGTTGATGATGTTTTATTTTCTTCCTTTCACTGTTATTCACTTAGCGAGTGAAGGTAATGCCAATTTGTGTGGGGTTCTTTGTAATGTTTTTTTTCGAAGTCGTTTTTTTGGGTGACAGCCGGGACCAAAGGGTTAACGTGCTTTCCGAGGCGAGGGGTTCTCGGTATGCAAAGATGGTCACTCATCCACGGCCCGACAGCGGTGAGTGGAGCTTAACCTGATCGATCGAACCGTACCGCTATTATTACTTAGCCACGAACCTCCAGTTTATAATACTGTTACTATAATAATTTTATTTTTTAGGGTCCAATAACACCAAAAACTAAAGGAAGATTCGAAATTTATTGCACCGTTGTCTGTTCCCAGTCTTCTTGGAAGGTTCATCGATGATGTAGTTAGTGCATTTTTTGCAATTCCTTTTTGATATCCCGAAGCCGGTTTCAGACCGGTTCATCGACCTCAAATGCCATGGACGGGCATTGCTATGGGCCGCTTGTATGGAATTTTGATCGGACCTGAGACTCCATAAGTTATTCTTACATGGATTTTGCAAAATTTCTGTGTAGTTAAGACGTTATTTACTAGCATTATTTCTGTACGAGCATCCCCACATAAAATGTATTGTTTTAGTTTTAACCTTACAAGCACAATCGCCGATTATATGTTTAGATTAGCTGAATAGGCTATTTGCTCAAAAATGTTGAAGTATTTTTGTTTATCTTGTAATTCGTTCATAAATAATGTTTCACCTTTCCCATTGTCATTTCAGTAGGTAACCTTCTTTATGTACATTTATATTCATGTTTTACTAATAAATTAGTGTAACAAGAAGACAAAACAGTGATTTTATTTCCCGTAATTATTCCGTGTGATTGGTCCTCGTCAACAACATAGGCTTATTTTGTTGGTCGAAGCCCAAGAATTTGACTAGCCCGAAACGGGCGTTTCAACACTTTTAAACAATTTTTTTTTCTGTACGCTACTCGCTCGAAGTTAACTTTTTTATGGGCGAATCGACAACTCAAGAAATATGTTTTACGTAATTGGCACATTTGGAATTGTATGCAATATACTTACGAAACAAGTACCCACACTAGAAACTACATTGACTTAACAATTATTATTTTGTCCTTTTTACTAAACTTTATTGCATAAAATTCAAAATCTGCTAATTAGCAAATAATATATATTTCTAGATTTGTCGATTCGCCCACAAAAAAAATTAACTTCGTGCGATTAGCCTACATACAACATAATATTATTTAAAAGTGTCGATGCCCCCGTTTCGGACGAGTAAATTTGTGCGAATCGAATAATAAGCCCAACATCTCTGTGGACGGACAAACTTTCAGCTGCGTTAACTACTGCTGTAAAATAGAATCTAAGTAAATGGCATTGCAATAAAAAATATCAAATTATCTGTGTTCTTGCTAATTAAAGAACATGTTTATTTAAACCCACGAGCATTGTTTCGTAATTGTGCTTGATTTATCCTACAACTCTCATTGGTTTTCCATAACACGTCCAAGGGGCCGAATGAATGTGTTTCAATTGTACTAATTAGATTACTACACAAACTCCTGCATGCTATTTTAACGTTGTAAATTATGACGTCTGCATTCGTTAAAGGGTTGGGCAGAAGTTATGCTTAAGTCCCATGTAACCGGGGGCGAGCCTATTGCTATCAACCGGCCTCAATGCCTAGCCCAGCCAAAACTCTTTAGCTATTTCCTCTGATGCAAATTCATCGTTTATCTTATATTACGGACTAAACCAAAAAACTAATATAGTAAAACTTAGCAGTCATGAAGCCAAAAAAAAGGTAAAAATGTACCTACTGCAATGGAATTACGACTTAGACACTGAAAATATAATGACCCTTTATGAATAATCCTACCTCCCACACAAACACAGACATTTCCTCATTTACTTCACCACTACATTTATTCAGACATATTCCTCTATTTCACCACTCATAACAAACATAACATCACGCCTGGAATCCCAGAAGGGTTAGGCAGAGGTGTACCTATAGTACACCCACATTTCGCCAGTTATTTTAAACCGGGCACAAATCCAGACCAGGGATGCTACTGAGAAATTCTAGATAGAAAAACCCAATAACAATATGCCCGACCTGGGAATCCAACCCAGTACCTCATGCTCAGCAGTAGCTCTTGCGACCACTAGACCAATGAGGCAGTCAGACGAATTGTATGTAATAGTGACACACAAATGTTCTAATAAAATATTAGAATGTCAATAGCTGAACACCATTCTCTGAGATACAGGTTCCCGCCTAGTTCAGGGGCTAGGTAGGGTCAATACGTTGTGCACCTTATTATGATCAGATGACAGTACTGTTTCAGAGAGATACTTGTACAGCCCGAAAACTTTTCTCTCTTCTCAACTCTCCCACTCCTCCTTCTTATCTTATGTCTCACTTCCAATATCTATGTTCATCTCACGCTAAGAAACTGCGTTCTTCCAACAATCTTCTCCTGCTTTGTCCTTCTCATACTTCTGACTTTGTTCATTCTTCCTTTCATATTCAGTCCATTCTTCTTTGGAATGCGCTTCCTCTTGATATCAGGACGGCCACCAGTCGGTATGCATTTAAGCGGAAATTGCAGAGTTATTTTCATAACAAATAACACACACACCACAAGTTATTTTTTTTTTAAGTTATTTTTCTTCCATAATCGTTCCCTTCAATTAAAGCACCTGCCATCTAATCTCTTTACCACCCTTGGTTGACTGGTAGAGAATGCCTAAAGCATTAAGTCCGCCTTTGTACCTCTTTGGGTTCGAAAAGTTTAAATAAATAAATAAAACCAGCGGCGGTGAAGTTCGCTCCTTAAGAGAGGCCATTGTTGAGCGGACTGATTTGACCTTAAGCCTTTTCTCCCAGTGGGGTGATGACAATCTGGTCTCTTTTAACACCACCAAAACACAGGCTTGTATTTTCAGGGCAACAAGGAGTCGTTTCGACCAAACTCCTACTTTTCGGGGTACACCTGTTCCTGTAACTGATCGGCTCGAGCTCGTAGGCATGGAGTTGACGTCCAGTATCAACTTTGGAGCCACCATTGAGCGCAAAGCTCAAACTGCGACCAAAAAACTGGGCATCCTAAATAGAGTGAAGCGATACTTTACGCCTGGACAGCTTTTAACTCTTTATAAAGCGCAAGTCCGATCCTGTATGGAGTATTGCAACCACCTTTTGGATAGCTCAGCTAAATACCAACTTGCCGCGCTCGACTCAGTGGAACGCAGAGGTAAGAGGCTCATTGACGACGTAAAACTGGTGGATGCCAAGCTTCACAGCTCATCGCCGCAAGGTTGCCTGCTTGTTGGTCTTCTATAGATTGTACTTCGGTGAGTGTGAGCAAGAACTCCACGACCTCATCCCACCTGCCCCCTTCTACCATCGGACATCTAGGCGTACTGGTAATAACCATCCATACCTATTTGCCATTCCACCAATTCGCACTAAGCGCTTCCAAACATCCTTCATAATGCGCACGGCAAAAGAGTGGAACTCACTACCAGCGTCTGTGTTCCCGAACCCATTCAACCCACACCTCTTCAAAGTTAGAGTGAACAGGCTTCTTCTGGGTAAGCTCACGCCATCGTAGACTTAGTCTCTGTCACCTCTGACCTAGACTAGAGTCAAGAGCAAACCCATCTCAAATAATAATAAAAAACAAAATTATAGAAATGCTTGTCATGTACCTATTGCATATTTGTAACTTTATATGGTGAGAAATAAACTTTTTTTTTATTCGTAGTGTTCGCTTGCAAAATCATTAGTTAAATTAATCAGATCGCTAAAGTAGGATGTCCTGATTTGCCTGGCACACATCCATACTCCGGGCTGCTACTGAGAAATTCACGATAAAAAACCCAATAATGTGCTTGTCCCGGGAATCGAACGCGCTTGCAACCACTAGACGAGGCAGGCAACTTAATTACCTGCTATAAAAATAAAGGTACTTACACTAAGAGAAAAATCACTGTACCTACATTTGAAACCGTCAAAGAAAGTATCCAAAAATAATTTTTAAACAATCCAACCACAGAATTTTGCGTATTCCAATCTCATTCGTCCGGACAGACTTAAATAAAAAGTTTGAAGTGCTTTTATGTCATCACGTTAAAGATAAACTTTTCCTTTGGGAAAATCACAGAACGACCGACATCGTGAAACATAACGTTTCATTCAATTGCTTTGGTGTTGCTATGGGGTTCTAATCTTTATCACTGCAATGTCGTAGGGGAATAGCGATTAAAGCCTCATTTACACGGTGCGATTTTATTGTATGCCACAGGAATAAAATTGCATAATGTAAATGGGACTTCAATTTTTGAACGGGTTTGTTTTCTCGCTTGCGATGTGTCATCCCTTTCTGTGTCACGGTCAGCCCACAGCGTTTTGATGGCACGCCTCGTATTATGGTTAAGGTCACTTTGTTAATGACACTGATTTTTGTAAACTGGAGCAGATAACGTTAGTGATTTCCCCCCCGATCTTTTCGAAGCGTTATGACGCTTACGAAGTAATTTTAGTTAGCCCAAGCATAATTTAGTTAGTTAACGCAAAATTACCTCCTCAACAAATACCTCTCCACCAGTAACCTACCTAGGTTTCCTGTCCAGGCCGTTCGTTTGTTGAATGCATTGCCTGTCGAAATAACTCGCTCGCTTGCTCGTTACTTGTATTTAAAAGACTCGTGAAGGATCATTACTTGTCGATGTGATCTTGCTCTCGTAATCTGTAATTGTCTATTGTCTTCATTATTTTCGTTTCATATATATTTCGTATGAATGTATTTATGTATCTATTCGTTAGGATATGTTAATATGCATATATCTGTGTTTCTATTTTAGTGTAATGTATACTTATTTCTTGCACCACCGCTGCACCGACTGCCGCATTGTATGTCCAGAAAAATCACTGTGCATTCTGAGGTTGCCTGGAAGAGATCGCAGAAAGCCATAGGCTGCCGCCCATTGTGTTTTGTTATTTTTTTGTTATGTGCTGTACAATGAAGTTTCAAAAAAAAAAAAAAAAAAAACAAATGAGCTGCGATCAGAGCGGCAATTCCCGTATTTTTATAAACGTTCGTAATCTAATCAGTCTCAATCTGTCAAAATTACCTCAAATTTTCATAAGTTTTTGACATTGTTTGCCGCTGAGATGAGATTGCAACTAGATTTTGAACGTTATTATTTACGGGAATTGGCCTGCTGTTGAACTTGTAAAAGAAATTCAATAGCGAACAGCTCATTTTCTGCGTAATTTACGTAAATTACGCTATTATACTCATTTTGTGCGCCACAAATAACGTTCAGTCATTTTTTTTACTAGAGTTAAAGCAATTGTCTTCTATTAAATAATGGACTTGACCTGAAAGAATTAAAAGATCAGTCGGTCAAGGTTAAAATGTTTTATCGTAATTCGTTTCCGTGTTGTAGATCAGCATAGCTATTTATAACCATTCGCCAGGCTTCCGAGTCAAAAAATTACTAATTTTCGGTTACTTGTCTGATTGGCTTAGTCCCTCCCGAAAATAGACGTCGGAAGAATAGTGGTTGTCAACATTTTCGGGTTTCGGATTTGTGAACAGTGTTTTGAAGACTCTTTCGATAACTTTGATTGAGTTTCGATTCGGCACGGAAGCGTATCGAATGGTTGTGAATAGCTTTTCTGTCTAACTCATAATATTATCACTTCTTTGAAGTGCAACTCCGAAATTAGTCTTATCAGTTCTTGTGAATTCGAGACTATTTGACTACTATCCAAGATATAAATTCGTTCACACGTATTAAGGCTCCTGCAAAACAGGCGCAACGCGACAGTTTCACACAAAGGCACCTCGCGTTGCGCGAATCACGGTGCCTTTGTGTCGCGCTGTCACGTCGCGGCAGTGAGCACAAGCCTTTATAGAGATGTTGCAAAGAAAGATCATTTGCAAATAAATTTAGGTATGTATAACATCGGTGGAAAAATGGAGAAGTTACCCACTTTTGAAATTATTATTCTATACATGTCACGTAAAGCGATCTTGGTACTGAATGGCGCGAATTTACTATGGCGGTCCTGTATTGTGACGTCAGATGCTAGTAATGCTGTCTCTGTCCAGCATCGCCTTTAAAACGCATAGAACTTTGCCAGTTTTGTTCTTTTCTTTGGCTTAGTATTTGAAAAATACGGTCAAATACCAAGCATAGATTGTAGGATTTTTTATTTTATTTTTGACAAGTCATCACGTTATTATGGCTTTTCATTATGAAATAGAACCCGACCTTTTTCGGAAACTGCCGGCAAGTAATCATTATTAATAAGCATGGTTAAATAAGCGTGGGTCTGTACTAATTAATCTGTGAAAAGTTTTTCTTTTTCGTTTTAATTTTATTGCGAGCCTTTTTCATCATGTCGGCTTAGTGAGCATGTCCTATTAACAATTCTGGAATAATGCAAATTGCCTCGTAATTTATTCCCGAATTTGCTAATAATTTATTTAAGCTAAATTCGTCGGAAAAATCTTTACGAGAATAAATTGAGTTTTTTTCCCACATTGATTGCTTTTTAACGCCCACAATAACTGTATTGCTGATTTGGAACGTGTGATGGTGGGAATTTAAGAATAAATAGGTAGGTACTTAGCAACAGCCTACCTTATTTTGTTTATATAAATATTATCTTTGCCTGCGAACAACATCTTGAGGAAACCGGCATCGGCAAAATTTAAAAAATAACATCCAAACATTCACATTTTTATATTAATTTATAGTACGAGGTAGGTATTAAATATGGTTAAGAACGAGCGTGAAGATTCAATTAAATTGTCCCAATTTACCACAGTCCATTCAATCTGACGTAGCAATGAATATAAATTCATGTTGGCGCCATGCAAAGCTAAATTTTATGACTGAAGACCTATTAAATGTTAGGTAGGTATTAGTTTTTTTTAAATCAAACAATGCTTCCAAGTCTGACGAAGTGAAAATAGCCATTTAGCTTGGCAAGCGGAATGGTAATCACCAAATTTTATAGCAAAACCAGTCTCCAACCTTTTACAATAACATTCATAAAGTGGATGTAAAGTCAATAATACATCTAATAAGACGTTTTTATAATGATGAAATGAGGATAAAACATAGGTAAACTACTCGTACTATGCGAAAAATATCACGTAACTGGTTTTACACGATCTTAACTACATATGTCAAAGCACTACAAATTAGCGCTATGGATTATTTCCACACAAAATAATTAATTTTTATATTGCAACAGGTAGCATACATATCTACTAGACCGGACACTACTTTTTAATTTAAACGGACTTGCAACCCGATTAAAAAAATAACAAATAGGTACATTAAACTAAAAACGGCTTAACAGATTTTTTTCGTTTTTTTTAGCTAAGGACGCAACAATACAAAAAATAAACACTTACACAAACTTAGAATACCCTCTTTTTTCGTAAGGGATTTAAAACAGATCTTTATATAAATTTGACATTTTTTATCACTCGTTTCTGCTGTAAAGTGCCCTCAATTTTTAACAAGGTCCGAAACTAAGCCAAATCACTATCTTCAAATTGACACTGAGGATTCTCTCCAACCAAAATAATTTTATTTTTATAAAGCAACAAGATAACCGTACACTTCTTTGTGTATAGTTTAATCAAAACTGTCAATACGACATTTTTATCATTCGTACCTTTCATGATTATTAGTGAGGGTTTATAGCATTTCAAGTGACGAGCAAGGTTAGAATGGCTAGTAGAATAAGAAATAAAATAAAAAAGGGAAAATTATAGTAGGATGATTACAGTAAAGGGTGTACCACCCAACAGTGTTTTAATACTTCATTTGAATATATGGCGATTTGTAACAAATTTTTAGACTGGCTGAAATGGCGTTACTTAGGGGAAAGTATGGTTTATTGGATCACCCTCATTTATCTCCCAAAGTAGGGTTTTTATTTCGTAATTGGCAACACCGTACGAATAAGCAACTCACAACATTGCAATCGGTCATACTTTTTCGCTTGACAATATGGGGTGCCAGTGTTTTGTTCTTACTAATATTTTTTGCTGTATATTGAGTGATTTGCGCTCAGTGTGTAGTTAACATAAAGGTAATTTTAGAGTGTTTTTATTTTATAGTCTAGCCGAAATTTATAAAAAAAATAACTAATATTGAACGATTGGGTGTTTTGATAAGTTAAGATAAAGTGGACCTGTCCAATTTGCTTACAGATGGCTGAGATAACGTATTTTAAATGGAAACCAAAAGATTGAGAAAATGCAAAACACGACAACAGAAGTACAAAAATTGGTTTAAACGAATGTGCAAGACTGTAGAAAATTCCGAAATCTACATTGAAGAGGCGAAATTTAGAAAAAAAAAGTATGACCAACGGTGTTTGATGGTGAATTTGAAAATCTAAAAAACCTAATAAAATGACCAATGAAGAAAACCAAATTTAACAAGACACTATAAAAGGAAAGAAAAAGAGTAAAATTAATATGTTTTTTGTTTTTGGGTTGGAAATCATTAAATGACTTCTCCCGGTCTGGGTGCTGCTATAATTTACGGACCGTTATTGGTTAAAATTAACTGCTATTGTATCTTTACCAGTAATGAAGCGAAGAACTCATAACTTCGCATAGTAGACCCCATATGGAAGTAGCTATCACAGGTAAAATAAGCTTACGAATCTCTTTAAATGCTGAGTTTGGTAAAAAGAAGTGCTACCATTGTTAAGCAAAACGATTTGTTTTTGTTTATAGGATCCGGGCATAAAACACCCGTGTTTCTTCAGTTGCCTGTGGCACAGGCCAGGTATCTCTTTCGAACAACCCGCGACCCTGGCAGGCATCGGCCTTAGCAGACCCCGTCAATTAGTGCTGACATCTCTTTGAGGCGCGCGTGGAACACGACGCGCGGTCGACCCGGGTCTGTAGTGCTATTCTGTAACCATTTCACCGTGAAAACTTAGGCGAAGTGAGCGTGGAGTGAGCTGCCAGTGCCACTTATGCTAGGGATTGACCAAGACGGGACGATACTGACAGCTCACTCCACGCAAGTCTTCTCGGTGAGATTTTCACAGAATAGACATGCTGGTCCTTAAGTAAGTAATTTGTCCTAGTCTGAAAAAAGGTATGTCTAATAATCTATTAGAAAAAAAACACCATTTTCAGATAATGCTTTTTATTAAGTATCAATCAAGATAATAGGGATGATGATTTTTTATTATTTTTAACTCAATAAATTGTTTGTTTTCAAATAGTGCAAACAAAATTACTAAAAAGTGAGAAAGCTTAAAAAATGGCCAAGTTATAAACGTTTTAAGGTAAGTGATAGACAAGGACAGCACTATCGTAGAAGTGACGTCACGACTATGTAACTTCATACTGGCGCCGTACATTGTCCGTACCGTGCGACAAGGACGGGAATAATCCCCTCCAAAAACTTTATCTTCTTAAATCGTATATTTTCTTCATATTTACACCGATTTAACAGGTTTTTTCGATTATATAATTTTTACTATGCCTACTTTTAAATTACATTATTTTGATGAACACTTCTAATATCAGTCATCCCTATTATCATAGATATCTCAAAAATCAATAAAATGTGAGATCAGAGCTTTGTTCCAATTTAGGCAACCCAATTGGACAATTCAATGGCACATATCATAATCAGCCTATACTGTTCCCACTGATGGAACACAGGCCTCGCCCGCTCGGTAAGAGGGGGAGGGCCGTATTCCACCTCGCGTGCCCAGTGCGGGTTGTTGGATGTCACAAATGTCTTAGATTTTTTTCTTTCGATTCGATTTGGTTCTACGACATGCCGGTTTTCTCACGATGTTTTCCTAACCGTTTCGACAATAGTGGTAATATTACCTACTAGTAAAACTCTAAATCATCATATGTGCCCCACCTATTAAAGTCATCATCCTTGCGCGTCATCAGCCAAAATAAACACTAACAATGAATACAATTAAAATCTGTCACATCCAATCAATCCTTGTTCGCCAAAGCACTTGATTGTATCAACAACGATTTCAATTGTTGCAATCATTTTATGGATCGTATTCAACAATATTTTGCCATAAACGAGTTGTGAGATGACTGACACTGTCGTTATTGTGACCATTTATTGACGTCATGTCCCGAACGGAAAAAGATGACATAAATAGCTAATGATCTCAATAAGAATTGAACAGCCTAAGTCGATTCTACAAACAAAAAAGCATCAAGCTTTTCTACAAATGGAGAATGAGGGTTTTCTGAAATGACGTTTACTAGGTGGAAGCACTGAGAAGCAGCTGTCAAAAGTGTCAAAGTGACTACAGTTCATTAGCAGTTTTTATACCTCTGACAGCAACCATAATGAAACGACCGTTAAGATCATTGCGAATTTGACAGACTTGTCAATGGCAGCAACCCAACAGCAACCTTATTGCAATAAACACTGATTTTGACAACGATGAAAACTCAGAGGTAAAATAACTGTGAACGGACTGTATATTATCTTAAGTCATGACTGAATGATGAACGAATGATGAAAGTCTTCATAATAATAAACATAAACTGTCGAAATAAAAGACCTCTTGTCAAAATTAGCGCCAACTAGTGACGTGAATTTTCATGAAAACTCCTAGTAGATAAAAGCGTGAGTACAACGTAGGCAAAGAACCAGTACCTACAATATTTGAAAGGAATCAACAGAAGTTACAGAACAAATAATTCAAATATAATTTATTGAAATAGGCTTTAGCCGCACTTGGTGATCGTCAACAATGACAAGAAAGCTCCTAAATCTAAAATGTAAGTCGCTCAAACTTTTGTTTACCTAAATTGATATTGTGCAATATAATTCATCGCTTAGGGCCATCCTAAGACACATACGTTTGAAAAAAACTAAAGCTTGTTGTAAATAACGTAAAACCGTGATCTCTTGAACCCAACATATAATAAAAATCGTCCAATGTAACCTTTCAAAATAATAAACATGTAGCTTTCAAACGTCAAGGTCGACTGGCCCGTGTTTGAATAGAACCTAATATAATCGAGTCATATGACAAAATGTAATTGACACCATGTCATTAGGTAGATCACATAGCATCGCCACCGCGTTGGTAGCGTTTACAGACGGTAGATACTAATAAAATCCGTAGCGCCGAAAGTGCGTTGGTTGCACCACTTCTGTCATCTTCGCCATTCAAAGCCGTCAGTTTCTATATATATACGTCATTTGTGTCGTAATGCGAGTATGGGAAATGTTGACCGCCGCTGTGAGGTGACTCCGTGCTTTATACTCTTACGAGTAGACGATCTACACAGGAAAGCTGAATTTATGCACAGATTTTTTTGAAGAATTAAACCATTACTATACGTGCTGACCATCCGATTAGTATTGGCGGAATGACTAATACTTAGCCCAGGTTCGTACTGGCGATTTTTCCCCACATGATTGTTTTTCACACACTGGATGTTCAACGCACTGCTGAAGACCGAGAGTTGAAAAACCTTTGCAAGATAAAATCCCGCCGTGATATTTTAACGTCCGGGCGAACGTGCGTTTAAAGGATCAAATTCATCGGTGGCCGACCTATTGTGAACAATTGAAACTTTTATTGTTATTAAATGTCACCTGTAGCAATCCTAATCTTGCCAATAAAGATGTTTGTGCAATAACTTTTGTATACCATTTTTTTTTATAAGTTTGTATTCTGATTTCGTGACCTTTGATATTAACGATCATGTGGTACAGAAACATAAACATATGTTTCGATGTTCATCTACGTATAACGAAATTATGTTCGTCCATTCACCAGCTATGTTTTCTACTAAAACCCCAGTATTTTAACCAAATTAAACACTTTGAATGCAACTATTCCTTCTTCTTAGAGATGCGCGATGGCGAGAGGTTTTGTTTCGATTGTTTCGACTTGGACTTGAGTCTGACTCGGTCTGTTATTGCTACTGGTGCATTGCGCGTTTATTCGCGAGTCGTTCCTCAATAGTTTAGAGTTGCGTGGGTTCTTGACTTGCTGCGTTGTGATTGCGAATCCAAACTATTTCATTGAACAATCAAAAACTAGCGGTCGATTCCGTTGACTCGAAACAACCGAAAAATATCTCGATTGTTTTGTAGAACGGCGAGTCGATGATTGACCCGATGGTTTATTTAAAAGACTCCGATTCTTTCGATTGTTAAAACATTTCGGAATTGCCCATCGCTAATTCTTTTCTATATGTATACATATGTATATTCAGGATTTAGAATCAAGTCTAGCGTTGTAGGTATTTCGTCCATTTTGGTTTGTTTTGACTGTACAGCAAAAGTGTGACTGTAATTTACTGTAGTTTTAATTAGTTTAGGGGAAAAAAATACTAAAAAAAAATTACAGAAATTGATTCAGTAAACGATTCTGAACAAACTATGTTCTTTTATAAAATAATTGTAACTGAAGTGAAACTGAACGCTAGGCTAGCAATCAGATAATCAGGAAATAGTTCATGAATTTTCTTTATTTCATAATGCTGAAACTCGGCTGCGATGATAATCTACTGAATCTTTCTCTAGTCTCAAACTTTTCTTTAGGTAGTGTTGATTTTATCTCCATATTTTTGCTGAAATCATTGTAAAGTATTTAATTACACAGGTGTTTATATTTCTGTCAATTTGAATAAATTTTTCGTGACCTAAAAGCGATTGTTATCAATATTTATAATATTCTCCCATAAAAATAACTTAAATACACCTGCACTGTGACATTCAATATTTTGAATTTTTTAACAATATTTATTTTTTCTTTTAGTAATAACAGTCACATGTAGGTAAATGTTATAATAATACATTTAATATTTTAAAAAAAAGTAATTGTTACGAGGCGTGGAAATGAGTCGGTTGCCGAAAATATAGTTTCTTTGGTTTTTGTCTGTTTGTCTGGAAAATCTGGTGAATGGATTTGGATGAAATTTGGCACACTGAAAGTTTATTACCCGGGGACACATAAACGATTATTTTTATCTCGGTAGAATGTTCCTATGGGATAAGCTTCAACCTCGACGCGGGCGAAGCGGCAAGCAAAAGCTAGTTATGGTTAATTAAAAGAGTGATTCAACTTTAATCGTCTGGATTTGAATATAATAATGTGTTGATGTTGTGTAGGGGTGAAAGACCAAAGAGTATCTCAATGGGCTCAATGTTAAAGTAGGTACAGTAAATAGTGATAGTATGACTAAATAGTATAATTAGATCCATAATAATTATCTTTAGGTATATGGCCATGACTCACGAACTTTTTAATGTAGGTCTGCTTTTGATACAGAGTTCCAGTTAGGTATCGTATCTTTCATTCAGGTGTTGCAAATCAAAATTATAGTCAGGCCGAATTTTGTTTTCGTTTTCAGTGTTTCGGCCGTAGCTGAAAAAATAAATTAATACTTTCGTTAATTTATTCATTGATGATCAAAAATGACTAGTGAAAAATGTACAAAGTTTCGTGGGATTAAAATTTAAACGGTTAAACATGACGGTTTAAAGAATAACACTGCATTTCTTTTATATTTACCAAAGAAATTTACAGAAAACCAAAAAATCGTTTTCAGCCGAAATAAAAAACCTTTTTAGTCGGACTTTTACGAAAATACAATCAGGTATAACTTAAGTCCAAACGCGTACTAGACTGTAAATGATTGATAAAGCCCCCTTTGTGTTTACTTACGGGAAATTAAATTGTAATGTGTAAAGCAGTACATTGCTTTATTATTTATTTGAAACCATAAATGAACAGGATAAAGCCAGTGTACCAGACATTTTAACATTTATTTTTCAGGGAAATTAATTTCATAAATTTAATTATATATAATTGTATACGTTGTTGTTGTGTTGTTGTTTTTGTTGTGTTGTAGCAGACGTTTTAAGGTTTCTTTTTTCGGAATTATGTAAATCAAGCATTCTCTCTACCTTTTTCCCAACTACTTTGGGCTTGTCTTTTAGTCTACCCGGATGCAGCTCAATACCAGTATTTTACATGCATCGACTGCCTTTATGACCACCACAACCCCAGTTACTGAGTAGCACGATACCCCTTACGAGACTGGTTGTCATAATTATATATGTATCGGGATAGGCCCTCATTAGCGTCTGAGGTCTTCTGGCACAGGTATTTCCATACTTAAAAGAAGGCCTCTAAAAGTTATTTGCTAAAACCTGTTGATTATGAAATAAATAAATTGAAATTGAAATTAGCGATATTACACTTGCACTTTGTAAATAAGCGTGGATTGTCGGGCGAAGAAAATAGAGATACTAGTTAAAGCACAATCACTTTATTTCACTCACAATTTCTTATAAAATAATCACCATGAAATAACCTGAAGGCAGAGGTCCGATATATTAAATTAAAGTATGAAATATAGCAGTAACCAACTTTTTTTTCCAACAGCTTGTTAATTAATGAAATGGATCGCTATAATAGCTCTAGACGCTACAGCAGGTGCACCGGGCCGAGCCTGCCACAAAAATGATCCCCCTCCTCGCTGCGCTCTAGCTTACATTAAGTTGCTTGAGAAGTGGGGAGAGTGGGGAGGCGAACGTCCCGCTTTGCACAGCGTAACTCGGCCCGTTGCACCTGCTGTTTACAATGGTGACGCCGACATATGCTGTATATGTTGTTGTTGTGTTTTTGTTGTTGTTGTGTTGTTGTTGTTGTTGTATTTTTGCAGACGTTTAAAGGGTTATTTTTTCGGAATTATGTAAATCAAGCATTCTGTCAACCTTTTTCCCACCTACGTTGGGCTTGTCTTTTAGTCCAAGACCCACAACCCACAGTTTGTTAATATGTAACCATGTATCTATCAAATAATAAATTGATGAATGTCTGTCATTGCTTTTTTTGCCTATTGCGGTGTAGTAATTTTCTTATAGGTACATCGTCTTCACATGTAATTAAATAATTAATGTCTACAAAATATAAAAAAAAGAGTAAAATGCTTTATAACTATCTCAATAAAACGGCTGTTGTAATATTTTTTGTGCGAAAGTGTCTCCTTAAACTACGGTTAAGTAAACAAAGCTTCGTCCTGTAATCCCAGAAGGGTTAGGCAGAGGTGTACATACAGTGTACCCACATTTCGCCAGTTTGGCTTAAGTCCCATGTAATAATGGGCGAGCCTATTGCCATTAAACAAATCGAGACTCCGGGCTGCTGCTGAGAAATTCCAGATAAAGAAAAAACAATAAAATTTTGCCCGACCTGGGAATCGAACCCAAGACCTTATGCTCAGCAGTACCTACCTCTTGCGACCACTAGACCAACGAGGCAGTCAAATGATCAATACAATTATTGCAAATTATTTATTACGTATTATAGCGATTTCGTTTCGCTGACCATTTAGTGGTTTTTTAACGCCCAAACTTTTGACGTCTTGTGGTCATTCTATCCACCGTTTCTCCAAACAATAATAATGTTATGAAATGTTTAGTCTCAAAAAGGTTTAAGTGATAAGACCCTTGTCTTATCACTTAAACCTTTTTGAGTCACTCTTACTCATGGTTTCGATAATCCGTATTCACATAGGGCCTGGCTCGAACGCGCGGAGTTAACGTAGGTAAAGTTAATTCGAACGATTTTTAAATCGTAAATCCAACTGTCGTACTGTATGTTTGTTTACATATGCAACAAGCACTTTGTATCAGATACACACGTTAAACTTATAAAAGAAAGTTTTCAATCAATCATTGTGTGCGGAACGAGTACTGTTCCAATTTTGAAAACGTTCGGATTTGCGTAACGATTACGTGCGAGTTCTACAGGAGGATCAAATTTTGCCACCCCAATCGGACAAAGAGTTAAATGATTTCGAATGCACAGTCACAATAAACCAGTGCATGACTCAAATAATTTTGTGGACAAACACACAGATGCTCTTCGTGGAAATTAGGTTTTTTGTGAAACGTAAACACAACTTACTACGTAAGTTGATTGACAAGTTTTGTAAAATACTTTAAATACCTATTTAGTTTTAAATATAAACATAATTAAAAAAAACAGAGATCATCAACCATTACCCCATTATGTACCAACTCAACCCTCTTTTATTTAGGTTTAACATAACACCATAACTTAACATCACGCCTGTAATCCCAGAAGGCTTAGGCAGACAAGTTAAGTTGTTGCCAGTTAAGCTTAAGTGCCATGTATTTAGGTTAATATTTGTATTTTAAATCAATGGCTCTGACTTTGTACTTGTATTTACGATCTATCTGACTCATCCACATGAATAGACAAGACGATAATGTACGGTATACGGCGGCTATCATAATCAAATGTCACAATAAATTTAATAGTTACTTAAACTTTAATACTCAACATTATTAATTTTAACATATGAAACTAATACTACAAATGAGGATCCTACTTCATTTACAAAATATTAAAAGTTAATTATTATTGCATGTATCAACCGCATTCTAAAAATAGTATTGAAAGATGCGATTAATAGCTTTTCACAATCATAGACGTTCGCAAAGTCAGGGAAATTAATAGTTTATCAAGTTGAATATAAACTTCATTTGTCGGTATATTTGAATCACAACTGTCATTCTTTGGCAGTTGTATGAAACATAATAACTCTGCAAATGATTGACGTTGTTTTAATTTCCCCGACTGACTGTCCCCAAATATGTATACAGGGTGGAAGGGACATCGACGCACAACCTGATACCATGATTATGATTCTCATGTACTGAATCCACCTTGGAGTTGAAATTTTTCATCGGTTATCATTTAAAAAAAACCTGTTTCATAGAAAAGTGCAATACCAACGTGGTCAAAATGTATGTCACTGCAATATTTTTTTTAATAACCGACAAAAAAAATCTACGCATGGGGGTTCATGTACTGAGTCCATGGTATGAGGTTGTGCGTCGATGTCCCTCCCACCCTGTATAGTAAAGGCTCTTAGCAATGAAACTAGGAATTAACACCAGAAAAAATACGCATAGATAACCCAAAGATTTCTGAGGTTCAGCACCCTAGAAGCATTTGTCTTGTTTTGATCTGAAGGGGGGGTATGAGCGCCGGCCGGTGTAATAGAGATATTTCAGCTTTGGTTCTAGCATGGCAACGCATTTAGGTGTAATTGATGTATATAGGGCAGTCAAATCACTCAGCGATCATTTCCAGGACAGTATTGGAGCTGGCCCGCACCCTGCGCACTAAGGACGCGCACCGCTTGCGATAATGGCGTGTTTCCAGTAGCGCGATTTCAGAAAGGGGATGCTTATGAAACTACTTAGGAGGTTTCTAAAACAAATAAATGGTAAAGTATAACGTATTTATGTAACTATTTTTATTTAGCATATATATGTGTATTTATTATAGTATTTGAAGCATTTGAATGACTCATTTAGCGGCGCGCGTGTGTGACCAGATTTATGAACGTAAACGAGGCCAAAAGAGTGTGTAAGGATCGTAGCAGGTGGTGTTCCGTGGTTTCTGCCTACCCCCATGGGAAGAAGGCGTGAGTTTATGTATGTAGGTATTATTACGAGATAGTAAATTGTATATACATGTAAACTTAATAATTGCAACAACGACAACCTATATTGAATGACCAGGTAACTCACTGCCCATTACAAGGCCGCCCGTTGTATTTTTAGTAGTGTTTGATAAAAAAAACTTGTAGAAGGATCGCTATGACCGGCACCCTAATTGCGTAGCACACAATCAACCACAATCTCCATCATTTTGAAGGATATTGCTAATCCATTGCTTCATATGCTTGAAATGTTTGTCTGCTCATCAACGTAAATAACGCAATGAATGTTGTAGAACTGTCAAAATGAAAGCCGTTCCTACAGTTACTGTGTTACGCAATCACCCCGCTGGACGCGTACCGCGAGGGCTGGTTCGAGGTGGAGCAGAAAAAAGAGTTCCTGGAAGGATTTAGGGGAGGCCTAAGCCCAGCAGTGGGACAGGATAAGCTAACAAAAAAGAAAAAGAAACTGGTGTATAATAAAGTAAATAAAAAAATTAAAAAAAGAGATATATAGTTATTAGGTACTAGCACTTCGCCCGCGACTTCGTCCACGTGGCATTCGAAAAAAAAAGTAAGCTATGTTCATCAGACCTAATTTCGGCTTCTAATGGTAAAACAATTTTTCAAATCGGTCCAGTAGTTTCGGAGCCTATTCAATACAAACAAACAATCAAATCTTTGCTCTTTATAATATTAGTATAGATGTATGGCGCATCGGGCAGGGAAACAGTTAATACAAAGTTCCTATCATTATAGCGTTCTTTTCATTCATGTCAAAACAGAGTAAGCTCGTCGTCTGGTCCTTTCCCACAATCGAAAAGATGAAGCAGTTCGAGCTTATTCATTGACTTTATAGCTTGGGTTATTCCGAAACTTCATTTCCTCAAAACTTACCGCAAATTGAACTAATACATAACTTTTATGTGTTAGGCGTAAAGGACCAAATGACTATACAGAGGCAAACGGAAACCAGTATTTAAGATTGTCATACAGTGACGTCATTAATTCAATAAACGCATTTAACGCTTCATTTGTTAGGTAAATATAACAAAAAATATTGGTAATTTCGTACAGGATTTACCGTGGGAATTAATAATTTAGTAAGTCTTTTTATTCATGTTATTTCTTACATGGTTAGGGTAGATGTTATGAAGCAATTAAGAATTCTATTATAATAATAAATTATGTTACCGGTTAAAATCACAACAGCAGACAATTCGATCGATTTACTACTAACCGGATATAATGTGTGAAATATTATAAAATAAAACTTGCTTCGTAATGTGTCTTTTTATTTATGGAGCCAAAATGCTTTAATGAGGTGTCTTGAATTTACACTCCGAGAATAAATAAATAGTTACTGTAGTAAAAATCAACCAATGTCAATTACGTAAACTTCTCTTAAAATCGGTACGAGTAGGACTCTACACGAAAGATTCCCTCCGTATACCCCGTACCGTACAAGGATAAAACGGCAAAAAACACGTTTCTTGTATGAAGACCCCCCCCCCCTGCTATTTATACAAACTTTATTTTATTTTTATTATTTGTTGTTAAAGCGGCAATAGAACTACACACTCTGTGACATCTGTCTACCTTTTACGGTTCATGAGACGAAAAAAAACGGGTAAAAAAAATACTTTTGTTTTTACATAATCCTTTCCATAAAGTAAATCTTTTTCTTTGCGTTTTTCAGCTTAATGATAAGTTCAGGTCATTTAAAATTCCTATTTAATTTTTGCTCAGCAGTGGGACAGTGTAGACTTACAAAAATAAAAGCCAAATTGCAATAGTTTTAGATACTTGTAAGACATATTAACTAATATAAGATCATCATCTGCCGAGCATTTTTCCAAGTACATGGATCTACCAGGATTTTACATGAAGCAACTGACAATTTGACCCACACACCCCAGTTACTGTGTGAGACCCCTTGGTAGGACTGGTTGTCAGACTTAAAAAAAAAAACAAAATCAAAATTCATTTATTCAAATTAGGCTGAGAATCAGCACTTTTCGAACGTCAAAATTACATTAGACAGTCCCCCAAAACGCCAGCCCTTCACCACTTTCTAGTGCTTTAGCTGGGAAGAAGAGATGGTGCAACAAACTCCCCAGCAGCACAGCTGTCTGTTCAGTTAGAAAACAACATGAATCTATACAATAATAGTTAGGTATGCAACGAAATGACAATTTCGAGACTCAGAACATCTAAACATACTAAATAAATAAAATCCTCCAGTCATAAAGGGCGTGACAGCTTGCATAATTATGCAAAACTGGATTAATTGTAAAGTGCACACAAATGCTAGACTAGGACCATCGAAGTCAAATAAATTATCAGAGGTAACCCGACCCCCGACGCTACCGCAAGCAGCGACATCTAAGGGAGCATGACGAACTTGCTGCCGGTTGCACCGGCAAGAATAAAATGATCTATTGTCGAGGTCGCAAGTTTAGGTTTCTGAGTACCTACGTAACGACTATCAAAGATCTACGCATGACATATTTAATGGATGGTCACTACCACAGCACCATCTACACACTAACCGCGGCAAGCGTTAAGTCTCGTACACACTGGCGCGACGCCACAGCGCGAAACAAATGAATCGCGTGTCGCGCGACGAGCGGTGCCTTTCGATTTTTTTTCGATCTACCCGTACGGCTGTTATCATTTAGGAACGTACGCCCCTCCATAAATTCTCAATTAATCATAACCAAATTGCCTTTGGTACATTTAATATGAGGTAATAACTAATATATCAAGTCATATTAAGGGTAATAAACATGATCCGGCTGTGTCAGATTCCGTATTTGCTAAGTATTTTTTGCGATAAATATTGCATGCCTCTGTCTACGAAGACTCACGTGACAATGTTATAAAGGTGTGAAACAAAAACCTGTAATCACAACAAGTTTAAAAACTTTTTTGTATCTTCTCTTCTCATGTCGGCACGAGTTATTATAGCCTGTCTAAGGAATGGCTAATCCCGTAATACCACAATTGTACCTTTATTTAGGTGGTAGAAACATCAAGATGAATGGCCACAGAAATGAGAAGCCGAACGAGCGTTCTCTTATTCAACATTCTGAGCCAAAGACTTGAATGAGAAAAGAGCGTAGAAAAATAAACACACTACACACGTTCGGGCTTAAAAACTGTTGGCAAAGTATTAAACAATTATTTTTGGCAATGCGTCAAAATGTTTGTGATGAGGCAAACATCACATACATACGTGGTGGGATTCCTTAGTACTGTCAGTCAGCTTTATATTTTTTTATATAAGCAGATATACCTAACGCATGCCCATGCCAAATGTTTGGATTCTTCTGAATATACCCATATTCAGAAGAATCCAAACATTTGGCGTGAACGTGGGTATTTTAGGCGGTGATTTGCGAAAAATCCGGTAAGAAATGGGTTCACCTGTTTCTGTTTTTGTTCTCGGTCTAAAACAAAAATAGAAATGTTTCAGGTTTCTTGTTTTGGTATAATAAAATACAGCCCAATTTAGTAAAAATCCAGATATAAAGGTAGATATAGTTTTATTCAAAATTAAAATAATATGTACTACGTAAATAACAACTACTACCTTATTAACTAATAAAATCCTAAATATTACCTAATTTATAAAAAAAAATATATAATATATATAGCATCAAAAAGTTCATCCGCATTGCTATCGACTGGTAATGTACAGATAAATTGATGAATTAAATTATTTTGATGTTGTGGAATAAATATGAATGTAGGTACTAAACTGCTAATTTGGAACCTACTCATAAAAATTAAGAAGAGAAAAAAATATCGAGCTCTTTTAAGATTAATCTCATGTTATGTATATTTATGTTTTTCCGGACCAAAAACCTGGCTTGTTTTTATTAAATATCCTAAGCTTATTTCTCTTTTCGTGATCTTACCTTTACCAACAGAATCCACAAATAAAAATAACCTTTCAATATTAAACATTCTCAAGTAGATAAATTATATTGTAAGTAATGCAAACCATAGTGTATCTACTATCAACAGTGGTTCAACGCCCATACTAGTACATTTCCCAGGAAAAAACTCATGAGTTCTGTCAAAATTATGTCACAATCTTACCATGTAACTTATTGGCAATCAATCAGGTAGCCCACCTAATAGTAAGTGATTCCACATAAAGAAATGATCCTCCTTCACCTCAAAACCCCTGTAAGTTTGCTCAGCTCAAACGCTTCCGTTAACCCACTGTAAGGAGTTCTTTAGGTAGACTGTGGCATACCGTTACTATATTTTGAAATGAAGAGCCACTCGCGTCACGACTTGACTCTAAACCTTGATATTTGAGCGTACCGGCAGATCACGAGGGAGACATTTATTAAAGTGCCAACACTGCCAATAAATGAGAAATCAAATTTTTACAACAAAAAAATTAGGTTTGTTTCATTGATGCTCCAACCAGATACCGACCGCCTTCAGACTTATTTTTATGTTATTAGGTTCAGACGTTCCTAAATTATTATGATTTGTTTTTTCTATTTATTTTTAACCCACGTTATAATCACTTTGCGTTTTGTAAGGTTCTACCGCTTGATCGCATTTGCAGAATCGCCTAACTTGATCTCATCCTGTCTTCAGCATCCTCGACGGCCGACTAATTTCCTCATGCAATTTTTTATTATGACTAAGATTAACTTTGCTGTTACGGCACCTCTTTTAAGAAGTGACTAACACCATTGAAGGTAATTCGTAAATTTTCAGTCAAGGTGCTAGTTTTTTAACTAAATGTTGTAAAAGTTGTAACAGTTAAATGACCGAAACGCATTACCTATACAGCACTTAAGTCATGTTAGAAAATACGAAGTAATTAGTGAGTCTTCTGTTAAAACAAGGCGTATAGTTGATACATTTTTTAGCTTGTCCATTTAAAATCAATCCAGCACTAAAGAATGGTATCTACAGAAGGTCGCAAAATAGACACGTTTCACATACAACGAGTGCATGCGCACTTGCGACTGGATTTCGGTTGAGATAGAGTAAATTTACCGTACGTCTATGTGTGTGCACATCTTAACTATTCTGTGGTAGAGTTTAATTTAGCATCATCAGCAGATCGACAGCATGCAGCGATAACAGATTTTCGGACGAAAGTTTTAAGCATGAAGAACCTCTGATTTGGTATCACACTGGTGCCGATTCTCTTGTCACAAACGCCTCTAAACTAGACTAAAAATCACTATAATTTGGTTTAATCCCGTCAAATGACGATTTTCCATTCTGCAATTGACTAAAGTGATACAACTTAACCATATTTTAGTTTGACAGCACTAAGATTGCACTGAGTTATCAGTTTAGTGAAAATGGCAATTTTGCTATTCTGAATGTTACGTTTTTCACCAGAAAATTTGGTTATCTAACTAAATCTGAACATGAATCTGACTATTTTTAAACGCGATTAAAAAGGTGTGGAATAAAATTAGTTGGCGTGAACTAAAATTCACACCAACACCTCGACTTCAGACGTGCAAAAACGGTACTTTGAATTTTTTTTTTCTTTTTTTGCTCATATCTCGTAAACGTGGACTCGCAATTGTCAAATTCGAATATAGTTGCGTCAAAATTATTTTTAAATTTAGAGATTTTTTTTCGCAGAATAGCTTCAAGACTCTCATAGTAAAAAGTAAGGAATTTTGTGATAGTTTAGTTAGTTTAGTTCGGTGTACAAGAGAATCGGCACCATTGTCTTGATAAATATCCACACAAAGGGGAGAATTATTAACACAGCGTTCGTCCAATATCAACCTGTACCCTAATTGCGTAATACAAAACCAATCGGAATCTGAATCGTTTTGAAACAGATTGCTAATCCATTGCTTCATAAGTTCGATAAAATTCTGCTCAACAATGTACAAAACGCAATGAATGTTGTTGAACTGTCAAAATCAAACGGATTAATCGTAATCGTTTACGAAAATGTGTTACGCAATTAGGGTGCTGGTTCAGAATTTAATGCGGCATTCCTAACATGCTTACAGCACTTACTGTGCTGTCTGCTTTCCGAAATAAGCAATGCTGATAACCATAATATTCCATAATCTCACTAAATAAACAAATAAAGATCCCTGTATTGTATGTATTGTCTCCGAAAATTCAGATAACTTCTTTATGATCTTGAAAGGAACCCAAAGCTATTGATTTTAATGTGTTGTCGATAAACCTGCGACCTAGAAACCGTGTATTATGTAAAGCAACATAATATGAGAAAGTTCTTTGTTGAGGAAAGGTGTGCCTTTCATGCTGATATATAATATAATGTTCATAATAATCAGCCTATTATTTTCTTCTGCTGGGACACAGGCCTCCCATCTGTGAGAGGGAGTGGCCCGTAATCCACCATGCGGACCCAGTGCGGGTTGGTAGATGTCACATGTCTTCGAATTTTTGGTTCTAAGACATGCCGGTTTCCTCACGATGTTTTCCTTCACCATTTTGAGAGCAGTGGTGATGAAATAATGTATGCCTGTCTGGGTTCGAACCTACGACCTACAACTCGTAAGTCGCGGCCGTTACCACTGGGCCACCACTGCTCACCATGATATAATGTGTTTGGGGTTATATAATTATAGGTAATATTACCTAAAACCTAGAGCACAGTATTATTGGATTTGAATCTGGAATTTGTCAGTAGCAGCTCGGAGTCTGGCTGGATTTGTGCCCGGTTGATAGCTGTCGAAATGTGAGAGATGTGATTTGTTCATAGTTCCAAATTCTTTTTGTTGTTTTTGTTGTTAGATTGTCAGAACTCTTTTCCATTTCGGAGCGGAGTTTGAGTTGTATCTGTTATTTAAATGAAAAACATTGCTGTTTTTAGTTAGATCATATCTAGTATGTATTGCGAATTTCATAATGAACAAAAAAATAGAACAAAGGGTTTGTCTTACATTTTGCATCGCCAATGGAATTTCGTGTTAGTGGTCAAAATGCTACAGAAGGCTTACGGTGACTAGCAAGCTACGGTGGTAGACTTTATCAAAAACACGTACTTTTGAGTGGTACAAAGCGTTCAAAAGCGGTCGAGATGTGATGGAAGATTTACCTCACTCTGGTAGGCCATCAATGTCTTCAACTGAAGTTAACATCGCAAAAGTGAAGGAAATATTGACTGGAAACCCTCATTCAAGTTTGAGAGACATAGCCGAACTGTTTGTCTCACGAGTCGATCCCTATCATTTTACATAATCACTTGGGTATGACACATGTTGCCGCTCGGATATTCCCAAAAGAACGGAATTTTCTCAAAAAACTCAATCGTATAAGAGTCGCTGAAAACATGCTAGAACGAGTTTTTCACAACAATTTCGACCCAACATTCATGAAACGTATTGTTACTGGTGACGAGACGTGGATATTTCGAATAGCCACGATAGTCAAAGAAAACAGTCTACAGGACCGAGTGCACTCGGAATTCTTGCCGGATGGTCAAACGGTAAATAAATAATATTAATTGAGCGTTATGCGGCGTTTAAGACAGCAAATTCGACGAAAAAGGTTAGATTTGTGGGAAGAAAATTCTTGGGTTGAATTTTGAATCACATTAATGCGCCTTCGCACAGAGCATCGTAGTGAACTAATTTTAACCAAAAACTCAATAAACACCATCGAGCAAGCACCTTATTCACCAGATATGTCTCCAACCAACTTTTTTCTTGTTCCTAAAGTCAAATTACCACTTCGTAGCACCCATTTTCATTCGGTAGAAGACAGAATTCCCGGCGAGAACTGTTCCGAGAAGTCAATTCCGGTAAACGCGTCTAAAAATCTTTTGATGATTGGATTATGCTTTGGCGTAAGTGTATCGTTTCTGAAGGTGCATGCTTTGAAGGCGATAAAATAAATTTGGATGAATAACTAACAGTTTGTGAATTAATGATCTTTTCCCGGTACTTTCTTGACCGAATAGTATATAATATACCATATATATACAATGACATGAAAATTTACTTATTAAAGAATTATATAATTTTAATAATTGTGAATTTAAAGACAATGTAAGTTTTTAAAAAAATGTTTTTGTCAATTTTTCAGTTACTTTTATTCATGGTCTGGTAGTTTGAGTTTATGCGGCCTGACTAGACATGTCCACTCAATCTGTGTGGTTCTTTCCTCAGAATACCATTTCAGACATCAATTTACATGGTCTGACCAAGATTATGTATGGACTTTAAAAGAGACTGTGACCTTTAAGTTTGTTTTGGCCTTTTTTCTCAGAGTGGTCAGATAGGTAACGCCGACCTCATCTAGTTTTTAAAATATGATTGACTTGTAAAAGTGTTTATACAAACCTAGTTACAGAAATAAAATAATTTTTCATTTATAGGTACCTACTCCTTTGCCCAACCCTTCGGGGAAATAAAGCGTCGTATTATGTTATTACCTATGAAATCAATTTATGATTACAATGAAGTAGTTTTTTACTTATGGAAATACGTCGGTTTATTGATTTTAATAGAAAGCAGAATTATTTAATTGATTCGCTCCAAATTAAATCTGAAAAAAATATCTACAAATTAATTTTCAGATAGCTATCTCGGTAGCTTACCGGGTAAAATGGGGTGAATAGGAATGCAGGGGTGAATCGAAACGAAACTTTAAAAAGGATTTTAACATTGAAAAAATAAAGTTTGTTGACCACAGGGCCACTTAATCGTTAATTATAATACTGTCAATACATTAGAGACATTTTTGGCAAAAAACATTAATACGAGTATTTCAATGTTAAAATCCCTTTTAAAGTTTAGTTTCGATTCACCCCTGCATCCCTATTCACCCCGTTAAACGGTACTTAGTTCAAACTAATTTATCTAAAGCGACCAACTATTGTAACAAATAAAGGCAAGTCGATTTCAAATCGATTAAGGAATGTAAATACAATGTTCGATTGGATTCAATCATTATTTCCTCATTTGTACAGCGAGCGTTCCACGGGGAGTGGCTCGTGGCACAATAATAACAGTCTCGCGAGTCGATTGGAGGTAAAGCTACATGTACCGCGGTAAGTTAGTGGATAGGTGACCATCTATATTGGGACAATTTAGTTAGGAAAAGCCCAAGCAGACTGATTGGTTACCTCAAAATAACTAGTTCTTAGAACATGTTATAAGTAACGCAGATGTGTGGGTAGGACTCTTTAAATCTGTACCGAGAATTCAATCGCTGTCTGAGAATAAGCATGTGTTGTTCAAAGTATTACTGAAAGCTTTCAGACACCTAAGACGTGATTCATGAAACTCGAATATCCATTGGGAGATTCCTCTCGATACATACATATTAAAATAAACTAATTAATAGTAGCTACTCACAGAATTTTTCAGATTGACATGGTGCAGACGGTGATGTGCCGTCGTACTTACCTGAAAGTAAAAACAATATTTTAGAGAAAAAAAAAGGTATAAAAAGGTTACAAAGTATATAATTATCATATTAGAAAGGGATTAGAGTTAAAAAATAAGTCTTAATAATTTCATTATTATTACGACTTTTTTCTACAAGACAAGACATCGGCTAATGTTTCACGGCTACATTGTCGCGATAACGCGAACTAAACTTCGCGCGCTCTCTCTCGCACACCTTTTGACACCTCGCTGAACAACAGATAGCGCGCGAAGAGTTTCTTCGCGTTATCGAGACAATGTAGCCGTCATTTTTTTTTCAATTAACGGGTAAAACGGGGTGAGTAGAAATACAGGGGTGAATCGAAACGAAACTTTAAAAAGGATTTTAACATTGAAATAATAAAGTTTGTTGCCCACAGGGGCACTTAATCGTTAATTATAATACAGTCAATACATAAGAGACATTTTTAGCAACAAACATTAATATCAATCAATGTCAAAATCCCCTCTAAAGTTTGGTTTCGATTCACCCCTGCATCCCTATTCACCCCGTTTTACGGTAGTTCTAATCTTGGTCTGGCAGTTTGAGTAATTCCTACCCACTGTCCTTTTTTTTTTAATTTTCGTAGAATCGTTGAACTCCTTAAGTTCTGAGTTGAGCTGCATGATTACTGACAAATGCGTGCACTGACTGGACAGGTCCACTCAATCTGCTTGATTCTTACCTCAAAAGACTATTTCAGACAACGATCTAAGTTCATGGTCTTCACACGATCTGACCAAGATTATGTATGGACTTTAAAAGAGACTGTGACCTTTAAGTTTATTTCGGCCTTTTTTCTCAGAGTAGTCAGATAGGTAACGCCGACCTCATCTAGTTTAAAAATATGATTGTCTTGTAAAACTGTTTGTACAAACCTATTAACAGTTATAAAATATTTTATCAGTATCACTAAAATTCCAATCTATCAAAATATCTAAAATGCAAACTGCAATTAGCGTTCAGTTTCGGGATTGCTCAACTAGTTTCAGATTCTAACTCACAATGATTATGCGGCGAGGTGTTATTAGGATGGGACATAAAGGACAATGCCAGAAACTCTATAGAACTTTGCCCCACTCAAATCAAAAAGTCATTTACAAGCCTGCAATTAGCAGCATCTTAAAGCTTATTTATTACTGTTAAATAAACATTTGTCCTAATGCCTGTAGAACTTGCGGTTTCTGTAACAATCTTAAAATAATAATGTCATTGATAATAGGTTAGGTGCAGTTTATAATTGTTACAAACACAACGATTAAAACAACATATACGTTACGCATTATCATACTTATTATGTATGTGTATCATGCGCAATACGTAACGCAATAGGAAATTCAGGGGTTGAATTCGTTATAACATTGATTTGTAATCGGCAAGTTCTACTGAAAAACAATGTATTATAAAAAGGTCCTTTAATCGTTACAATTATTTTCATTAATTGACATTTCCTGTAAATTGCTGGGGCAGGATCTGGCATTGTCCTTTATTGCATTCCATGTTCTAAAATAGATGTCATTTACATAAGGCTTAAAGCTAGTTACATAAATATGGACCCTATAAGCAAGAGGATAAAAGTGAAACTACAGAAACGAAATTAAAACTACTACTAACACAAAAACCAAAAATGCAGGTATTAAATTAATTTTACAAAAAGATAAGGACATAAATACTTAGTAAGGATAAGATGGTTACAAATTATTATATAACTTTATAAGCCAAACAAGGCTCTTAAACCAGTCGAAAACTTTCCACGCAAAAACCATGAATCGCACATGATTCTGTACCCCCTAGGTTCTAGACTTATGTGCTGAATTCATGATTTCAGTTTGTGAGTTGATGTCCGTACCATTAATTATGCTTTCACTGTCACTGCTGGTCAAACGCAACACGTCTGTAGACACAAATACATTATTTTATTGATTAAATTGAACGCAACTTAGTGGCTCAGTACGGGAGTTTTGAATTTCGAAATCAGACTCTGTCTTGATTAGGCTCTTGACTTATCATCTGACATTTCGGCTATTGAACTTGCATGACTGACGGTAACCTACACTGCTGTGATCTCCGAATAATGACGACTAACCACATTGAAGGTCAACGCTCACTTACAACCTAGACAATGTTTACAAGCTAAATGAAGGTTAGGTTAGGTTAGGTTACTTTGTCGAAATATTTGCAGCTTAAGTTTTCTCATGATTGTGCTAAAATTTTCAACACACATTTTAAAACGAATACATTTCAGCACGTCAGTAGTTCAAAATGGTGGGTTGAATGATGTAAATTGATTTACTGTAAGTAGGTATAGGACTAGCCAATAATATTAGAATGTATTGTCCAACTAAAAACCTTTACTCACGTATGCTTCGTAGTACCAATAATAAAAATGAAACATAAACTGCCACAAAAAATATCCTAAACGTCCGAACCAGTTAAGGTAACTAAGTTATGAATAAGATTTTGTTTTATTTTAAACCGACAGTATTTAGCAGAATAGCAGGTTAGGTACTTAAATATCTACTAGGCGTGTTGCACAATTTTGAACGATCGATATTTCGAGACATGATCATAATCAACGTCGATCAGTAGGTGCCAATATTTTACAATCGAGTCACCTTTATGTATGTTCAGGCTTTTACTAAACTACTGTTTAGTAAAAGCTGAGTAGTAAGAAAACATACTCATTGTTGTTATGGGTATAGGTATGTTACGAAATGTAATAGTTAAAATTGAGCCTACAGTGTATTAATAGTTATGTTGAGGCGCGTTACTTTGCTAAACTTATTAGCGTAGGCGTTTGACTTGTTGTTTTATAGCAAATTGCATGCTGTTTGGCGAGCTACGAGCAGTATATAAGTGGCGGAATTTCGGGAACGGGTTTAAGTTTTTCATATTATCAGCAACACTATTAGTGACGATAACCCCTAAGTCCAGTTGCAAGGCTCCATAAAGTTTTTTTATTTTATTTGTTGGTATTAATAGTTGCCTGATATGTTTTGTGTGTGCTATTTTTGATATTAAGCTACATACTTACTAGCTAGATACTTACTTAATGGACTTGCATTGTTTTAATTCTTAGTGCACAAAGCCGAGACGGACTTCTCAGCGTAATAAAATTGCTTAATGGTCGTTATGAACTAATAATTACTGCTAACGACTACGGATGTTATCTACACGACAATTACTGTTAACTTCACGACGGTAATAATTAATAATTATTGTTTAACCCTTTACTTATAATGTATTGTATTTCTTCAAGATATCAGACAAAGCTGATAAGAAAAACGAGTAAAGACAATTTCAAAGATAGTAACCAAGCTTTTCTTAACTAGCTATTGCTGTAAAAATATCCTCCGGGAACGTCCTACCAGAATTAAAAGTACTCTATGTGTTAATACAGGTTCTAAACTATCTGTGTGCTAAATTTCCTCCAAATCCGTTCAGCCGTTTTTGCGCCAATCCGGAACATACATCCAGACAAACAGACAAAAATTCTAAAAACTATATTTACGGCATCAGACTCGTTCCCACACCTCGTAGTAATTACTTATTTTCAGAAATATTAAACGTGGAGTTTTGTCTTCTTTACTATTTATTTTCTTTTATGCATAGATAATACTTATTCAATAATCAATTGTTTTTCTTATTTAATTTAAACCGATCAGAGATCACGCATTGCGAAATCACATACGGTAGTGGCAGGTTTCATGCTGTTGTTGTTTTTGTGTTGTTCGAAAGAGATACCGTGGCTCCTGGCACATTCAATTAAAGGAACACGGGTGGGTTTTAGTCAGTAAAAGTCTGACACGCCCTCCCGCTCCCTCCAGAGCGGGAGAAGTCATTTGATGATTTGCCAACAAAAAAAAAGCCCTATCCGGTGTATTGCAAGGTTTTTGGCTACATCTTCCACTTCTATCTATTTTTGGTTCCTATTGATGTAGCCTAGATGGGCTCTTTCAAGTCGAAATTTACTAATATTCTGTCACTCTCAGTTTCTATTGAAGCCGTCTTGAAATTTCTATCTGGAAAGTCCGCTGTACTTAGGTATTACCGACGTTCTTTCTTAGAGAAACTACGTGACAGTACTACACAAAGATTGATAGTTTTTTTGGGGGCAACCAAGCAAAGGCACCGACATCTTATTTGGACAAATAAACATTCATTTATAATCTACAAATATACCTAACCCCCAAAAACCAACGGTTTTAAGTTTTATTGTTTGCGAAATACACATACATGAGTCACAAAATAAGAAAGTATGTCCACGTGCAGATTTATTGTTCAAAATGTTTGGTGAAAGCCTAAAATGGGACAGTAAGTCGATCTACCTACACACTGTGTGGTAGAAATTCTTCGTAAACCACAACAGTAACCCGGTCACCACAATAGTTAACTTAGAATTCTGTGGTAAAACTATGAATAGCTAATTCCATATTTTGTACCTCTTTAATCGAAAAAAAGATATGAATTTTTAAAATAATTATTAAAAAATTTGTTTCATTTACGCTCAATTAACTTTGTGATTAACAGTGTGTTAATTATACACAATGGACTAAATGTTCACTTAAACTTATTAAGCCAAGTGTTATATTATAAGTGATCTTCTTCAACAGGAAAATCGTGGATGAACTAACAAAACACGTGGAAGCTTTGTTTTTATGTCTCAGATTTTCCTTGTTTATCTCACATTTATACATAACTTACAAGTGTCTCTTTTTTTTTATTGTGTGTTTTCCGCCGACTGTCCAACCCATCTGGATCCATCTTTCGACTTCTTTCTCAAAGTTGTGTCTACCGAGCTGGATGTATTGTCCTAGTTAGACATAAGCACGTGTCAAGAATCAATATATAGTACCTATAATGATACCTGTATGACCTAGAAAATAATTTTCGCTAAAGCCAGACTGCAGTCAAGGGTTAAGTATGAATTAACACGCGGTATAAGCTGACTGACGTGCGAGCAACAAGTTACAAAAACAGAAAGAATAAGTTAATCTCCCACGGATGTAAGTAACGGTGTTAGAAGAAGCCGCTATGTACTTATGTGGAGGTGGGTGTGTTGGGCAGCAGACGTTTTCGTATAAACTACTCTGGTTATATCCACTGCGGCATTCGCAGCCGGCGCAGACAACCCTACTCCGCCGCGAAGCCTGCTCGTCTAAACATTCGCATTGTGATCGATTCGTGAATATGACTTAGCAAACAAAATACTCGGATTTTATAATTTTTTTGTGAAAGTGTTAACGTGCCGTTAATATTATTGGAATTGGGATTTTTTTGTGTTAAGGTGAGGATGTTTTGATTTTTTGGAGTGTTGCTATATACTTGTGTATCTAAATTAGTCATGAGTCGTTAAACCACATGCCATGGTAAACGGAGTTGTTTACTTACAAATGATACATAACATCGGACAATGATAACATCGCAACAGATCGATGTCAAATGACTATAGTTACCAAGTACCAATGAGTTATTTCTATTGTATGTAATAGTGATGATATAAATAAAAATCACAAGTGATTGAAGCCCTGCGAAGAAAAAAAAGGTTCTTTCTATGATGCCGCCAAAATAGCAAAAAACGTTTTGCGTAAAATAAGTCCTTTACACAGCAAAAAAGTAGCAAATTATATGTTTTATAATACTGCCTAACAAACGAAGTTTTTATAACTTTGTAGTGTGTTTGAGTAAAGCTTCGAATTTGGTTCTTGTTTTGAATTAACAAGTTGTTAATTCAAAACAGGAACCAAATTCGCTTTCACTTTATCGTAATCATTCTAATAGATTTCATAGATCGATGCAATTAATCTATTCATAGGTGTTGATTAAGTATCATTAAAAATAGAAAAATGAGAAGGTTAAATGTAATTTGATTGATCTAGTTTTTCCATTTCACATAATTAAAAGAAATTTATTAATTACATCTGATAATAAAAACTGGTTAAATCTCAAACTAAAAATATATTAATCAATAGGTCAGTCTGGATTTAATGCCACTTTAGGATTACATATCTAATTAAAATTAATATTAGATTTATACTGAACTCGTTTTCTAATTCGACATTTCAATTAAATTCTTGTTTAAATGTCGTTTCTTTCATTTAAATCAAGGTTATCTAGAACAGTTTTAGATTCTAAACCATTTGTGGAGTAGGTTAATTAATAACTATACACAAAACTTGCGAGAGAAGATTAAAGTTTCCGTAAAATTGTACATTTTATGTTTTTAAACTGTCAACCTGTTTGGTGTTAATTAGAACTAAACATTGTTATATTGCCATAACTTGGGATTTAATTAAAGAAAAAAAAACTCTTTCCTATTATTAACACGTGAATGGGTAAAGTAATCTCTAGGGTTACAACAGAAGCTATTGTTTCAAAACCAAGCCTTAGAAACCGTTATTACACCGACCGCCGCCGATTATTTTAAATGTTTGAAAGGCTTAGACCTGCTTCAATTTTTGCATACTGATTTTTTTTTTTTTTGCTAACTTTTATTTTATTTTGTATACACTTTGACATTTAATGATTATTTAAACACATTGACATGAATATTAACTTTGTGATTTATAATATTATTATTATTGTGGAGGACTTAGTGGGTTATATTTTTATATAGTTTGTCTGTGTCAGATTTTTAAATGATAGTCTTGCGGTTTGAATAGTAAATGGAGCCTACCCAAATGTCCTTTCTTTGGTATTGCTTGTCGAGTCGTTGAGCTCCTTCTGAGCTACACGATTAAGAACAAATGCGTGCACTGACTGGACAGGTCTACACAAATCTGTATGGTTATTTCCTCAAAAAAACCATTTCAGATACCTATCTACATGGTGCATGGTGATCTAATTAATATTATTTCCAACAATATTATGAGAAAGACGGAATGACACTGACAGCTTATTCTACGCATGTCTTCACGGTGAGGTTTTTACAGAATCGACATTCTAGTCCACTCAATCTGTGTGGTTCTTTCCTCAAAATACCTTAACATATATCAACCAGACCAAGATTATGTCTGGACATTAAAAGAGATTTTGATCTCTAAATTTGGTTCGGCTTTTCTTCTCAGAGTAGTCAGATGGGAAACGCCGACCTCACATAGTTTAAAAAATGTTGATTTACGTGTAAAAGTGTTTGTACAAACCTACTTCCAGAAATAAAATCATTTATCATTTATTCAAAACTATTTTCTGTTTTGGCAGCAAGCATTTTTTTTTTGACCACGTGTTCTAGGCAGAACTATTTAAGAGGTCTTAAAATACCAGTCAGCCATACCAACATTTGTGTCCCACTGCGGGACAAAGGCACTCAAACAGAGAAGCCATTGATCCCCACACTCAAGGCGGGTTGGCGATTTAAGACTTATATTAATAACCTTTACCGATGTCAGTAATTTCTTTATTTATTTATTAAATATGGATGACTTAAAGCTAAAATTTACAGAATATAAAATTGCATGTGAGACTGATAGCCAATTAAAAGTCTTCACTTTTAAAAACCAGAACGGAAAGAAAGAGTGTGAACAACACAAAACAGCTCCAAAAATGGAAAAAAAACAGTATATCACTCAAGCTTAAACTAAATTCACATTTCATATTCAATACAAGAATAAAAACCTGGACATACAAAATCTTAATTAAAAAAGCCAAGGTTCAGGCACTTTCTGGCCGAGGATACACTTGTTATGAAATTATCAAAATCATGCCATTTACATACATATGCTATTTAAGTTTCTATTTGCACGCACTTATGAATTATGATTCTAATGCGACCAAGAAGACCTATAAAAATAAAATAAAAAAACAAGAACCGAACCGAACGGTGATAAATGATAAATGATTTTATTTCTGTAAGTAGGTTTTTACAAACACTTTTACACGTCAATACTATTTTAAAAGTAGATGAGATCGGCGTTTCCTATCTGACTACTCTGAGAAGAAACGGCAAAACAAACTCAGAGGTCACAGTCTCTTTTAAAGTCCAGACATAATCTTGGTCAGGTCATGTGAAGACCATGTGGATTGATGTCTGAAATGGTCGTTTGAGGAAAGAACCACACAGAATGAGTGGACCTGTCCAGTCAGTACACGCATTTGTCAGTAATCATGCAGGTGAATGACCAAGATAAACTCCGAAAATACAAATTAATTGAAAAAGTCATTGGTGCTTGCCCGGATTTTAACCCATAACCTCATGCATGAGAGTCGAGTCTTTTATTTTAACCACTGCACACTGGGCCATCACGACATAAACAGCAAGTGTCATTCCATTATTCAGATGAATTCTATTCAATTTTATATTACAGGCACTGACGCTAATTGAAAGTATATGTCATGTAAATGGGGGATTATAGATCCCACTGACACCCAGAGCGGATGCGGTGCTCTTGGCCAAACCACGTCCCATATGCTGGAGTGTCTAAAGACCCCATGCCTGCATTATTATTATGACTTCCTTTTTAAGATGCCAAATAAACAACGAAGGGATTTAAGAAATATACATGTCTTTTTATACAACTGCCATCTGTTAAAAACATTTTATGCTAAGAATATAAACTCTTCCTATAAATAATACTTACTTGTTTAATGATGTAGAGAGGATCTCTGAGAAGTCTGAAGATATTATTACTGGTTTTTAATATATAAAATCTTGTATGCAAAGCATCGGTACCTACAGACATAAATATTAAAAACATATTACAAGTATACTTTAAAACATATAACCTTATTGTGGAATAATTTTGTTTTTCATAAATTTCTTGAATCAATATTTAATTTTCAACTAGCTAGTTGTTGCCGATGTGTGTGTCGTTTCTTCTATTATTTCTAATGAATACATCAAATGCAATAAGTACGATCACACAATGTCCTGGCGTCGTGATTCTGCTTTAATAGCAGAAGAATTTTACGACTTAATTTTATAGGCCATTAGCGCTCAATAGCTCAGCCACAGGTTTTGCAAAATACACCCAATTACTGGCACTGATGCTAATTGAAAGTACATGTCATGTAAATGGGGGATTATAGATCCCACTGACACCCAGTGCGGATGCGGTGCTCTTGGCCAAACCACGTCCCATATGTTGGAGTGTCTAAAGAATCCATGCCTGCATTTCTGAGAACCTAAAACGCCACTAATGCCGCGATGTGCGTGGTCACCTACAGGGCCCAACTCATTTAACATAATATGCATGCTTATTTACCATCGATCCGACGTAGCGTAAGCTTTCTACAAAATCTAGCACAACGGCTTGTTATAGCTGTACCAACTAGTAGTGCCAGATCGTCTCGTGCTCATCTTACGAGACTTTTTGTCGAATCGCACCTTCCGCTATCGCATCGAGGGTACACTCTCGTCCCCTCACCTTATTCGCACCGGTGTCCTTCAGGGTTCCGTTATATCTCATCTAGTCTTCACGCTGTTTACCAGCGATATCCCACAGAGTAAAAAGGCTAAGTTGGCTCACTTCGCCGACGACACTGCCGTCTACTATACCGGTAACTGTCCCAAAGCTATAGCTCGTACTCTCCAAACCTCCGTAAACGTCTTAGGCGCTTGGTCCCGGAAATGGAGAATCGAAGACAACCCCGATAAGAGTCAGGCGGTTCTCTTCTCGAGACGTCGTCGATTCCCTCCCCCCTTCCCAGCCCAATCACTATGTACGGTAAGCCGATCCCTTGGGAGAAGCAAGCCAAATACCTAGGCGTGGTCCTCGATCAAAACCTTACCTTTAAGGCTCATATTAAGGCGGTTCGCGCGCGCGCCTCCTTCGCTCTTATCAGACTCCACTTAGTACTGACAGCCCGTAGTAAACTGTCACTTAAATGCAAGCTCCGCATCTATACCGCAGTCATCCGTCCCATCATGACCTATGCCTGCGTTCTATTTGCGCACGCTCACCCACGTCATCTCCATAAGATGCAGACCCTCCAGAACCGTTTCCTCAGAAAGAATACGGGTGCCTCCTTCTATGTCCGTAATATAAATCTCCTCCAGGAGAACAGTAAGGCCACCAGCACTTTACACAAACGCAAAACCCGATCGCCGTCCTACCGTCCTCGCCGCAGAGGACCGCCGCGACGCCCAAATCCACGCCCCTCCCGACCCTTGCTCAAACCAGGCCGCGCCGCTGACCCTGTAGCTTTAAATTCGTCCCAAAATCACTGAAATCCTGATCCAGCTTCCCTTGCTGCCCTCTTCCAGCGAACCCCTAAGCCGAGGTTCGTACCCCACAGGGGGTGCCCTTAGCGTGTAGTCGCTTAGTTTTTAGTTAGTATTTAAGTTTAAGTCCTGGCTGTAGGCCTTAATTTTTTAGGGCAACCACAGGCAAGTCCGCTTAAGCAGACGACAACCTCATTTGTTTTCATTGGTTGACCTGCGAGAAGCCATTCCCTAAAAACAAAACAAAAAACCATCGATTAGAAAAGATGAAGATAATCTAATGCTAGCCTTATTTGTTACAATTTGCTTGTTAACCATACCTTTAAAGGGCAATCCGACCTTTTGTAACAAATTAAAGAGGCCGTTGGAACACATATCAGTATGATAATCAGGTAACAAAATATATAATGGCGGCATGCGAAGTGTTTTATTGTTAAAACTAAGGCTTATCGCATGCAATCGCATCACAAATGCAATAAAAGGCTCATTAATATTTATCAGTGTGGCGCCAGTAAAATCAGAATTGCATGAATCCAAAAAAAAAACTATAGTTTAAATGATCACGAAAGCCAAAAAAGTATTTCTTGATCAGATCGCTAGGAAGTTGGGAAACCCAAATTATTATTTATCTATGGTGGGGTCAAAAGGCCTCTATTATTCAACTTTCTACGGTTACTATATAATGAAGCACGATTCTAACTTAAGTTTAACTTATCCCGCCATTAGTGGAACAGAAATTGAGATATGGCTTGGAAACGAGCTTGATTCTACGAGTACCATCGTGTGATTCTACACGACCCGGCGACGACCGAAAAGTGTACGCATATTCCTTCATATTTTAAGAAAAAAAAAAAGTATAAGCTGACCTCTCATTGTATCGAAATCCTATACAATGCAAGATTAGCTTAAACTGGAAATGTATTCTGCTTGATGTGTAGCCGTGTGTACTACTAAACTTCATATTATGTATAAGGTTTTTGCACCTACTTTAAGTAGTAGAAGGGACATTCTGTGAGGCACTAAGTAACCAAATAGAGTCTATCTCTGGTTGTAATATGTCCCTATTTGCTTCTGCTTTTAACCTGGGACACAATGGTCTGCCTTATAGGAAACATCTTACTCATCTCACCACCATATATATGTCCTTTACCTTTTCGGCTTCTCTCATGTTTGTCTTCCCATTTGTAGACTCAAAAGAGTTTCCATATATTCCATAGTTGTAGTTTCATACAGACTCAAGAACCGAGTTATGTTTCTATTACGCCATACTACTGTTATCAACTTATACGGAATACATTCATAATTGTTACTTAGCTCCACGGTTATTACACGTGGTTTCGCCTAATTGCTATTCTAATATACCTTGAAGCATTTTAATTTTAATTTCTAGTAACGGCATCTCGACCTTCATTAAGAATGTTTTGTGTCATGGAATCCTCAAAGTAGGCTCTATATACTTACACAATATTTTATGTAAATTGGAAGAAATGTCTTGTAAACTTTTGCGAATTTATCACTTCGTGGACAGATGTCACGACGATGCGATGGTAACATTGAAGTTCCTAGAACCCACACCTTTAATTAAATGTTAGCTTTTAGTATTTGCACAATAGCACCAATTTTGCACAACGAAATACTTTTCGGAATGTCATCATTCGCCTTATGCATGCTATTGGCAAAAATAAAGACTACCCATCACGTCTGCGCACGTTCGCGGATTTTTTTCAGCTCCAAACCTACCTATTTGATATTAATTTCAACTTGATACCTCCACGCTTTCCTGAGAAAAAGGGTCTTGACAGACTGACATACAGACAGAAGGGCAACTAAGTGATCCTATAAGGGATCCGGTTTTTTCCTTTTAAGGTACGGAACCCTATAAACATTCAACGGCTTAATTCTATTAGCTAGATAGAAATCGTATAAAAGCAAGTATTATTTATTTATTTATTCTAAATGCACACGAACGTACAGAGGCGGACTTAATGCCATAGGCATTTTCTACCAGTCAACCTTTGGGTGATGCAGAGACAAACAGTGGTAGGTGCAATTTAACGTTTACTTTAAAGGATAATCGGTTGGTTGGACGATTGTTTGATGAACGAAGATTTCTATTATGGTTGGCGCAAATGTATTGAAAGTGGGGGCTAGATAACCAGGGAAAGAGGTAGAATCAATAGAATGAAAACAAGGTGGTCAGCGCCCTTTGATCTCTGCGCTGACGTATGGGCAACCACTTTAGAAGCGACCGATGCGCAGAGACATGGTCATATTTAAGCAGTTTGAAAACGAATCGAAGGCAGTTATTGAGAATACGGTCAAGTTTGTCGAGGAGATCTGCGTTCAGGTCATAGTAGCACACATCACCATAATCGATGATGGGGGAAATTAAGGATTAAGGACACAAGCATTGTCTTCGTACTCGATGGTAATAAATTTTTCAATCGGTACATAGCCGGCAACGAAGTATTACAACGAATATAATGCCAACTTTGAAAATTTAAGAAGTTGTTATTAGACTTTAGATTTATAACCAGTTTAACTTATATTTTTTACTAATCACGACGTAGTAATCATTATAATTGATCGTCGATCCATTAAAATGATGACTGATAGTGCATCGTGATACCGTTCCCACAGTAAATACATACCTACCAATTAATCGTGCATTCATGACTTTTATGTACTTGACTGTCAATCGGGGTTCCTGCACACGTAACCACTACTTTACCTACCACATTTTTAACCTTCAACAATAATCATAACCACATGTCACTGTTATTTCTAGGCAGTTGTAATAACAAGCTTTTCATTGATGAAACAATAATGGTCAGACGAGACGAGCCGGGTAAACAGGGCCAGATAAACAAGGCAGCGAAACTGCTTCTAAACAACGCAAAAAAGAATACAGTGATTTATGCAACATACATTCTATCAAAAAAATATCGGGAATGGATGATTTGTGTAGGGTTCCAAATTCACTTTTGGTTGTTGTTAGATTGGCACAACTGTTTTCCATTTTGGCGCGGAGTTTGAGTTGCATCTGTCATTTAGATTAATTATAGTGCTGTTTTAGTTAGATAATATCTAGTGTGTATTGCGAATTTAATAATAACAAAAATATCGAACAAAGAATTTGCCTTAAATTTAGCGTCGTGAATGAAATTTCTTGTTCGGAGTCACTGAAAATGTTACAGAAGTCTTACGGTGAATCGACTTTATCAAAAAAAAAAAAAACGTTCAAAAGCGGTCGTCATGTGATGGAATATTTGCGTCGCTCTGGTATGCCATCAACGTCTTCAACTGAATTTATCATCACAAAAGTGAAGGAAATAATGACTGAAAATCCTCATTCAAGTTTGAGAGAGATATCCGCTGAACTTCCTCTGTCTCACGAGTCGATCCGAACCATTTTAAATTATCACTTGGGTATTAAAGATGTTGCTGCTCGGCTAGTCCCAAAAGACCTTAATTTTCTCGATTCGCCGAGGACATGCTAGAACGAGTCAATTCTGACCCAACATTTAAGAAACGCATTGTTACTGGTGACTAGACGTGGGTTTATGAGTTTGACATGCAAACTAGTCAACAAGCTTCTGAGTGGCGCCTTCCAACTGAACCGAAACCGAGAATACCACGCCAAAGTCGACCAAAAGTCAAAGTCACGTTGACCGTTTTCTTTGACTATCGCGGTGTTGCGCATTCGGAATCTTGCCGGAAGGTCAAACTCAAACTCAAACTCAAATCATTTATTTCAATTAAACCATTTACAGGCACTTTTGAATTGTCAAGGAGTCGGTCAGTCAGAAATATGAAGCTAGTTGCCCATTCCAAAGCGTAGTAGGTACCTATGGAGAAGAACGGGCAAGAAACTCCATGGACACTCTTTTAAATAATAATGTTTTTACATATATCTTAGTTACATCGATTAATGTTGTTCACTATAAGTGAGAACGATGTACAAAAAACCGTACACGTTAAAAGCGTCCAGAGTGCATCAAAACATAATTAAAAACAATCCAGCTAATAATTTATTAAAATAAGCCCTGGCAGCTAAGAGATGACCAGTCCCAACTGACGGCGCCCGTTCACGAACATGACGCATGGATCAGCACCATTCAGCTCAACCATTTTGAAGGGAGCTAAATGATCCGACACACGCGCCACCGTCAGCGAGACATTTGAGTGAGCATGACATACTATCAGCCGCCAAGGCACATTCAAGTCAATCTATGACATTACCCGGTAAATGGTAGCTCTATAGTACAAAGTACTCACATCTGTGCAATGCATCTATATAATAAAAAGGAGATTGAGTTTATATAATGCAAATAAATTCTTACTATCTTCAGCAGCTTCAACAGTGATTCGAATGTCAATTAATTAGTTGTGGTGTGGAGCAGGACCGGCATTAAGCCAGGCATTTTTATCAGTTATGTAGTCCTCCAACCTATAATATGCCTGCCTGAATAGTGTGCGTTTAACAAAGGATTTGAATTTTGTCTCATTCAGTTGAAGTATGTGGGGAGGTATTTTATTATAACATTTTAGACAGTACCCCATGAAAGATGAGTCTACTTTAGCCAGTCTGAAACCTGGTTGAACTAATAGGTCCCGATTTCTAGTACTATAATTATGTCTTTCACCTCTTTTACTGTAAAGATGTAAATTTTTTCTTACGTACATGATGTTTTCATAGATGTATTGACAAGGTACAGTCATGATGTTAATATCCTTAAACAATTCCCTTAGAGAATCGCGCCTGCGGAGATTATATATGGCTCTGATGGCTCTTTTCTGCAGAATAAAAATAGACTCGATGTCTGCAGCCCGTCCCCAAAGCAAAATACCGTAAGACATGATACTATGAAAGTAACTAAAATAGACCAGCCTCGCGGTATCTACATCAGTAAATTGACGGATTTTTCTGACAGCGTAAGCTGCTGAACTTAGCCGTCCTGCTAGAGATGTTAAATGAGGACCCCATTGTAGCCTTGAGTCGAGCGTGATCCCCAAGAAAACCGTTTTATCAAACGGTAAATAAAGAATATTATTTGAGCGTTATGCGGCTCTTAAAAGAGCAAATTCGACGAAAAGGGGTAGATTTGTAGAAAGAAAATGCTTGGATTTTGCATTACGATAATGCGCCATCGCACAAGGCCATCATTATTAACGAATTTTTGACCAAAAACTCAACAAATACCATCGAGCAAGCACCTTATTCAACAGATATGTCTCCAGTCGTCTTTTTCCTTTTTCCTAAACACAAATGACCACTTCGTGGCACCCGTTTTCATTCGGTAGAGGACATAAATGAGACTTCACGGCGAGAACTGAACTCAATTCCGGAAAAAGCGAAAAAAAATGTTTTGATGATTGGATTATTCGTTGGCGTAAGTGTATCGTTTCTGAAGGAGTATACTTTGAAGGCGATAAAATAAATTTGGATGAATAACTAACATTTTGTGTATTGGATTTTTTTCCGGTACTTTCTTGACAGAGTAGTATTTGAAACTCGAAAATAAAACCAAAACTATAGGGTACTTTCCGTTGACCTTTTTTATTTTTTGGGTTGAAAATCATCAACTGACTTCTCCCGCTCTGGGTGGAGCGGAAGACTTTTACTGATTGAAACCCACCTATGTTCCTTCAGTTGCCTGTGCCAGGGCCACGGTGTTCCTGCGACCCTGAGGCATCGGCCCTATCGGACCCCGTTTGTGCTGACATCTGTTTGAGGCGCGCGTGGAACACGACGCGCCTTCGACCCGGGCCTGGTCCTTAACGGACGGTGAGCTACCCATTGAATGGGAATCTTCAGGCGACTCCCGACGCCCAACGCGTCTCCTGCGGCGACTAGTGCCGTGAGAACAAGGCTCTCTCCCTGACGTGTTCCGCCTCCTGCTCGCGAGCACTACTGCTTCGCAGAAGGAGCTGACGGCTTTCCATTCCCTCTCGCTCTGCACGATGGCCTGGACCAGGGCAGGATGCAAGAAATCGCCGCCGCCGATCGCCTCCGCGAGGACACGGCAGTGCTCCGCCCAAGCTGGGCAGACTTCCACTGTATGCTCCATCATGTCCTCCGGGCGATCCACACAATGGTGACACCCGGGCGTTTATGCGAAACAGGAACCTCCCGAAACAACCATGTGAAGGAAGCTGAAGACGCCGTGGCGCCTCTCCAACCACTCGCGCGTCAGCCGCCTCAGCCGCCTGACGAGGCTGTTTGCAATGATTCTTTCATAGAGCTTGCCCACCTCGTCGAGCAGCACAATTCCGTTTTTTCCTACAGTGATGAAATTTGGCAAGAAGCAAGATCTCAAGCAAAGGAAAATATCCGGAAATCGTTAATTTGCAGTTTTATTACATAAAAATACTTTTTTGCGATTACAAACTTACATATGCAGTTATAGAATTGACCGTGACGTACACTTATACGAGGGTGACACTGCAAGTTCTTAGAAAACTAAAAACTGAACAAACTAGCAAGTTATTAGTTTTATTATATCTTTTCAAAATAGTGTCCATTTACATCAATATATCGCTGCATCCGATGGAACCACTGAGAAAAGCACTTTGCCCACTCGTTCTTAGGGGTACGGCATTTTGAAACGCAGCCATTGCTTCCTCGGCGTCCATAAAATGATTTCCTCGAGGTTTTTATTTTATTTTCGGAAGTAAATAAAAATCACAAGGTGCGAGGTCGGGGCTCTAGGGCGGGTGACCCAGTAATTCCACGTCTGACGTCGCCAAGTAGTCGATTGTTTGCTTGGCGGTGTGCGACGAGGCGTTGTCGTGGTGAAGGAGGATCCTACTGCGAGGTCGTTTCTCCCGAACTTTTTCCAAGTCAAGTGGCAAACAATTGTTAGTGTATACATGATCAAAAAACAATTGTTGCGTAATGACCTGTCCTTCCGAAGAACGACGCCACCATCTTTTTTCGATGATGAACGATTTACTAAAACCGGTTTCGGTATGTATATTTTTCGTCGACAAATGTGTATAATTAAATAGCTCGAATGATAGAAAATGGTTAAGGTGGTCTATTACCTAAGGCAGGTGTGTACCTAGATATTATGTTCTCAAAAAATAAAGTTTGTACAGTATTAAATATTTGTGACTATGCTAATATTTTAGTAAATATCTACCGACCATCACAACAATTGATCAGATAAGATAAAATAAAATAAACTGACAACAAATAATCCGTCTCGATTTGTACTCAGAAGTGACAACATTAATTATTTCTTGTTTCTGAAAAAATAATACAGTACAATAAACCTGTTTACTTCTTTTAAAGTTTGATAAAACCTGTTCCGATAAAAACGCATTCAATCATTTCGATTCCTCGAATCAATTTTATAATTTTGGACTAATTTTTCAGCTCATTGGTCGGTCTCAATTGAATTAAAATATTAGGTAGCTACCGGTTTTTACTTAAATTTCTTTACTCTTATTTAAATAAGTCGAGGTCGAATTGAGTACTTATAATACGTTAAATGAAAAATGTTACATGAAAATATCTCATTATCATCATCAGCCTACAGTACCCGTCCGCTGCCGGACATAGGGCTCTCCAGTTGCACGCCATTCAGCTCGACTCTCGGTAACTCTCAACCAGCTGTCACCCGTCACCCTGCGAAGATCGTCGCTCCACCTATTATATATTTTAGGTAGATACCTACCTTGTGATATGCGTCTATGACATTGACTTTTTATGAATCATGATTCTTATCCGAGGTAACGATTGGAGCGTACCACGGTACATGTTGAAATTATTGTAACACGTTTGTCCGCAATCTAAAAATAAACTTTAAATCCATACTTTAATTTTGTATAATTCAAGAGTAGCTCTGCGCCTTTTCACGCCTAAACCGATTTCGATAAAATTTGACAAGGAGGTGGATGGCATCTTTGGGAAGGATTTAAGAGACTTTTTCGTCCAGGTAGCACGTACCCCTGGGGGAATTTCCGACATATACGTGTGTGAAGGCGGAAGCAGAAGCTAGTTTAAAATAAATAAACCATTAAGATTGCTTCGTTTAGATTTAAACATTGGAACCTAAAGATCATATTATTTTGCACAGTAATTACTTTAGCTCTTTATTAATGATACAAATATGATCAAAACACCCTTGAGAACTTGTTTAAAAAGGTTGCAGCCATGCACAAATGCATTTAAATAAAGGACTTACAAAACTAAGAACGTGAACGTGTTACTGATTTTTTTGTGCTAAACCCAAAACAATAAAATAATTGCTAATCAGAAGGATGTAAACGTGCATTTACGATAGTATGTAAAATGATTTTATGTTGTTTTTTGAAGTTTTATATTTGCCTCGAAGGCAACGGACGTCACACAGTTTGCGTGCATTTGCCAAGACGCTCGCAGCCTTACCCGAAAATACAAGATCATCCTGATTAAGTTTGCCTTAATAATTAAAAAAATTAGAACCGGTTTTACAAACAAGATATAATCATCTCGAAAATACAGATTTTTAAAACACACATCCTGGAAAATCAAAATGCGTATAGGCATCGATACAATTAACATCTTTACGTTATTTGCTCAAGCTCAACCGGAAAACCTACGAAGATGACGTAAGTAACAAAACAAATCGATTATTTTCTTCAAAACTACTTTGTAACAATTACTTTAAGATAATTTGCACGTAAAAACAATAATAAATACTGCTGCTCTTTGTTAGTGGTCACGTCATCTACATTAGCATACGCGTCATGCACCGTGCATTGATCCCTTAGCATTATTGTAGCACTTCGAAACCACAGTAAATACTTGTTGGAAAACAGTTCACCGTGTCGGACAATTAGCTTTGAATTGTATTGTGTTTCGTCTTCCTTTTCACACGCAATTTAGAACAGTGATTTAGTGTGCGAAATCAAATAACTACGAGGTAGGTAATTGTTTTTTTTACATTTCGATTTCCTAACATACAAGCACAAGAACAACTTTGTAATACATTAATTTTTTATCTATTATTAATTGTAGTGTAGGTACCCATTTTGATTCTCAATACAGATTAAATGTTTTTACTAGCTGTTGCCTGCGACTTCGTCTGCGTTCCAGGATGAAAATTAGCGTATGTCCTTACCCAGGACATGGTCTACCTGTGTGCCAAATTTCATCCAAATCCGTTCAGCTGTTTAAGCGTGAGCGCGTAACAAACAAACTAACTAACTAACTTTCGTATTTGTAATATTAGTAAGGATTCTAATTTGTTTGTACACAGTAATGCATTTATTGATAGAACTTAACTCACTATTATACTAAATTAACTAACAAACTATTCAAATATAACAACATAACTAAAACTATTAATAAACAAAAAACTGACGACGAAAAATTCCTCCGCATCGCTGTAACTGGTGACGTATCCAAGAGAATGGCGGGCGGCATTGCCACGTTGTATGGCAATGCTCAGCCTCTAGCCAAGATAAAAGCCAGCGGTTGACATCAACAACAAACAAACCATGAACACTCGGACCCCACGCACGGCCCGAGAGTTTCAACCCCAAACGGCTCGGAAATATAATTACTGATAAGGTTATTATACTTTCGCCGCTTGAGGTATAAAGTTGAATGTGATGGTAATAAATATACTAGATAGTACCGGACTTAAAAACCTGGGTTTTCTTGGAAAAGGAAAAGAACTTTTCTACGCAAAATTAGCGTTTACCGAAAAACTAGAAATCGTATCCGCACATGAAGATATTTTTTTTAATTAAATCAACAAAACTTCTGCCTAGCACCGCTTGGGAATTCCAAGCAATAAATCTTTAGATTTCAATCAAGTTACTTAATTGCTTTCAAACAATTTGTAGCAATTACAATGTTAGATTAAATTTGATTGTATGAAGTAACTTACTATTAGTTTTTTTTATCGAAAACTCTATTTTTTTTTTTTTTTTTTTTGTATGGCATCTCGTAGTTGACCTTGAGAGGTCGTGACTACTTAACCGGACTATCCTGTGGCTGCCTTAAGCGGACTCAAAGCCTCCAGCCAGGGGCGTAAAACTACTTATATTATTAAGCGAACGCTCGCTAAGGGCACCCCCTGTGGGGTACGGACCTCGGCTTAGGGCGTCGCTGACGGGAGGACAGCAAGATGGGACAGGCTGGATCAAGTTTAGTTGATTATTATTAATCGGGGAATTTAAAGCTACAGGCTCAGCTACGGCGCGGGCTGGCACTTCGTCGAGCAAGGGTCGGGGGGGACAATTACGTCGGGATCTTCGCGAGGAACCTCGGCGGCGAGGTCGGAATGTCGGTCTGTGTCGAAAACTCTAGGCTTCACTCGTGTTTATATCTAATATGAAGTAACTTAAGTTGAAATTATATAAGTATTTGAACAATTATGTACATGTAGACAGTTGTACGTGTACAACAATTCGAAGACATGTGACATCTACCAACCCGCACTGGGCCCGCGTGGTGTATTACGGCCCATTAACTCTCACAGAAGGAGGCCTGTGTCCCAGCATTGGTAACATTATGGGCTGATTATGTGGTACATGTAGCATTAGTAATCAGCCTATAACGTTCCTGGGACACACGCCTCCTCTCCGTGGGAGTGAGTGGGCCGTTATCCACCACACAGACCCGGTGCAAGTCGTTAGATGTCACATGTCTTCGAATATTTGATTCTAGGACTTGCCGGTTGCCTCGCGATGTTTTCCTTAACCGTTTTGAGAGCAGTGGTGGTGAAATAATTTACACAAAGTAAAGTCAAGTCAACTCAAAATTCGCGGCAGTTGCAGGCGTGGGAACATTAAAAAAACGCGAGCGAACTTATTTGTAACTAACAATAGTGATGATAACTAAAATGTACATGCATGTGTGTGTGTGTATGCATATGTAATGATCGTAAAAAAAATCAAAGAAGGCATAATAAAAATAAGATAATCGGTTAAATCGATGTAAATATGAAGCTCTATACACGCTACAAAAGTTTTTGGAGGGGATTATTGCCGTAGCGCCTTGTCGCGCGGTACGGACAATGTACGGCGCTAGTATGTATGAGGTTACATAGTCGTGTCGTCACTTCTACGATAGTGCTGTTCTTGTCTGTCACTTATATTAAAACGTTTATAACTTATAATTTTTTAAAGATTTTTGTTAAATTGTTTGCTTTATTTGAATTTTTTTTGTGATTAAAATGAAAAAAATTCATGATCCATATTGTTACACTTAACTACTAAGCTTAGAAAAACAAAGTTCCCCCGCCGCGCCTGTCTGTCTGTCTGTCTGAACGCGATAAACTCAGAAACTACAGAACGGATTTTCATACGGCTTTCACCAATGGACGGTTTGACTAATGAGGAAGGTTTAGGTGTAATTCAATAAAGTTTTGTTAAAAATCATGCCGACTGGAAGCTTTAAATGAAATTTGGCACACTTGTAGTTTATAACCCGGATTAACAATAGGGTACTTTTAATCCAGATAGTACGTTCCCGTGGGATACTTTCCGATATCCACGCGGGCAAACCCGCGAGCAAAAGCATACGTTATTAATTTAAACAATTGTTTTAGAGACAAGACGAGAATATCCTGAAGTTAAAAGTGCCAGGGGAGACAGCCTTACCATTTTTTATTTTTTAAAAGTCTGAAGAGTTTATAAACTTAATGCTATAGCACGACAGTGAGTAGCAAAGTTGGCGAGAAACTAATCCTCCACGACAAGAAAAGGCTTCTATGTTTCTTGAACTTACAGACGGCAAAAGAAATTGCGTAAAGTTTGTACGAGTTTTCTACAATATGTAGGTATGGGAGCCGTAACTTGATTGGCCTTCTTTAGTGGCGAAATATGAGCAGTGGTGGCCCAGTGGTAACGGCCGCGACTTACGAGGTGTAGATCGTAGGTTCGAACCCAGACAGGCGCTTTACTTTGTGTAAATTATTTCATCACCACTGCTCTCAAAACGGTGAAGGAAAACATCGTGAGGAAACCGGCATGTCTAAGAACCAAAAAATCGAAGACATGTGACATCTACCAACACGCACTGGGCCCGCGTGGTGGATTACGGCCCACTCCCTCTCACAGAGAGGAGGCCTGTGTCCCAGCAGTGGGAACAAATTAGGCTGATTATGTATGTATGTATATATTATAACATATAATCAGATTTTCTTTTTGTTTTTGTTTTGATCGCTCTAATTTAGGAGTGGTTTAAAAAAAGAGGCATTTTAAGTGGCACACGACATTTGTATTTGCATTTCAGCGTATAATATCACATACGAGAGATGAAAATGAACAGGTCCGAATTCTTACTACGAAGAGCCCATTTATTATAGTTCTCGAGCATTGATCTATTCGAATGTTGAATATTGGTATGACAAATATTTTACAAAAATAAGCAGAGATCAAGAATCATTTTAATTGAGAAGGATTGAATAACTACGGACACATTTAGGTGTTTCAAAACATTTCCTCCTCAAAAATTTGAAGTTGAATAAAAATATTACAAAACGTATCTATCTCAAATTTTGGCGTACTGGCGATGGAAAAATCTCAATCTCTGGTTTTAACGTTTCAATAAAGCCAAATTTTGCCTTACAACGTGATGACAGCAGTCTATCATCAGTAGCGATTTGTCGTAGGTTATTGGGTTTGGCCGCTAAACTAACTTAAACTCATATTATGTCTGACACCTGCCTTTAACTTCCAAGTTACGAGCGACTGAAGGCAAACAAGTAGTAGTTTCTCATACGAGGTGCGAAGCGAATCGTTAGTTACGTATAATTACCGCCTCTAACTTATACTGATGTGCAAATATTTACAATGTTTCTCGTACGGTCAAGTACAAAGCATTACAGCACGTGCTCAATGTTATTGAAAGGCATGATTATTAAAAATAGTAGTTACATTTTAGCACTCAAAAATAAATAATTGATTAGGTAGCATGAGCTGAGTTAGTTATCTCATGACTTACAAGAGTTTTTAGAAAAGCTTGATTATTGTTATGTACGGTACCTTTGATTGACTGAACCGTAAGTCTTCTTTGCATTTATGGAAGCTGTCACGCCCTCTATGCCTGGAGGTTTTTATTTAGGTATTAAGCTTTGTTTAAAATTTTATTTTTTTACTTGAGTATGTTGTCATTGTATTTGTTGGTATACTGGCGTAGCTAGTTGACTATGGCCAATAATTTAATTTAATTTTTTTACTTGAGTATGTTGTCATTGTATTTGTTGGTATACTGGCGTAGCTAGTTGACTATGGCCAATAATTTAATTGTATGTTTTGTGTTTCGTAATGTTTATTACTTTTGCATTCATACAATTTTTTTTTGTTTGTTTGTTTGGCATCTCGCAGGTCAACCTATGCGGTTGTCGTCTGCTTAAGCGGACTTGCCTGTGGATTCCCTAATAAATTAAGGCCTCCAGCCAGGACTTAAACTTATATACTAACTAAAACTAAGCGACAACGCTAAGGGCACCCCCTGTGGGGTACGAACCTCGGCTTAGGGCGTCGCTGGAAGAGGGCAGCAAATGACTAGCTGGATCAGGATTGGTATTATTTATGGACGAATTTAAAGCTACAGGCTCAGCGGCGCGGGCTGGCTCGAGCAAGGGTCGGGAGGGGCGTCGATTTGGGCGTCGCGGCGGGCCTCGGCGGCGAGGGCGGTAGGACGGCGATCGGGTTTTGGGCTTATGTAGCGTGCTAGTGGCCTTACTACTCTCCTGGAGGAGGGTAGTGGCGTCGTCGGGGTCGATTAAAGTATGCCTTGGTCGGCGAATACTGCTAATGCGAGAGGGAGTGTAGCGGGCGGCCGCTGTAATCAGGGGGTTAGAATGTTTGATGCCGCAGTCGAAGAAACGCTTTGATAAGCGTTTCATGAACTGTTTTATGGTTGGCATTTTGAGGTCGACGTGAAGATCTATATTACGGACATAGAAGGGGGCACCCGTGACCCTTCTGAGGAAACGGTTTTGGAGGGTCTGCATCTTATGGAGATGACGTGGGTGAGCGTGCGCAAATACAACGCAGGCATAGGTCATGATGGGACGGATGACTGCGGTATAGATGCGGAGCTTGCATTTGAGGGACAGTTTACTACGGGCTGTCAGTACGAATTGCAGCCTGCTAAGAGCGAAGGAGGCGCGCGCGCGAACCGCCTTAATATGAGCCTTAAAGGTAAGGTTCTCATCGAGGATCACGCCTAGGTATTTGCTTCTCCCAAGGGATTGGCTTGCCGTACATAGTGATCGGGCTGGGAAGTGGGGGAGGGAGTCGACGACGTCTCGAGAAGAGAACCGCCGGACTCTTATCGGGGTTGACCTCGATTCTCCATTTCCGGAACCAAGCGCCTAAGACGTTTGCGGAGGTTTGGAGTGTACGAGCTATAGCGTTGGGACAGTGACCGGTATAGTAAACGGCAGTGTCGTCGGCGAAGAGAGCCAACTGAGCCTTTTTACTTTTTGGGATATCGCTAGTGAACAGCGTGAAGGCGAGAGGAGATAGTACGGAACCCTGAGGGACACCGGCGCGAATAGGATGAGGGGACGAGAGTGCTCCCTCGACCCGATAGCGAAAGGTCCGGTTCGACAAAAAGTCTCGTAAGATGAGCACGAGACGATCTGGCACTCCTAGTTGGTAGAGCTTGTATATAGCCGTTGTGCCAGACTTTGTCGAATGCTTTCGCTATGTCGAAGAATAGCACACCCGTCGTCGCGTTACGCTGCAAACCAGCGCATAAGTGCTCTACGATACGGTGGACCTGTTGGGTGCCCGAGTGTTGGCTACGGAAACCAAACTGCTCGTTGGGAATGAGGCTCTTTGCTTCGGCGTAGTCTTTGAGACGCTTATAAATAAGCCTCTCGTAGATTTTGCCGAGAACATTGAGTAAACTAATAGGGCGGTAGCTGGAGGGCTCAGACTTTGGCTTGCCTGGCTTTGGGATACCGATGACGGTGGCTTCTTTCCATGCTTGTGGGAAGATGTTGTTGCTCAAGGCGCCATTGAAGATGGCGGTCATAAGCATTATTAGCGGGGCAGGAAGGAGTTTGTATACCTTATTGGTAATACCATCCGAACCGGGGGCCTTACGAGCGTGGAGCCCTTTAATGATGTCGTGCACTTCGTCTGGAGTGACGGGAGGCAGAGGATCATCAGGGTCTTCGACGGGAGGGAGGGAGGCTCTTCGTTCGACTTCAGCGTCGACCTTGTTCAGGTGAGCTTGGTCTACTGGTTGGGAGCTGGGAGAACATTGGGACTCTAGGCTGTCGGCAAGACATTCAGCCTTATCGGGACTGTCGAAAGCGACACTATTGTCGGGGCGGATGAGAGGAGGCATAGAGACCTCTTCTGAGGAACGCAATTTCCTCTGTAATTGCCAGAAGGCTTGATGAGTGGGCTCGAGTTCGCTGAGCATCTTGTTCCAGCCCTCAGAGCGAACCTCCCCTATGCGTTTCTTTACAGCACGCTGTAAATGGCGCATGTGGGCTTTGTTCGCGTCACAAGGGAAGGAGTCGTAGGCACGGATGGCCGCGTTCTTCTCGGTTATCAGGTCACGTACGTCAGTAGGTAGTTTCCAGCGATGGTCTCCCATCACCGGAACTTCCCGTGAACAATCCGTCAATACGGATTGTACGTGCTCTGTAAACGAGTCGATTGCGGCCGTCGTGTCGGCGACTGACACTAAGTGATCGGGGATGGTGTCTAAGTGAGGCGACGTGGTGAATTTCAGTCTTTCGCTTACTTTCCTCCAGTCGGTTATCGTCTGGGTCTGAGGGGGGCGGTTGGGGTCGATCGGGCCCGAGTAGGGTGCAAGATGCATGACTACAGGGCGGTGGTCAGAGTTTAGCTCGTGGAACGTCTCAATCGATTGCAAACGGAGGTTCACATTCTTGAGCAGCGCTACATCGAGAACATCGGGAAGGTGATTCGGATTACCTGGGAAGTGAGTCGGGCTCATTGGAGCGATGACGTCAAAGTTAAGGGATTCGCCTAACTTGAAAACTAACCTACCTCTGGTTGAGGTTGTGCTACTATTCCACGCCGGGTGCTTGGCATTAAGATCCCCCGCCAAGATGACGGAGTCACTCATACCGAAGAGGGCAGTGAAGTCCTTTTGGAGCGAGATGGGATCCTCCGGACCATTGTCGGTTGGGATATACGCGGAGATGATGGTGATCGGTTGGTGGCCGGTCATGCCGAGCCGGCAGATAGAGGTCTCCAGATGGGAGAAGAGAGGAGGTGGGTCTATAGGGATACAATACAGAGATTTCCTAAAGTATATGAGTGTGCCACCCTTGTGGCATCGAGACCTGTCATTGCGAACTAGTTTGTAGTTGGCAATGTTCGGGTTGCGGTGATGAGGCTTTAAGAAGGTTTCCTGTATGAGGAGGATATCGAGCTGGTGGTCGCGGAGGAAAGCGGCGATCTCATCGCGTTGACCGGAAACGCCATTAGCGTTGAAAAATCCTAGTTTGAGGGATCGGGGTTTGGTGGAATTTAACCTTGTGTTATCCATTGGAAATTAGAATTTTAAGGTTTTCAGGACTAACGCGATCTCGGGATACGCGTTAAGGATTTCTAAGAGACGACGAGGAAATCGTTGCTGCAAACGGCAGTTTGCAGCAACGATTTCGTCGGCCATTTTTTCCGCGGCGGAGGAATAGAGGGCCGCGTATGTGCTGATTATGATTTGGGTGCTGTCGCGGCCCGGGGCTCTTTGCGGTGCAACCGGTAGAGCCGTAGGGGCCGCGGTGGTTGCCGCAGGCGCTGGGATGGTGAGGGCGGCCGTGATGCGGCTCCGGGCCAAGAACGTGGCTCCGGGGCCCGATGGAATTCACGGCCTGGCTTTGGCCCTCTCTCTGAAGGAGTTGGAGCCCCAACTGAGAGGACTCTACACAGCGTGCCTTGAGCGGGGCCAGTTTCCCAGTCTGTGGAAGATTGGACGTCTGGTCCTGCTCAGGAAGGCGGGGCGCCCTGCCGACTCGCCGTCTGCGTACCGGCCCATAGTGCTGCTCGACGAGGTGGGCAAGCTGTTCGAGCGCATACTCGCAGCCCGCCTCGTCGGCCACTTGTGCAGAGAGGGGCCGGACCTGGACGAGAGCCAGTTCGGCTTTCGGCATGGGCGCTCTACCATCCACGCTGTGTCGAGGGTGAGAGTCCTGGCGGAGGAAACAGTGTCCCGGGGCGGGGTGGTGGTGGCGGTGTCCTTGGACATCTCCAACGCCTTCAACACCCTGCCCTGGAGCTGCATACGGGAGGCACTACGTTATCATCGGGTGCCTCTCTACCTCCGCCGCATCGTTGGGGCTTATCTGGCGGGGAGGTGTGTCACCTACATGAAACGTGATGGCGGAAACCAGCGCCAAGTGTCGTGCGGTGTTCCACAGGGATCGGTCGTGGGACCGCTCCTTTGGAACATCGGGTACGACTGGGTGCTGAGGGGCGAGCTCCCGCCGGGCGCGGACCTGACGTGTTACGCGGACGACACGCTGGTCACGGCCCGGGGGAGTTCGCACAGGGAGGCAGCGTTGCTCGCGACGGCGGCGGTCTCACTCACGGTGAGCCGCATACGGCGCCTCGGCCTGGAGGTGGCCCTCAACAAGTCGGAGGCCATGGTGTTTCATGGCCCCCGGCGGGCGCCGCCGGCCGGATCACACATTGTGGTAGGGGGGGTCCGGATCGCTGTCGAGCCCACCATGAAATATCTGGGATTGGTGCTCGACAGCCGGTGGGACTTCGGACCCCACTTCCGGCGGCTGGCGCCCAAGTTGTTGGGCGCGGCCGGGGCGCTGGCAACGCTGCTTCCCAATCTGGGGGGCCCGAGCGCCGCCTGTAGGCGGCTCTATATGGGGATCGTGCGATCCATGGCGCTCTACGGAGCGCCGATCTGGGCGTCTGACCTGACGGCCGGCAGCATAGCTGTCCTGCGCAAGCCGCAGCGGGCGATGGCCGTCAGAGTCATTCGGGGGTATCGCACGATCTCCTTCGAGGCGGGTTGTGCACTGGCCGGATCACCGCCCTGGGACCTGGAGGCGAAGGTGCTCGCGTCACTGTACCGGTGGCGCGAGGCAGCGCGGGAGCGGGGCGAGCGACCGATGCAGCAACAAATCGAGCAGCATCGGTTGCAGCTCCGCGAGGTCCTGGTGGCGGAATGGCGGGTGAGGCTGTCACGCCCTACCGCCGGCCTCAGCACCATCGAGGCGATCCGGCCAGTGCTCGACCGCTGGCTCGGGAGAAGGCACGGCTCCCTGTCGTTTCGGGCGACGCAGGTGCTCTCGGGGCATGGCTGCTTCGGGAAGTACCTGTGTCGCATAAACAGGGAGCCGGACGCTCGGTGTCACCACTGCGTCGACTGCCGGGAGGACACGGCGTGGCATACGCTGGCAGAGTGTGCCGCTTGGGAGGAGCCGCACCGTGCCCTCATCTCAGAAGTAGGCAGTGACTTGTCGCTGCCGACCGTAGTGAGTTCGATGGTCGGCAGCGCCGAGTCCTGGGACGCGGTGGTGGAGGCTGCGGAAAGGGAGAGAGAGATCTCGACTCTCGACCCGGCCCGCAGCAGACGCACCGGGCGTCGGAGGAGGGCGGACAACGCCCTCTTCCGGCCCCCCTAAATGGGTCCAGGGACGACGGATTCGGGGACATCCGTCCCCCAACATCAGGACCCGAGAAGGCGGCGCGCGTAGTGTTCCGCGTGCGCCGCTCACAGACGTTGCGGGGGGAGTACACCTCACTCCACCCGCCCGAGACGGGGCCCGCGCAAGCGGGCCGGCACCAGCCGGGGTTGTGGAAGAATAATGTATTCCCGCGACCCCGGCATAGGTGTGAGATGGAACACCGGGGTGGTTTTTAGTCAGTAAGAGTCTGACAGACCCCTCCGCCCGCCCCAGGGCGGAGGACATCCATGAGGATTTTCCACCCCGGGAACAAAAAAAAAAAAAAAGGCGCTGGGATGGCGGTAGCCATCAGCGCTGGAACTTCAGCGGGTTGAGCGGGTTTGGAGGGCATTGAAGCTGCGGGAGCTTTAAGGTGCGTAAGGTTTGCCCAGGAAGAGGGCCTTTGAGGGCTAAGCCGCTCCGGCATTTGCGCGGAGGGAAGCTTCCCCCAGGGGCTTTCCCTGTGCTGGCGGTCACTCGCGCGTTTCGCGAGTTTCGGAGAGGATGACTTTGGCGCTTTCGGGCAGCCCCGGTAATTTGCCGGGTGACCGGATTGGCCGCAGAGGACGCAGCTCGGCGGCTCTGCACATAGCTCCCTATCTTTAGGGCGAGAGCAGCCGGCGGTGCCATGCTCACCTAGACACTTGACGCATCTAGGGGTCGCATAGCAGTTGGTCTGCGAGTGACCGTACAGTTGGCAGCGATGACACTGGCCTATCAAGTTGGCTCGGTAGGGCTTCTCGATAGAGATGCCCGAGAGCGAGCACACCGACTTCACCTTGAATATCGGGTGGTGACCTTCCGTGGGGTCGCAGATGACAAGGACCATGTCGTATACAAGGCCCTGCCTCGCTTTGTGCAAGCGATGGACGGCGGATACTGGGACGCCTTGTGCAATAAGGTCGTCCTTAATCTCCTCAGTGGGGATTTCTTGGGGGACGCGCCTAATGACGACGCGAGTGGGGGTTTCCTCCGGAAGGGAGTACGTGTGAAAGGAATAGTTCCTTTCACGCAGGGCGCGGGAGAGATCCCTAAAGTCCGTAGACGTGGGGACGGTAACTTTGATCCCCTGTAGGGTGGATCGGGCGTTGGTGTAGTTGATCTTGCGATCAACACACATCCTTGAAATTTCAGTCCATTTGGACTTGTCTTGGACGTAAATGGGGAGAGGAGGCTTTTGCTTCCTCGCGGTAAGAGCGGGTGGGCAAGCCATAGGGCTGGCGGGGCGACTGGCCCGCGGACTAGGGGCGGAAGTGGAGCTGGACGATAAGTCGTCCTGTTTTTTCTGGGCCTTGGTGACCGGGCCAGCGGGGGCGGAGGATTTAGCCTTCCTCTTGCCTCCTTTAACGACTACTTGGAAGTCGTCGTCGCTGGAGGAGGAGGTGCGGGCTTCATCCTCGGAGAGTGGGACTGACGTGTCCATGCTCTCCGGGCGAGTCGTGTTTATTGATGCGGCGCGCAGCTGCGTTGTCTCTGAGACAATGGCGGCCGGAACAATGGCGGCCGTGGCATTCATACTATTGTTTAGAATCAAGTTTTTTCTAAATGAACGAACAGCTGTGCTACTGGGGAGTTTGTTGCTACACTTCTTTCCAGCTAAAGCACTAGGAAGTGGTGAAGAGCAGGCGTTCTATATGCCTGTCTTAAGTAATGTTGACGTTCGAAAAGTGCTGATTCTTAGCTTAATTTGAATAAATGACTTTAAATTTCTTCAATATTATTTTTACGTGAATTTCTCCTACGTCTAAATAGTTATGCTGCTATTTGGGGCGGAGAAAAACCCAACAAATCAAAGATCATAAAAAAACGGTCCAGTCGGTCTTAAGTTATAAATGGTGTAACCAACCCGACTTTATTTTATACTAGTTGCTCCCCGCGGTTTCACCCGCATTAATCTTGATTCCGTGGGAGTGCCGGGGTAAAAACTCTGTGTTAATCCAGGTTATAAACTATCTGTGTACCAAATTTCATCCAAATCCGTTCAGTACTTTTTGCTTGAAAGAGGAACAAACATCCATCCATACTCACAAAATTTCGCGTTTATAATATTGGTAGGATTATAATATTAGTCGGATATATTGATAATACCTTATTTGTTGTATTACCATATTGCGCTATGATGCATAATTATTAGTTACATAGACTAGTCCTTATCCAAGTTCAATCCAATTACAACAAGGTTCGAGAGGTCAACCAACTATCAATAAGCCAATATTGGATTTTGCCGTATATTTTATCGCTTATTAATACATCTACGCCCGATTTTTAATACAGTCACGCGCATGCATTTAGCTAAAGTTTAATTTATCGTGGACACCGCTTAATGCAGATACATCCTGCCAGCTATATTTCATGGTTAATTAGTAGTTATAACATCTACGAGTAACCTAATCAGTGCCTGCTGTATAAATAATGCTAATATTAAGCCAAGGTCGATGTTGCTATGACCATTGAATCATCGGCTAGGGACGCACAGTATGAATAAGGCAGGAGTTGTGTGGATTTATGAGTCAACGGCTTCATTAGTATCCGTCTGTATATGTATGATTACAATCAACTTAAGATAACAGAACCTGACTAGAAAACTCGTACATGATTTTTGGATTTTTGGGAATAAATAAATAAAAAAGATTACCGTGTTTATCTTTTCGCTTTTCGTGTCTGTCTGTCCGTCGGTGTGTCAGCTTTTTTCTTCTAAACTCCGCAACGGATTTTAAAGCAGTTTTCACTATTAAATAAGACTAAGTCTTATCCTGAGAATAAATGTTTTTTTTTTTACATCCATATAATAGAGATAAAATATATTAGACTTTGGTAAAATCAGCCGTAAGAATTATAAAAAAATCTAGTTATGTGTTGTTGCTGTTACTTGTTGGGTGAAATATCTTAAAAACCGTGCGAAGCAAGGGCCGGTCGCTAGTTTCCAATAAACTTCTTAAGTTTTGGTTATTCCTACATAGTTTTTTAGTTAAGTTAAGCTCGTCACTTCAGGCTCTCTGAACTTACATCAACAAGTGACACTCCAGGTGTCGATTAAGTACCAACGTCCGGTACACTTTTAGTGCCGATTTCACCAAGGAAACTGAACCCCCCCTCCTGTGCTCTTTTAAACCCAGTTCAAGAGTGTCAGTGTCAATATTCCATTACCGTTTTGACACTGACAGCTCTTGAACGCGTTTAAGATGTGCTGAACGCGTTGAGTTTCATTGGTTAATTTTGCCCTTAGTAGTCAGCTCTTGATGAAACCTTGAGACGCACACCACGCCGCAATTTGGATGTTCTATATTTGATTTTACCTGTACCTTTTTCACGGTCAAAGTGTCAATTTCTTTCTTTATTTAAATTATTTTTTAATGTGTGTTTGACACCATGTATTTTATTTATATTCATGCACTTGTTTATTATTGACATAACATACACATACATAACATCACGCCTGAAATCCCAGAAGGGTTAGGCAGAGGTGTAACTATAGTACACCCACATTTCGCATTTTTATTTTGTCCAGTTATTATTGAATAGTGTTTTAATACATTATTTATCTATCTACAGCCCCGTTACTAACCTCGTCAGCCTTCAGTTTATTGAAGAAAATCAATGTTATGCTTGCGAATACCGAGCTTATGTACCTATATCAAAAGTTTGTCTCACACGTATGCGCCTTTTACCTCTAAAATGTGAAGAGAATCTTAAGCAGTACCAAGGCTGTCGCTTAATTCGCACGTGGCTGTTATGTGCTGAATTAAACGAAGCAACTGTGAGAAAATGATGACATATTAAAACCCATAGCTCTTCGACTCCGAAATGGCGTATATACGTGGTGAATTTCACATGGCCCTTAAAATGGAAGGTTGAATGAATGAATGAAGGTTAGACATCGTTAACATCTTACAGTTAAGGGGCTACAATTTATAACCTACAGTTAGTAGCATTGTTTCTACGTTGAAAAAGAAAAGCATTTAAACGGAGGGATTTTTATCCCGCTAGTAGGTAAGTTCTCTTGTGATAATTTCCGACTTCGATAAGGGCGAAGCCACGGTCAAAAACTAGTTCATATACAGGGTTATTGGTATTATGTCAGCAATCCATTATGGGAATGTAAATGACCCCTATGCAAATATCAAGAATTTTCGAGTGATTTGACATTTTATATTTTATTGGCGGTAAGTAGGCATACTAGATTACTTTGATATTAGATATCTTTAAAAAAAAAACTCGAAAGTGGTTGACATTTGCATAGGGGTCATGAGGGGTCAATTGATTGCAAATGACCTCCCCTACATACCCTCAATGAATTGCCGAAATATTCCCAAAAACCCTGTATATAGAACTAAGCTATGAGGTTTTCTAGAACTAAGTAGATTCAACCAATCAAAATGCACTGTGCAAACCTAGATAGCTGGCTACAAAGTTACCGTCTAACATTTCGACTCACGATTTTCATGACTTTTGCGATACTCTGCCATTCGTATTACGCCATAAATACACGGCTTACAATGACTCACGAATACGCCCATGTTTGTCGTGCCAAAGCAATTTAGTCCGATCGTATTCAATTCAATGACCGATTTTTTATACCAAATTCTTTTATGGGACAATGAATGGTTTGATGTCACAATGCATGGACAGAATGCTGTGTTTGGATGGGACAAACTTGACGACAATCTGAACAATTTGTTGTTCTAATTCTCGATTAGAAGAGGACGATGATGAAGAGGAACATAGTTTAACTAAATGTTAAAAACTAGCTTCTGCCGCTACTTCATCTGCATGAAATTTCTGGTTCACAATCTCTGCCCGTGCTATCACTTCGTTTTTGCTTAGCGTTATTTCTGCCTTTTTTGATTTTTGTTTGGCTACTAAAGGCTAAGGCGTGATGTTACATATCCTATAGCATTTCTCAAGAATTGGGCTATCAAAAATAAAAATAACTTTTTAAATTCGACAACTTATAAACAAACTAATTTAACCTCTTCATATAATATAACGCAGTTTAAAGTATAGAAAAATTCAGCAATCCTTGCTTGACACACGCTTTTATATTTTATCCTGTTGGCAATAGAGATCAAATTATGGCACAAAATACACGATTTATTGCAATTTCAATAGCAATAAGGACCATGTTACGTCAGGTACGTACTTATTAGTATTGCTGGATATTGACAACTCAATACTTAATTATAACGCTTTGAATGAGCGTTTCTGAAATTGGATTCCGTACACCTACCTATAATTAATTGGAGCAGCATAGCCTACAACACGTTCGCACGGACTTAAAAATAATCACGGTGGGGTTTTAATACACACGAAATTTTCAACGCTTTGCTCAGCGCCGAAGGTTGAAAATCCAAAAGTGTGTTTTTTCGACACGCTCTGGGATGCACTGTTAGATTCTTAACTCTCTGCTCTATACAGTGAGCCATGAAATCCCGCCCCGCTATTTTACGTCCGTGCGAACGGTGGGCTTAGGATAATCAATTTATGATTTTCATTTGTTCATGATTTTCCAGGGACACAAGCATTTCCTCGGTAGAGTAGTTTATTAGTACTCGTAGGTACATATTCATTTTAAGGTATCCGGCAAAGTAATTGCGTAAAACAAATGGAACGTCTTTCATTTTGCCAATTCGATAACATTCAAAGCGTGCTTAACGTTGTTGAGCAGACGAATTTTTCAAACGTGAAGCAATAGATTAGGAATTATTTTAAAATCCGTCGGATTGTGAAAGAATGTGTGTTACGCAATTGTTGTGCTGGTAGTTTACCGGTGGCATATATTATTGTTACATTTTAAAATATTTTATTACATTTTAAAACATTTAATAATATATAAATAGTGGTCCACTGGAATCGGGAGCAGGGTCCAAAAAACCGATGGCTCCTCACGATGCGAGCAGTATCTAGAAGTACTGCCTTCTGAATCCAACCGCCTAACGAGAGCCTCGAGAGATGTTGATCAGAGCGGCGATTTTTAAGAAAGTCAATCTCAGTCTTAATCTGTCAAAAATACAATCAATTTACATACATTTTTGACATCGATTGTCGCGGAGATGAGATTGCTATTTTTTGAGTACGTCATTGTCAGATATTTCATTTGTTTCTCTTTCTCAGCTTTAACGAGGTTCTCGTCATGAAGGATGGTAACATCGATAATCATCGATCTATTACCACTATATCAGGTTTATTGGTGACAATAGTCCTGTCAGTAATGATAGTCCGAATGCTAGTACAACGTGACATGATAATTTTCGAGAACTGGGTCGGGCACATACTTGTAATACGGTACCACAAAATCCATAAGTTAATATTTCAAAGCAAGTTGCCGGTAAATAATCCTGGTTTCTTGGTTATGCCTGTGCAAGTACTCGCCGTCAGCCAGACGACAACAACCAGAGATAATATGTCAGATGGACTCACCCGGACGGTGGCATGCCCGACACTCAAGCGTCCCGTCCTTCATAATATGTCTCTGGTAGTTATTCGTCAAAATAACTTCGTCTATAATTGCACAGACAAAACTCTCAGTTTCCCCGAAAAGGTCACGAAAACGTAGCCAGGACATGATATCTAAGAAATTTAATATTATTTCCTCGTTGGTCTAGTGGTCGCAATCGCTACTGCTGAGCATAAGGTCCTGGGTTCGATTCCTAGGTCGGGCAACGTGTTATTGGGAATTTCTCAGTAGCAGCCCGAAGTCTGGATTTGTGCCCGGTAGATGGCAATAGGCTCGCCCCCTATTACATGGGACTTAAACATAACTGGCGAAATGTACCTATAGTACACCCAATAGGTAAACCTCTGCCCAACCCTTCGAGGAAACAAGGCGTGATGTTATGTTATGTTATGTTAATATTATTCTTATGAGCCTGTTCGTCGTGGCATGTGTAAATTATTTCATCACCACTGCTCTCAAAACGGTGTAGGAAAACATCGTGAGGAAACCGGCATGTCCTAGAACCAAAAATTCGAAGACATGTGACATCTACCAACCCACACTGGGCACGCGTGGTGGTAAACGGTCCATTCCCTCTCACCGAGAGGCGGCCTGTGTCTCAGCAGTGGGAACATTTTAGGCCAGTTTTACTGTCCCATTGCAGGGGAAAGAGGGAAAGAAAGATGGAAGGGAGGCCTCCCTTCCATCTTTCTTTCCATCTTTAAAACTGTGTAGAAAATATTTTTGATGGGAACATAGCACCAACCACATACATACCACCACATATTACATAACATCAAACCAAAGTATAAAATCATACACCTGAAGTCGTTATAAGTAAATCGTGTGTAATTTGTTTTTGATGGCATAAACTTGGTAACACACTACGAAATATTCGCGTAACCTTACGACATTTATGTTTTAATTAAGTCCTTTCAACACGAAGCCTGTACATGATGCAGCACAAATCTGTGAATATTTCGGAATATTAAATTTAATTATCATAAATTAATAAATAATAATGACTACAATACCAGGCTAGATTATCAAAAGGCTTTATATCAGTAGTGCTATTCTGTAACCATCTCACCGTGAAAACTAAGGTGAAGTGAGCGTGGAGTGAGCAGTCAGTGCCACTGATACTAGGGGTTGTCCAAGACGGGATGACACTGACAGCTCACTCCACGCAAGTCTTCACGGTGAGATTCCTACAGAATTGGCATGCTGCTTTATCACATGACTGTGACATAAGCTGTGACAGAAACTTTTTTTTAAATGGAACTCTTCATAAAAACTCTGCAAGAATCATAATTGTGTCAGGTCGGATAGGCAGTCCATAAATAAAACTGGCATTCAGCAGCATCCGGTCAGACTGGAAGCCAATCAGACCGGCAAAAGCAGATTGATTTTGCAAGAATCATAACGAATGCTAATTTCGTGTTAAAACTAACAGTTAGGCAGAGGTGTACCTATAGAACACCCACATTTCGCATGTAATAGAGTTTTTTTTTAGTGCTGTGACACTTATTTTTAAGTGTTGCAGCATTATGCTGCGACGAGGGCCTTTTGGCCTTGTACAGGACTTTGTTTTTTTTTTGTTTGTTTGTTTTATTATTATTATAAGTTTAAATTATTTTTAAGAGTGTCTATAATTAAGTTTTAACTTTTCTTTCTTTCTTAGAGAGCTTTTGCTACAAATCAAAACAAACAACACTAAAGTACTTAGTTCTGAATTCAAATTATTATCTATACTAATATTATAAAGAGGAAAGATTTGATTGTTTGTTGGTATTGAATAGGATCCGAAACTACAGGACCGATTTGAAAAATTATTTTACCATTAGAAGCCAAAATTATGTCTGATGAACATAGGCTACCTTTTTATTTTTCTAAATCCACGTGGACTAAGTCGCGGGCGAAGTGCCAGTACACGATAAATCTAATAATTGATGGACATGAAAATTTGCATTCGTAATGGGAATCGCACCACATTTTTTTAGATTGCCGAGGGTCATTAAGAAAATCGTGTAGGTAGGTAGGTTAGTACTACGTCACTAGTACTATAGCCAGCGATCCTCATACATAAAAATTTGCTTTAAAGATACTCGTTATGGCTGGAACCGGCACTAACATGGGTTTTCTACTAAGGTTAATAGCTTTTACGTCGTTATTCTTTAACGTGTTGAGCCCTTGGTTTACTTGAGATCAACATCATTATCTTTATTATACTACCAGCTTCTGTTCTGCTAAGGGTCCTAGCGTACCCTACAGCCTTCTTCAAGAATTGGGCTAACAAATGTAAAAAAAAAACGACGGGTTGCACTCCTGGAGTGCCGGCAGAAGTGAAAACTTGAATAGTAACGTTGTGCATCTTTGATATTTTGGAATGGTTAGGATATCATTTTGCACGAATTGCTTTAATTATCAGTATAACAGTACCATCATTTATGTGGTAGAATACAATATTTATTTATTGCGCTATCGTACACAAACATGACAATTTATATTACATTAAAAAGTTTATCTCTCAGAAAAATCAATCAATAAATAAAAAAAATAAAAAAACAACAGTCATCCGTCTTACGAATATTCAGGTCACGTGTCCTGACGCGAGTTTAACATTTTTTACCCATCACAAAAAAGTGTACAACGCCGCTAAAGAAGTTTTCACTTCAAAAATATTAAAGAAGAAAGCTGAAGAGTTTGTTTTTTGTTTGATCGCACTAATCTCTGGATCTACCTACCAGTTTCATTTGAACGTTAGTTTTGCACTTGTAAGCCCAATTTTTATGGACGGTTATAGACTTCGTAATATCACGCCGCGACCCTAAGGAGCTGAACCAAAAGAAAAAAGGCAGCAAGAACGCTAAGCGAAAGGGAAGTGAAATCGCGGGCAGAAGCTAGTAAATGAATGAAAATCAACAATCATTAAGAATTTGGAATGTCTGGTCGTTGAATTAGGAATGAACGTAAACGTTATCGTGAATTTTTATGATAAGGATATGTTGGTGGGTACGTATGTTGTGTATAATATTTTACTTTACCTATGTGGTAGCTTTTATGTTTATGTAATTTGCTGTCTATATACGCGAAGTGGCCAACATTCTTTTTCATGGCATCAATAAAAAAACAATACATGAAATTATTACTTGTTATAATTTGAGGCCTTTGTGAACAAGTCACTGGTATTTTTGTAGATAATACTTATGTATTTGTACCTACTATAGAATCGTTTTATCATAACGCAGTTTAAACTCTTCTCAATATAACTATGTAACGTTATGAAAAGAACCAGCTTCTTCATAATGAATTTCTATATAAGCAATTTTATTGTAGCTGAAGTTTTTTTGTTATAATAATAAAAAAAACATGTTGATTGTGCTTTACATAAGTCACTTCCAATTTCTAAAAAGATAAAAACCCTATATGTTAGTGTGAAAAGTGTGGCAATAATAGTGATATAGATAGACACACATATCTTTAACTGATTAACAAAGTATTTCTATTATTCCAACACACTATATATATTTCAATGTCAAATAGGAAACGATGAAGGAATTTTTAAAAAAGCATGTTCTCCCTTACATTTGCAATTGGAATGGCCATTGGCCATTTGTTGTAGCATACGCACCAAGCCGAAAAAGGAGTTTCTTTGATACTACACTGGGAAATAACGATTTGCGTATAATTACGATGTTCAATAACTCGAAATGGGCCGCAGCGAACACAATGCACTCACGTACCTTGGACTGCTCCGGCACTCGTTGAGCTTCCACCTTCGATTGTCCATAAGCTAGCTTCAGGGTTTCATGTTTATTGGCTTGATCCCACGCGAAATAGGGGATGATTCGATTTCCCTTAGGATTTCGACCGATTTAACGATGTGCACGCGTCTTGCTTGTTCTCACACGATATCTACCTTAGCTCCAAAAAGACGACTGCGCGTGTGCAATGACAGCTCGTGTGCTGAATCGATAAATAGTTTCCACTCACCCGCAATATTTTTGAACGACCTTTCCAACGACATCCCACACAATAGGATAGAGGAGAACAAAATAACTTATTCCCACTTTACGTTTATGGGAGGGGGTACCCTAAAAACCGTTTTTTTTTAACATGATTTTATTTTACCACTTTGTCGGCGTGACTAAAATGTAAATCCATGTCAAATTACAACTTTCTAGTACTTAGAGTATCTGAGCTAAGCTGCGGACAGACGGACGGACGGACAAACTTGGCGAAACTATAAGGGTTCCTTATTGACTACGGAACTCAAAATAAAAATGGAAATTACCTAGAGTCAATAATTTAATTTCCCCTCAACTAACTTTGGATTGTCTTGTTTAAGGACAGTTAAAAGTTAGTACCCTACATAATGATCTTTTAATTTTCAATAACTCGATAGGAATGACGCTGATGAACTTTAATGATCTTTCGTAAGAAGTAAACGAGTCGAACATTTCCGATTCCACATAGATAATAATGGAAAATCAATGAACTGTCTCATATTTTCCTTTGTCAATTACACGAACAAGGAACCTGCTTAGTATATCTACTGGCTTCCATCGATAAACATAGCTTTGTACCTTATCCAATATACTTCTAATTATCACCGATTAGTGTTTGAACGTTAGAAATGCCCTCATTTCCGCTCAAAATCTTTCTAACAGCAACACATTTGAATACATAGAAACACACGTCTGGCACAAAAGTACCTACATACTCCGTTCATTTTACGATGATAGAAATGACAAACAAAAATATTTAACGGTTTTTGCAAAATTGACAATTCGATTTTTGTAAATCCATTATCGAACAACGAACTTTTCATTTATTTTATGTTGAAGCTTTACACTAAAGTCACCACTGCTATGTTTTATTATTACACTAGCGACCCGCCCCTGCTTCGAACGGTTTTCATGAATTGATAAAACAATCTCGAGATTTCTTTATTATACAGGGTCAAGTAAAATGTGGTAACGAAACTCTGCAGACGTGATGAGCTATACGCGATGAAGTTAGAATAAAAATACAATTAGATGTTTTTAGGGGTCAACGACCTAAAAATAGGTTGAGAATATTTTTGGATGTCGATAATAATCACGTCTGTACAGTTTACAAAAAAATAATGGATGTTTTAAACTGATGTTTCAAGTGAATACAAACTCAAACTCAAAGCATTTATTTCAAATAAAGCAATTACAAGAACTTTTGAATCGTCAAGGTCGGACGGCCAGAAAGATGAAGTGAGTTGCCCATTCCAAAGCGTAGTAGGTACCTATGGAGAAGGACGGGCAAGAAACTCCACACTAACTGCGGTCAATGACCTCACAAAAACAACAAACTAATTTATTTGTTGTTTAGATAGTTATATCATCACGACTCCGGAGTTTCGCAAGATTATTTAATTTGAGCCTTTATGTAATTTTTATATTAAAGTAGACACACAGACACTCAATAAAACAAACATACACACACACACACACAAACGGTGGTATTATACACATATACGAACGAATATATTCTCTAAATTGTGATGAAAAACCGTATCAAAATCTATTGCGCAGTTTAGAAGAAAATACAGCTACGAAAAGGGACTTTAATTTATGATATGTGTAGATTATCTAAGACAGTATAATTACTGGTAGGGTGGAAGGCATTCAACCGTGCTCATTCCGATAGAGTAGTGGCAATGGGGGTAAGACCGTTGCCAGGCGGATTGTGAGAGAGACAATAGCCGCGGTGGTCTGAAAAAACTTTGACTCTTCGGCACTAAGGCATAGCTGTGTAAGCTACCTAGATGCAAAACTAGATCTTTTGTGGGAAATGGAGTGAATGTTGTGCTCTAAAAGAAAGGAATGAAGGTTCAATAATTATATGCGGATACGTTTCATTTAGAAGAATAAAGACTTTAATGGATCTCGGTTAGTTGTTATATTGCGTATCTAAATAAAAAAATATAAAAAAAGCATTTATTTCATGCAACATCAATTAAAGTACATTTTAACTTTGAACAAAAACATATGCAACATTTCAATTTAAATAAATAATAACCTTAGCTAAATATGTAAGTAAATTCAATTGATTTTTGTTTTGACATTATTTCACATGCATTTATAATAATGAGTTAACCAAGTAATATTAGAAAAATAAAACATTTAATTATTTATCATACTTTACATTAAAATTTGATTTGAATATTTTTCATTTTTGTTTATGCATTTAATTTTTATTATTTGTTTACCTAAATACTTTTATTTCATAATTATTACATAGTAGTTTTAATTATTGTATAGTATAATTCTAATTAGCATGGACCTTTCTCTGGTAAAGGCCTCCTCCAAGACTTTCCATGTTTCTCTATTTTTTGCTGATATTAACCAATTTGCTCGTGCGGTCTTCTTTATATCATCCTCCCATCTCATGTGGGGCCTTCCTACGCGGCGTTTGCCTGGCGGGCCCTCCCATGTAGTGACATTTATGGTCCACCTGTTATCCACATAACGGGCCACATGGCCGGCCCATTCTGAATTTTAGTGTTTGGGCATAACTCAGCGCGTCTATCGCTTTAGTGTAATTTCTTATTTTTATGTCGTATTTTGTGCAATTTCTTTATGATAAAGAAACAGTTATATATATAGCATACTACGTTTATTCCTTTCTGGCACGAACTAATTTTGTTTTTAACTTTCTTCATAATTTTCCACGTCTGGCAGCCATACGTTAGGGAGGGCAGAATGCATGCGTCCATGTTTTTCTTTTTAAGCTTTATGTTAGTTTTAAATATTTCTTTTAGACTCCAATACTTGTTCCACGCGTTTTTAAGTCTACGCTCTATCTCCATTTCGTTGCTATTGTTTTTGAAGCTAATTTGATTACCAAGATAGACATACTGATCCACGTACTCCAGTGGCTCATTCTCTAACCTCATACACTTTTTGATGCTGTTTGTCATTGATTTCGTCTTTGATATGTTCATCGCCAATCCCACTTGTCTGCTGTTTACATGAAGTGTCTCTAACATATATTGCTGGCCACAGCTAGTTTCTGATAATAATACTATATCGTCTGTTAATCTTAGATGGCTGAGGTAATTGCCATTAATGTACAAACCGCATTTTTTCCAGTCTAGGTTGCTTATGATGGTTTCCAGTACAGCTATAAAAAGTTTTGGCGATAAAGGTTTCGCCCTGCCTTACTCCTCTCTTTATAGGAAAGGTTTGTCCAATAGTTTCCAATTTTACTTTGCTAGTGCTGTTACCATATCGGTTCCTTGTCACTTCTATGAATTTATTCTCAACTTTTTGAACTTTTAAGGCTTCCCAGATACTTGTGTGAGATATTGTGTCAAATGCTCTTTGATAGTCGACAAAGGCGATGTGGAGCGGTCTTTGTGTTTCTAAATTGCTTTCTAATTTCTAAAGAGTGAATGTGGTCTATTGTACAGAATCCTTTGCGAAAGTCTGCCTGTTCTACGGGTTGTCATGTGTCTAGCGTTTCGCTTATTCATGATTGAAGAGAATAGTTTGTATATATACAGTCGATAAAATACTAATAGGTCTGTTATTGCCAATGTCATGAGAGTCGCCTTTTTATAGAGTAGGATGATGTTTGATTCAGACCACTGCATAGGTATAATCGCCGTTTCTAAGATGAGGTTAAATAGATCCACCAGTGACGTTCCCAATAGATCTCCACCATACCTTATAGCCTCGTTGGTAATTTTATCTGGGCCTGGGCTTTTATCCGATTTTAATCTCCTCATTGCTTGAAGGATTTCTATCACCTCAATCGGTTGAATCTTGTCTTCAAAACTCGTCTGCAAAGTCTCTACATTATCCTGGGTGTTTTCACAAGCTGTGCATCTGATTTGGCGCTGTACAAGTCACGGTAGAAGTTTGTTGCAATATCAATGATATCTTTGCGTTTGTACGATGTTCTGCCCAGCTGTTTCAAACCCTCGATCTCGGCTCTATTAGTTCGAAGTTCCTTTATGGCTTTTTTCAGACTCCCTTCTTGCTCGAGGCGTTTTTCTATAGTATTTGCCCTGTGGTTTCTGTAGTCCAGTTTGATATATTTGCTTGTTAGCTTATACGAGTATAGAGCGCTAAGTTCGTTTTTTTGAAAGTGGGATTTATTTTTGGTTTTTTGGAGTACTTGCCTTCTCGTTATAAGCGATATTGTTTTTTCAGATCAAACTTTATGTTTCGTATTGGATTGGCTGGTTGATTTTGTGGATTCCAGGCTTTGTGTTATAGCATATACCAGTGAGTCATAACAACTTGGAACGGTATCTATTTTGGTCCAGTTTAATCTATGGTTTTTTGTATTCATTTATATCTTCGCCATTTTTTTGAGTACTTGTTGTTTGTTTGTATATGTCACTCTACTCTTTTGTGGTTTTGACAGAGTAATTGTGGTTCTGACTATTCTATGGTCTGATGGATAGTTTAAGTTAGTAACCAAAACTATTTCAAAATATAGAAAAATTACTATATTTTGAAATATTTTTGGTTGGTTGGTTGTTATGTAGTCTATTTCATTTTTATACTGACCGTTCGGAGATTGCCATGTCCATCTACGACTTGGTTTTTTCTTGAAGTATGTGTTGATAATCGATAGTTTATTTTCAAAAGCAAAATTAATCAGTCTTTGTCCTCTTTCGTTTGTTTCTCCATATCCATATCTTTTTGTTATTAAATATTCGTCTTTTAGGGGTTGACCAATCTTTGCATTGAAATCTCCCATTATAATTATGTTTTTATGGGCGAACTCTATGGTTTTATGTATGGATTTGTAAAATTCGTTGATCTCCTCCTCATTCGCTGACTCTGTAGGCGCGTATACCTGTATTATGCTTATATTGGATCCTTGTATATTGAGATTCAATAATGCCACTCTTTCTGTGACCGCAGTAAAGCTTTCAACGTAATGTTTTAGAGATAAATTTATTAGAAAGCCGACGCCGTGTTTTCCTGGAGTCTCTCCCATATAACATAATATGAATTCTTCATATTCTTCTATTTTACTACCAAGGCGTCTAACCTCTCCATATGCCAATGATATCATACTTCACCCTTATTAAGGCTTCCTGCAGTTCCAATAGTCGCTCTTATGAGGATAGGAACCTGACATTGTACGTTGCCACATAGAACCTCTTTCTAAGGCTATTGTTTTCTTGAGTAATCGTAGGAATATTCCTTGCAGGGTCATACTCTTCCACGGTGATCAACCGGGTTGGAAGATGTTTTGTGTTGTCACTTTTACCAGCTATTTCTGTTTTTTTGAGAGGGGTCCTGATTGCTAGTTGGTTTCCTTTTTGTTATGATGTGTTTGGTTGGTTGTAGGAATTTTATTGACTTTATAATTTACGAGGCCCGGCTTCACTATTCCTTCAGAGCGATTGGAAAACGATGGCAGCGGAGTATTCAAAGGTTATATTAGAATTATTTTTCTTGTTAGCTTGTATTCTATGATATGATATGACTGATCTGCTTTTCTTGAGGGTAAATAAAAAGCTTTTTTTTTTGCTATTTTCCGGGGTAGGAACATCTTCTGTATTTTTTTTATATATTACTAATTTGTCATATTTGAGCATTGCTTTATTTCCCATGTCTCTTTCTGTTTTTAATTGTTCATGTGGCTCCCTTCTTTTTTCCAAAACATGGTGGGGGTAGTCTTCTTTTATATAATAGTTGGTATCCTTCAGTAACTTTTTCTGCTTGAAGATCTCGATTGTTTTCCCTATAGTTGTGAGTGTTAAATTAACCGGGCGAGTATTATCAGTTCTTTTTCCTATTCTCCTTAGTTCTTGGATGTCGCTTTATGAGACATGTATCGATAGATGCTCAGATATGAATTCAATAACGATATTTTCTAGCTCCGAATAGAGATGCTCTTGATCCCCAATGCCAAATATCACCACATTTCTTTTTTTCGCCTCTTTTTCCACTTTGCGTATCTAAACGGCCATAAATTAAGAGAAGAATATTAGAAATAATAAATGGAAAGAAAAAAATTATTTATTTATTTATATTTCTACAATCACTGCTATCATTACAGGAATATTTAATGAAATTTAGGGTGAGGGTATTTTTTTTTTTTTTTTTTTTAGGTTTTGTAATAATGAAATCTTGAATGTTATACACGCGAGAGTTTCGAAAACTTCATGTATAACTTTGACTCAAGCTTAGTAAATGTTAAGACGTTTTGAGTAGAGATTACAGCAATGCATAAATGTATTATTCACCCTGCGGGGCAATTCACACTAACAGTAGAAATGACTTTCATTTTGACAGTTAAACAACATTCATTGCGGTATTTACGTTGTTAAACAGACAATTTTTTTACCCTATGAAGCAATGGCTTGAAATTGTGTTACACAAAGCAGGGTGCAGATACAATCTTTTTAGCAATCTTTAGATACTTTTATGTACCTACGCATACACTTAGAAATTATTTCGAAGTTTTATTTCCCTAGCAAACAATGGAATTAGCGCAACAAGAGCTAGCAGATATAACCCGATTCTCACTAAACGTGCAATGTTTTAGAAGATTGCATTGCTCTCTTACGATAATTTGAATTTCAGCTTTACAAACATTATTTATAATGTTCAACAATGAATAAATAAGCATCGCAATACTTTTATAAAAACGGTACCAAACAACAAACAAAATTAGTGTTTTTTGGCTTTATCTTTTTAAACCTGAGTGCCTCTCATCTATAATATAAGATTTCGGAAAATTTTGGAATAAGTTTTTCCAATACAAATACTAATAAAAAAATAAAAATAAAACAACTGCTGAACGAATAGATTGTCAGGCATTATTTCCACAGCAATGACGTTAATAGATTTTTTCTTTCTTTTCCAGATGGCGATCCTAAAATACGCTGTTCTCGGCATTCTCATCTTGCAAATATACGTCTACGCAGCACCAAGTGACGTCCGCAAGCTAGAAGAAATTGCCAAAGTAGAACAAGCTGACCCCAAAGTAGAACAAACAGATCCTAAGCTTGACTCAGAACCAAAGGAAGTTGAAAGTAATAACAATTCCACCGAAACACAACGACACAAGAGATGGTATAATCCTTATTCATATGGGTTTCCACCTTTTAACCCATTTACTAACCCAGGCTATGATAAAAGAGACGAAGGTACGAATACTGGTTACTACGGAGAAGATCCCTTAGCACAAATAAATCGACGAATACAAGAGATAGCCCACTTTGTGAGACAGCCGCACCAACAGCCGTCGCCGCCGCCTCACTTTCCTATATTCTATCCAGTGCTTTTTATACCTTCTGGTGATTGTAATTGTAACAACGAAAACCAAAACCCAACCACGCCAGAACCTGATAGCTCCGTAAAACCTGATACCTCCGTAAACCCTGATAACAATGACGGTGATAACAATGACGGTTATAACACTGAAACCACAACACCAGGTGTAGTGAGCCGCTGGCCCGATATGGAAGACAATAGACAAAACTGGGGTGTGGTCGTGAATGAATCAGACTCAGAAGAGGGTATAGACTTCAGTAGGCCGATTTCATTTGATCCTATCAGACTGAATAAACCCATGAGACCAGCACCGTCTGTGGAGCACGGAACCTTTCAGAGTGACTCGAATGACCAGAATCGACCCCAGTCTGAGGCACCTAGTTTTCAAACCACGCCTTCAAGTCCTCAGTCTCAAACCACAAGGCGACCACCTCAGAATATGCCTCAAAACACACAACCTCCTCGAAACAGGCCTCAATCTGGCCTAGCACCTCCAAGTCGCTGTGATGGTGCCATCCTAACCTGCTGTCATCAACCCCAAGTTGTGTACGACTGCTTCGCAATCCAGGGGTGCCCTGACTTGACAGGGTACGGAAGCCCTTGTGACCCCAAGCAGATATTGCGAGTGATTGAAAGGTTCCAGATGTACTATGGACAACGAAATAATTGAGGCTCGAAGACCTGTTATGTGTAAATGTGACAACCCGTTATAAAACTACAAAATTTCAGTTCCGAGCTTAATTTAAAATAGTAATTTATGTTATACTTAGTGCCGCCCGTTCTTGTTACACGAACAAGTAAAAATTACGCTTGAACTTGTGTTTTTTTCCCGTAGGTATTATAGGGAAATAAGGTTTTTCTCTATATCCTGAATGCAAACAGTGTTGATTCCAATCATCTGAGACATTGAAATATTAAATCTTAAAGGCAAGTGAAACACATTATTTTTGTAAGTTAATCGTTAACGTCTTTTGGCTTTGATACTCCTAGAAATTAAACAGTCTCTTTAATTTATTGCTTGTAATTACTGTTGCTATAGTATTTTTATACAATCGAACAGAAATGTAAATACTCTAGTTATACAATTTTATACTCAAACAAGTACAATATAAGGATAGCAACAATGTTCCTATCACCTATGTTTTAAAACTACAATAAAAAGATTCGTCATAGACTAAGTATCTCGTCACTTTGTTTTTTTCCCTTGATCTATAGAACTCGTTCCATATTTGAAACTTGATTTGCGGCTATTTAATTCTAATCATATACTTCTAAATAGTCTGTGATACGACAAGTTTATGCAAAGTCATGTCAAGCTGTATATAAAGCACTTACATCAACCTTCACCCATTCAGTACATACGTTTCAAGTTTTGGTATGAAGGTAGAAATATCAACCAAAATGTTATTCTTTCTACCGCAAAGAAGCAATGATCATAACAATGGCTGGAATATTTGATTTTCCAATTATTACAGATTTGTGGTATATGGCTTCATCTCATTAAGTGTGAAGAGATATGAGGACCAGGGTGTAAAGTTCACTCATACTCTCAGAAAAGGGAGGATCCTCCGACCAGATGGATGTCGTATCTGGTGGGCAACTGCCCGATGATTGTTGTCGGGAAGTTGTATATATGCTATCTGCGCGGTAAACTCTGCTTGCGCGATGCAGGATTGATGCGTTTGTTCGCATGTGGCGGTGTAGATGCCGCCACAAGTGTTATTGATGCAAATGACATCAGAATAATGTACTATGGAGTCGAGTAATGAACGGTCGAAGTCGGGAAATGTAATCAGTAGGAAATCCCGAGTTCGTAGGTGGCTTTAGTCATAAGTATAAGCCGAGAGGTGTAATCATTACCCCAGAACAAATGTACAGCTAAAACAATGTGGGTCGATTAGAGAGTAAAGTTATTGGCAGTGACTTAAGCTGAGTGGACCAACGGAGACGACGGTCGAACCTAATGCTGTGTCGAATAAAAGAGCTTGTCGTGAGGGTCTGAAATATATATTATTTAGACTTTTAATTAACATTACAAAAATTGTTGAAAATTGATTAGACTTATCTCCGAAACTACTAAGCCTAAAATTAAGAAAACTGTTCTTTATACATTACAAGAAAACTTATAGAACCGTCTCCACGCGAGTTCAACGCGCACTTATCCGGTTGTTTCCTTGTACCCATTTCACTGTCAGCAGTTTTAATCAAAGGTTTAATAACGTAAATTAACCTTCTCTATAAACAATAATTTTAATTGATTAGTTGTCACTTATCATGATTGCCTCAAAATGGCAAATCTACTCAGAAAGGTCGAACAGAAGACATCAGTGAAGGAATGAATGCGGAAGGCGGGGAACAAATAACAGTCGACTGCGATTGAATTAATAACATTAAGCATTCAGCATGTGCCTAATCATCAAAGACGAATTTATCTTTAAAAATTTATGAAGACAAAATACAGATAGGATAGACAAAATGTTTTTTTTTTAGAAACTTGTCCACAATCTGTCATATTCTTCCACCTACAAAACCTGTTTCTGTGGTGGTCAAGATATGCGTGCAACAACAAATAATATAAAAACGTATGAGGTTGTATGTAGGGGGTAATCTTCGGAATTACTGATCTGATCCCAAAAATTCTTTCACTAATGGTAAGCCACATTATCCCTGAGTGTCTTAGGATATGTTTTATGATACAACGAGAAACTTCACGACAACGACGAAACGGGCAGAAGCTAGTGTTCACATAAGTCGCTACGGTCGTTTTGCGTAAGCTAAACCAGAATGTCGATTCTGTAAAAATCTAACCGTGAAGACATGCGTGGAGTGAGCTGTCAGTCATCCCGTCGTTGTCAATCCCTAGCATCAGTGACACTGACAGCTCACTGCTCACTCCACGATCACATCACCTGAGTTTTCACTGTGAGATGCTGACAGAATAGCACTACTGTAGGCCAATTTTTGTACTCAAAAATAGTTCAAATCCAAGTCGCAATCTCATCTCAGCGACAGTCAATGTCAAAAACTTGTCAAAAATGTATGTAAATTTATTGTATTATTGACAGATTGAGACTGAGATTAAAATGCGAACGTTCTTCCCATCTTTTTATTTTTTTGTCAGTCAGCAGGGTTGATGTCTGTGCAAGCACATAAGTTCCATCACACGTGGAGGCTCGTACCATAAACGTTAGTACACCCACCCGGCATCGAACAAAATTGATGCAGTATTATAATTTTTTGCCAATTAATTTACATAACAATCCGGTTCTTGAAGCCAGTATCAAATCAAAGTTCTTAGACTCATACATTTTAATAAATATGGAATTCCCAGTCTGTTGAGTATTCGAAAATGATAAATAATTTTTATTGCTTATCAATATTTACAAATAACAATTTAGAGTAACGTTTTCTTTTCCTGTTGATGTTTAATAACTCAACAAGTGCTTACGTAAGTTTGGTAAGTAAATACAGGTACCTAATTATTTGTTATGTAAACTAAGAGTGTTTTAAGAAATCGGTATAAAACCTTATTATTTTTAAACAGTCTTCTTTTGACCGTCATCCAGTTTATTTTCCCTAGGGTTAACTTAAGGGTCCATCTTGGCAAATTCCTAAACAAGTGGAAATTTTCTGACTGTTTGCAAAGTGGCTGGCCTTTCCAGCTAGTTGTCCTGTGACCCATATAAAAATACTACAACAAAATATGCAAATAGGACAGGCATATTCTAATCAAATTCGGAGACACGTAATGACGGCATGTGTTCATAAATCTGATGTTCATGTATGTAACTGGGTTTTTACCACCGAAGCAAATAAATAACACTTTTAGAAAAAGGTTATTCACGCCTCTAAGCGATAAACAGAATTATCCACGTCATCGCCAAATTTCAAGATAACTATAATGTCTAAACAAAATCCTGCATCCCCAGTTATCGGAAAGAAATATGAGTATGCAGAAACACGAAGTTTATATACCTTTATAAATACAAATGTCCTCAGACGATGGTGGAGTCAACTGAGAGGAGGACGTATCGTGCAGAATAAGTGAAAATTACCAGAATACCTGTTAAAAACAAGGACGGTTACATCCAAACACAGGAAGGAATTTAGTAAGTCATGTCCAAGCATATAATTGTTAGTAATATTATATTTACATTAAAATCACGCGTTTAATTACAATTTTCACGGTGTGTAGAATTTCGACACGTTACTACGAAATGTTTACGCTTATTACACCTTTTTTTTGAGGTTATGCAGCAAAAACCTAATTTGTACAATGTACATAGGTACATTATATTCGTATATTCGCATTTTCTCGTTTTTTCTTTTACTTAAACTGAGCTATCTTTGCAGGCACTAGTAAAGTGATTATGATTAAACAGTTACAAAGTTAATTCGAAAACTTATCATATTGTTAAGTAAAGTTCTCATCACAATTTCAATTTCCAAAGTGTCAAAGAAGTACTACGTATAAAATACTACGTGTAACACTGCTCATTTATAGTTTACTAAGAAAACACATGTGAGTAGAATTTACACCGGCATGTGAATGGCTCACTAACGGTCACACCTTCGCGGCCTTGACATTGTCTACGTACGTCACTTAAAAGGTTCCTTCTGTCCAACATTTGCTCCAACAGCGTGATAAGAAAAAAAAACAGATTAACAAATGTTTGTGTATTGGTAGTTGGCTGCATCGACACACGGCATCGTCCGTTGTCCTCGCGGCTCTGGGAAAACCAAGCGCGTCGGTTTGCGACATTTATGCATTTATTATACAGAATCACGTTTCTCGTCACGTGAACCCACATTTTTTGTTATATAATATTACATGTTTTATGTTTATATTAGTGTTACTGATCCTCTATGGGAAAAAAATGTAGATCTCCTTCTGCACGTATTTGGCCAAGTTATGCCATTGTTTGCACTCAGTAGGAAGCAACATCTGCGTCACACATTACTTTATTGTCACTTAAGTTGACATTTAACTTCTTGTCTGCAATCTCGGGAGATGGATGGCAAGATAACACTGACCATCTACAGAGCATACAAATAGTCTTCACCATTGTAAGCGGTGCATATGACGCTCATAAATCGTTTTTCTTTATATGCAGCTGTTCTATATTGCTTAAAATTTTTACCATGTCCATTCCACAAGTAAATAAGAACAATGTAGTTCATTTGTTGCGTACAATCAAAATATAAACCTAAATGGTTTTTATTTTGTTACAGAGATGACGGCCTACACGATAATAATCATCGCTACATTGATGTTTACGCAAGCAATTTGCAGACCCGAGGGCAGTAGAAACACTATCAGTGTCGGCAGCACGATCAAACCACCAGCCAGTCTCTCTTACAATGAACTGCGATATATCCTACAAGCAAGAAATGGTGCAGAGGTCCCAACACCGAAAATTCTATCTCCATGCGCTAGAGCGATCCTCGGCTGCTGCAAAGACAACCATATGAACGAGTCCTGTTCCGAGTCTCTCAATTGCGGCGCATTCTTCTTCGACGATAACCCTTGCGAAGATAAGTTTATAATGGACGCTTTGAAAGCGGCGAAGAGTTTCTACCAGCAATTATAAGTTACCACGTATAGTACACAAATTAGTTTTAGTGGAAATAGTGCAAGACTGTTGAATAGTGTGTTGAATTCTTTGGTTCAAAAGGAAAGACGTGTCCCGAGTCCTAAGACTTTTTTTAATAAGAATAATTGCAGCCTTTTTCGGAGTTTCAAGGTTGTTATTGTGAACCTTGTTCCAGTTACTATATGCTTTTACTGTTGAACTGTAATTTATGAACGTATTGAACTAATTATCGTAATCTTAATGTCGAATCTTTACGATAAATGATGCAACTTTCTTTATTTTGTACAAGTTAATTTATCTTAATCATTCTGTAAACACAATTTTTTTGCATATAACATTCCCAGACAATCAAGTGAAAATGTATGAAAGTGGTCTCGCCTAATAACTTACCACTACTACATACACAAAACTATGTACTTAATAATTAATAATACAATATTAATGTAAATAATAAATATAATTACTTAATAATTAATGTATGTGCGTGAATGCCTAAGCTTAAGGCTATTGTTAGGCCTAATGAAGTGTCCACTCAAGGAACACGCGAGATAATGTATGTCGGTTCAGAATGGGCCAAGAAGTACCTATTGTATATGTTATCATATTTTAATTAACGACGTTTTACAGAACACGCGAAAATCCTATTATTAATTTCTTCAGAGGTGACCAAGTATACGTACTTTACTGAATCGAGCTCAATTATTGGTTGGTTGTAATTATTATTAACAATTAATATGTTTTTTAAAATAATAATTTATTTATTAATGTTACAATTTTTATAATTAATATTCTTTTTAGGGTGTTATTGATGATGAGTTTTGTTTAATTTCTAATATATTCTTGTAGCCTTGGATGAAAAAAAAAGTTCGTAATGCAAGTCTAAATATTAGTTTCGAGTTTTAGTTTTCTACTCGACCCTTACCGTATTAGATATTATTAGTATAAATTATAATATAGTAATGTTAATTTATTCGTTATATGGTGTGATTGTCACAATAAGATTCCCAAGGGATCTGAAATATCTTAGTAAGAGGATCGACTTTCGTAGCATGACATCACAAAATAGTTAGTAGTTCCCACTGCCATAGCTCATTGTGCAATGAAGATTATTTATATCATTAGAGACAGCTAATTGCGTATCACATTTTCGTAAACGATTACGACTAATCTGTTGTATTTTGACAGTTCAAGAACATTCATTGCGTTATTTACATTGTTGAGCAGATTTTTTATCAAACTTTTGAAGCAATGGATTAGCAATCTGTTTCAAAACGATCAGATTCCGATTGATTGTGTATTACGTAATTAGGGTACAAATCCTTCTACCTATACAAGATTATTATTTTAAGTCATAAAATGTTTGTATGTTTAAAGTTAGGTAGTTTAAAAATAAACTAAATTATGTGTGATATCTTCTTAGTTATCAATCTTAATAATTAGTGTAACCATTCGTATTCGTAGAAGCGTAGTCTGTCAAGGCTAATGTCAAACCTAGTGGGGTCCTTATTTTATCATACAGATAAGATCTCTTTTTTTCACGTATTAATATTTTTTATGCTGGGCACTTATGAATACTTTTATCACTTTGGGGCCAAAGTGATAAAAGTATTCATGTTAGGACAAAAACGTGGTAGACCAGAGCGATTTTCCAGCGATATCTGCAAACATTTTTTTTGCCTTAATATTTACGAAATAAGAATGCTTTGACTGTTTATCTATGTTACGATTATTTCTAACTGTATTAAATAATAAATAGTATTCAAACAGCAAGGACTGTCTTTTTAAACTAAGAGCACAACAAAATATTTGTTTGGAACAGATTTAAAACACAATTTAAATCGAGTAAAGATTGTTTGGCAGGAAGCCAAGCTGACTGGAGGCAACAAGTGCTCGTTAAAATACTATAAAGTTATTATATTTTTTATCTCTTTTATATCCTCATATTGTCCCACTAGGACATAATGGTTTTAAATACAATTTCTTGGTGGAAAAATTGTTTTGAGATTTCAGATTCAATTGCTTGCTAGCATATAATGTTACCACTGCTGGGGCTCAGGCCTCCGCTCGGTGAGAGGGAGTAGGCTGTCATCCACCACGCGGGCCCGGTGCAAGTCGGCAGATGTCAAATGTCTTCGAATTAATGGTTCTAGGACATGCCGGTTTACTCACGATGTTTTCATTCGCTGTTTTGAGAGCAGTGGTGATGAAATAATTTACACAATGGAAAGCGTCGGTCTGGGTTCGTAGCTACGACCTCACACTCGTAAGTCGGGGCTGTAACCACTGGGCCACCACTGCTCTGAACTGCTTGCTGACAACGAGCTAAATGCGCTTATACACGGTGCAAGTAACTGGAGCGTGAAAAAGGCTACGTGTGCACGAGCTACGCGCGCGTGTTAAATATTCGGCGGGTACTAACTGGACTGGACGATCGCATTTTTTACACGGTAGTTTACATGAACGTTACGTCATCACGACAAAACGTTCATGGGAGATTGGCCAAAAAAGACAACACAGACTAGAACAGACTAGACCGTTGCCAACTAAGGGAAAAAAGCTTGAACAAAAAGTTTACATGATTCGGATAGCCTGCGCGAGTCATTGTCACGTATGCTACATCACATACGCCATTTCAAAGCAGAATATTGACACTGACAGCTCTTGAACGCGTTTTAGATGTGCTGATCGCGTTTAGTTTCATTGATAAATTGGCACTAAGTGAAGTCAATTATGGTGAATTTCACCAATGTTTTACGTTTAAGAGCTGTCAGTGACATTATTTTCAATGGAATATCGACACTGACAGCCCAAGTAGCACCAAACTGCATTATTGCATATCACATAGGGTTCACATCGGTAACTTTAGCATTTATGAAGACTTATTAGAGTTCACCCGAACTGCAAAAGCTGAACATTACGCTTTCGCCTGTTTATTAACTATAAATATAAACAATCACGGAAATAACATAGTACGAGAGTTCGTATAGGTATATACAGGTCAGTGTTAATCAGAATTTGGCAATTAGCCACATTTTTATGGACCTAAAAGTAGCTATACTCCGAATTGAAGGTTACACAAAACCCTTAAAATGCTTGAATTTTAAGAAAGATTGTGTGATCTGCTATAGTGCAATCAATTATTCTGTGACTTTAATTAACAATGTTAAATTGCGTCTTGCTGAACATAGTTGATCTTCAACAGTGTTAATCAGCTTGTTACACACAATCTCATAATAACACTTATGTAGCCCACATGATCACTAAGGGTGAATGAATGCGATGCTGAATTACAGCAAACTGCTATAAGTTAGATCACATGTAACCTTTGATCCTGGTTTTAGCTGAATTCTTGTACTAACATAAGCAATTATTCTACTTATGCAGCTAAATAAGATCCTGAAAGACTACCATTAGCGCCCGGTACGTATTATCAGTTAAACGCCGTGCCGCGCCGCCATTATTGCGATATTTTGGTATTTATTTTGAAATGTAGATCTAAACGAAAAACTGGCAGAATACGCCGAAAAATTAATGCGGAATTCTACACAGCAATACAGATAACACAGGGAACCCTGAACAACCAAGAGTTAATGGAATCTTAGAACAGGAGGGTTCCGTACCTATCCGAAAAGGTTGGTGTTGAATGACGTACAGATTTAGATGGACAAAGCTCGTGTCCGTACGGATTGAGGAGCCATGTCTCATACTTAAACACGGATACTACAAATATTTGGTAGTAACTTAGCCGTGTTTGTAGGCCCCAACATGGAATTTGTAGTAAAACCCATCAAAAGTTACAGGACGTTTAACCACTAGAGAACATGATGGGTATCCTCAAAGGGATTTCTGAGATTCTGGCATAGCCACCATGTTGAAGAATGACTACCAAAGAAAGATGGATAGTCACTATGGAGGGGACTATACAGATAGAATGTCAGAGGGATCGGATAAGCATCATGATAAATATTTGTTCTCTTATACAGGTATGTGAAGGATTATGGTGGCTTCTCAATCCTGACGGTCCACAGTACTGCGACGCCATAGAAACGATCGCTCGAAATTCAAAAAAGATGAAGTAAACAAATCGATTAACGATTCCCGGAATCATAATCTAGACACATTAGAGGTCATTGGTTGGTTATTATTTTTTAAATAAATCTATTGGAGGGTAGAAATAATATGAATAAACCCCTTCACAATGAATTTGCAATCATGTATGAATGAATTTGCAGTTTTACGCTTACGGTTATCACTTCGAAAATATTTTTTTATTCGGTGTGCTCATAAAAAATATGAAATCTTCTACAAAGGTATGTTGATTAAAATGATTAATAAGAATTATTTCAGTAGCTTTCGTTTTCTCAATAAACCGTGTTAACTAGAAGAGTTCTTTTCTTTTCATTTTTTTTAAATTTATGTTAATTTTGATAGATCAGCAAAAAAAACTAGTAGTTGCAAACTCAATCATATTTTTTTGTACCGTAGCTTAAGCCTTTGGATTTCTAATGTAGTTAATTCTATGTATATTTAGGGTTCGGAACATACAACAGTTTTTTTTCTTCTAAATGCACCTCGACGAATTTTGAATTCTGACTGCTTTTACGCATGGCAAGACAGCCCAAAGGGGTGTAAGATAAGCGGAGCTCAGGGGAAAATTGGAAGAATTTATAACTTGAAAACTGTTCCGAAGATACTCAAGCATTGGTGTCAGAAAAACGTAAAACTTTTGTATGGTAATGGCCAAAAACAGGGCCAAATCAGGTCAAAACATGGAAACTTTTTAAAATATAATACCCCATGGCTTACTGAAAGTTTGGAGTTACCGAGCTATCTACGCTTTCTAGAGAACAAAAAGATCAGATCAGAACCTGGATGTTCTCGCGGGAGAAAGCCAAAGAGTTTTGAAGAGTGCGCGCCCTCCACGTAACGGAAAAAAGTGAAGTGATTGGCTGAAAACTTCGAGTAAATTGTCTTTGGCACATACAATGAGTTTACGTAGTGAAGGACATTCTCAAGTATCAAACGTTGATAAAATTGAAGAAAAGGTAGTTCGGGGCATAGTGTATATGAGCAGAAATTCGATGACTCGTCAAACATGGATGAATATCAGCAGATATTCATCCATGTTTGACGAGTCATCTAAATTGTTCTTCAACTGTAGCGGAACTATTATTTGGCACAATCCGCGTCCAGGGTTTACAGCCCAGACCCATAAAATTTGCTTTTATTACAGAAAATTCCGACGTAGTCGTAGCCGAATACGCATGTTGGAGCAAAATTAGTTCCATCTGAAGTGCACATTATTGATTGATTTCTTGATTTACATTTCACAATGGTTGATGGGAGTGTATGCAATATTGTGTCTAACACTGACAGTACGTCCAAGTGTTTCATATGTGGTGCCAAACCTTCCGAAATGAATAGGGGCTTTAGAGAGGGTACCAAATGAAGATAATTACAGGTTTGTTATTTCGTCATTGCAGGCATGGATTCGTTTCTTTGAATGTTTATTTCATATCGCTTACCGTCTTTCAGTGAAATCATGGCAAGTGAGAGGAGAAGACAACCAAACAGTTGTAAATGAAACAAAGAAACGAATACAAGCTGCGTTCAAAGAAAAACTTTGACTTATTGTTGACAAGCTTAAGTCAGGTTTTGGGTCAACAAATGATGGAAACCCTGCTAGGCGCTTTTTCAGAAACCCTGAAATTTCTGCAGAAATAACAGGAATTGCTGTGTCTTTGATAAAGCAAATGACAGTTATTCTCAATGTCATTGCGTGTGGCTACGATTTAAACATTGAGAAATTCAGTGATTTGTTGACTCAAACCAAAAACAAGTACTTGGAACTACTACTACTGGTACCCCTGGTATTACATGCCAGTTACAGTTAATAAAATACTTGTGCACGGTGTTGACATAACATTTTCATGTATACTTCCAATAGTTCAAATGTCAGAAGAGGCATTGGAAGCTCGAAATTCGTAAAATCCGTGAACACCATACCCGAAAGAGTTCTCGCGTTCATACGAACAGGGACCTGCTAAATTTGCTTCTTCTGACATCTGATCCGAAATTGTCGTCAACACCGAAATTTTAACCAATCCCGCGATCAACTCTCAGCTGAGGTTACACAATACCTAAAGTTTGATTATCCAGATAGTATGTAAATGTTTTTATATAATTTTATATTTCATTATGTCTTGTAAGTTTAGTCATTAGAAGGTATTATTTATGTAACTTTTACATTAAGTTTTCCATAGTTACATTTTAAATTTTTTTTTATAATTTTTTTCTTACCATGTGAATATTTATTAAAAATGTGTATTTTGTTTTAAAAGAAAATTATGAAAAATCTCAAAAAATATTTTTGCCTTTAAGAAACCAAATAGAAACGACCGCGACCAAGACGACACTATAAATAGTATAATATAGTATTGTATCATAGTCAACATTTTAAATCAATTTGAGAACATTTTGAATTTTGAGCTATCCTTTGTATGGCGTCGCAGTACTGTGCGTCTCTAGAAAATATATGTACGTACCTACTAAAGCAGTTGATCAAATCGGATAACAATAGCATAGATATTTAGTAGAAATTTCTGCTCAATATTGGTGTACTCCAACATCCTGCACTTTCAGTATTTCAAAAGATATCAGTAGTTTAAATATTCCTTAACAATTGAGTGTATAGGGTGACCACAAATAACTCAAACTATGATCAAAAACAGTGTTATAATGGCACTATAATCATTCATCAGGAACCAGTACTAAACAATGAACACAAATTAATAAAACTAACGGAGGATTAAACCCTTATTTTTTTTGTCAGCCTAGACTGTCCTACTGCTTTGCAAGAACCGCCCCCAAATTCTTCCAAGCAATCTTTTTTAGAGCCACCTCGACCCAACCCTTGCGATACGCATCTAGAACGTAACCCAAATTGCCTTTTTTTAATTAACTACATATGGACAATGGTGCCGATTCACTTATCACATATGCCTCTAAACTAGACCAAAACAAATCACAAAAAAAAAAAACTCCTGTCAAACGACGATAGAATCTCAAGCTGTACAAGGCTGCTGGATAAGAGAGTTGGCAGCGCTGTTTCAGCTGATATAACTATGATGTGGGCTAAAATTAAACAGCTATTAGCTGAATCACTGCAACTAAGACAGCAGCTTGTACAGCTTAAGATTCTATGGTAGACAGTAATTCAGCTGATATACAGCCCGAAGCGCTGTTACTTGAGTGCGCTCGAACGCGTTTCAAATGGGCTGATCGCGTTCAGTTTTGTTGGTGATATTGGCACTAAGTCGAAAGGACTACTATGAAATTAAGTAAATAATTTAAAAAATAACTTATTTTTACCTTTTTACAGCCACAATAAAACTGTCTTTTGGATCGTAAAGAAACTCTATATACAACCGCTTTATAGCCGGTGTTGAAACACTATAAGGTTTACAGGCTACCCCTTTTTACGAGTTAATTCCCTTGGTATTAACGTTCTCCGCTTCAGAGCAAAGCTGTTCCCACCGTATTCATACCAAACTGTTTGAAATATTGCTTCTTTACTAAATAAATGTGTTTATATTGGATAACACTATGTAAATGGAGACTCTTCTGCAAAAAAAAAAAATAGGAAACTAGTTGCACCCCGCGGTTTCATCCGCATAAGTCTCGATCCCGTAGAAATATCGGGATTAAAAGTATCACATGTTCTAATCCAGGTGATGGTCTACCCGTATGCTTAATTTCATCCAAATCCGTTGAGCCGTTTTAGCGTGAAAGCGTAACAAAAAACATACAAAAATAATTTAATTTGTTCTCTTTATAATTTTATAAGTCTATAGAACTTCAAATAACTAAAAAAAAGTTAAAATCAAAACACTTAAATATAAATATAAAGTGAAGAGATTTGAGGAACAGGGTGTAAAGTTCACTCATACTCTTTAGAAAAGAGAGGATCCTCCGACAAGATGGATGTCGTATCTGGTGAGCAACTGCCCGCCGAAGGATGTCGGGAACATGTATATGCTAGCTGCGCGGTAAACTCTGATTGCGCGATGCAGGATTTGTGTGACGTCAGTGCGATACATTGTTCGCATGTAGCGGTGTAGATGCCGCCACATAACTTAAAACTCAATTGGAACATTAAAGACAGCAAAGCAATGGACTGAGTTTATAAAATCCAAGTTTGACACATGAGTGAAAAATCACACTCGAACTCAAAGCATTTATTTCAATTAAACCATTTACAGGCACTTTTGAATTTTCATGAAGTCGGTCAGTCAGACATTTGAAGCTAGATGCCCATTCCAAAGCGTAGTAGGTACAGTAGCGCTCATAACTCCATAAGCAATCTCACAAAGCAATAGATTGACGCTTCGGTTTCACTAACGACCTTCTTTTATAAGTTGGTTCTATACTATAGACACGCACACACACTCACTCTGTATGTAATTGATAGTAGTTTCTATTTTCGACAAACTTAACATATGCTAGCCTAGTCGTTACCGTGCTTGAGTAGGAGCGATTATGGCGAGCCCTGAGTTCTAATCTAACCTGCGCCTGCGGATTAAGCTTGATGTTATTTTCAAATAATATCTATGTAAAGTTTTTGATATTTTATTATTAATACCTAAAATTAACAAATTTTGTTTTAATAAAATTACTTGAAGTGGTTCGATAATCATTCGATACTTGTCTCGTTCATCTTGTTTACATAAATAATAAAAGTTTGTAGGTAGACCACAGAAAACTGAGTATATTGTTTTGATTTCTGTAGTAGCAATTTTCAAAATACAGTGAAATGTAAACATTGAAGCGTTGGCAATATTATTGCGCTGCGTAAAAGCGGAAGTAAATCATGTGATAACACAAATGGACTAAGTGTGAGTGTTATCATTTAAATATTTCTTAATTTTCTAAATGTAAATTACTATTTGTTTAAATTAGTGAATGATGAGTAAAGTGTTATAAACATAATGTCATTTATAATATTTTTCTATAGTATCCTTTATTGTATTTTGCTTAAAGATGTCTATTAGTATTACATTCTTTGTTCTAGAGAAATACTGTGAGTCTGTGAATTAAGAGATATGAGGAAGAGGAAATTCTTGCTAGTCGGAGCGCTTGTTTATGAAGTGGAAAGCCTATTTAAATAAGACTTCACATGGTGAATGAATAAAAAACTAATGGTTTCATACCAACCGGACATTTTGCTGAATTATTCAACACGTCATTAAAAACTGTTCGCCGTATACTCCACGCTATAAAGGTTGCATCACCGAAGCCCAGCAAGCAATAACGTAATAAACAATAATGTTTAAGTTTCGGAATAGTTTATCCAGCATAATGCACTATATCCGTGATTATTTAATTATAATAAAATTTAGGTTTAGTTTCAATCTTCTTTTCCTAACGAATATGAATACTTGAGCTATCCTCAATATGTAATCTATATTCAGTAAAGCCAAATAAAATGTGAAATACTTAATGTAAACAAACTGCCCTACATAACCACTTATTAAAATCACTTATTTTGGAAATTCATGATCGAAGCTTAATGTTTATTGTGAAATAAATCTTAACTAAACTTATCAAAGTTTTTTAACATTACACATGTCACCATAAAAGAAATTGCTTCCAAGTTCTTTGACATAGTATTGCACAACCTATTTATCTGAAGACATTATTTTAAATAATCGTATCGGTTGGTATCTTTATGTAAAATGTTATAACAAACACATATGTTTTTAATTTTGTTATCACTAGTAACGCTTTTTTTTATTCTAAACCCTTTATTATAATAACAAAAATAAAAAAGCAGCAATTTATTGAATATTGTTATTATTGCAAACCAAAATAATAAAAAAATCTGCATCTTATGAGATCAGAACCTAAGCCGACTGTTTCTTAGTCCAACGCTTGGCGCCTACTGCTACCAGCTTATATAGATTACTCGAATTTTAGCAATGCCATAAACTGGTCAGGTTACGAGTATGATGTGTGTCTAACAAAAGCGGCGGAAGTATGTTTTTGTTTCGTGTAGTGCGATGCGAGTACGCGACGATACGTCAGTGTGTGCTGTGCAAACTTGCGATCTTTGTGGTGTGTGTCGTTTAAACACATACATTCGTACCGCGAGTTCACAGCAATACGACTCTTAACGTGGCTATCGACTTTTGAATGCTTACTGTACCTATGGAGAAGAAAGGGCAAGATACTCCAAGACACTCTTTTAAATAATGTTGTTCTTAAAAATATAAAACACAGATTTTTTTAACCAGAAAACTGTTTTTATAAAGTTATGTAGGTACCCAAACTTAACTCTTATCGTAACCAATCCACAGAAATTACAAGCAACATCGTCTGGCCTGCGGTTTACCTAGTCTAACCAACTTAGAGAACTTCGTACGGTCCATTAGGCCGTAACCTGTAATTGATATCGGTCCTCATTTTGGTCCCCAAATGCCTACGGCTTATGGATCCAGCCAATAAGTGGCTGGTTCTCGGAGGTACAACAAATTTGTGGTTTCTGGAAGCCTAGTCAGTTAATCAAATCTTAATTTGTGGCTTTTGTTCTGGACTCAAGTTTCTCCAATTTCCCGAATCAAATGTGTGGGGTGTTGGTGGACGGACAAAACAACAGCCAATGGTGAGGAGGCAAACGTATCCTTGTCGTTGGCGTTCTTTATCATAAAGGCACCGAGTTGTGAGAAACCACAGATCACGGAATCGCCGCACCGGGAATGTCTAAAGACGGCAGTCGTGGCGCGTTGGACGCAGAACTTCTATCCGAATCGCCATTAGACACATCATATTCGTCATCGTATCGTATTATTGTTCATCGTATTTCTATTCATGATTTGTGTCGTAATGCAAATGACGCGATTGGTTTGTATGGAAAGTGTTGACAATGCCGTGTCAAGCAAGGCCACGTCTCCCGAGTCGTTCAGAAACATATCTGCAGCAGTTCCTTAACTTTGACAGTTGAACAAAGAAACTTGATACTAAAAAAGAAAAAAAACCTTTGCTTTACACTTTGTCGGTTTGTTATCTTTTCAAATAAAAGTCCGAGCGAAAAACTACGAAATAGACTTTTATGACGTAAACTTTGATAATGACGTCATAAATGTAGCTTGTTATCAGTGTCCTCATACTGAAGGCAGTAAACTGAACAATGTTGCCCACCTGAAGCCGTTTTATTGCCTTTTAAAATATGTTTTGTTCAGGAACAGGAACATTTTGGTTTGGTACAATAAAAACTAAATGGGTCTCTTTGAAGAATACAAGTTCCTTAAACGTAAGTACGTACTTCGAAGATGCATAAAATAAAAGTGTACTTATGTATTGTTGGTGGCCCAGTGGAAAGAAGTGTATTTGTTACGTTTCAAACTTATTTGAGTCGTCTCCTTCCCATGTTCGACTCATGGATTCAACGTTATATCTTTACTGCTTGCAAGAAAAGAAGTGTGTCTATAAGAAAATCTTGTTAAGGGGTTGGTGTTTTATACGGTCTGATATTGATAACCGACAAAAAATAAACAAAAGCTGTCTCTCAAAAATGTGTGGTTTAGGGTATTGATCTAGCAAAAACCTTAAACAATTTCTTGTTTGAGCCATTCCCTTAACATATGATTTGGGTTTACCCCTTAAAAATTACAATTAAACAAGCGATTTTCCTCGATCGTCCACGAATCGTTCGTTCTGTCATGTTGTCAGTTCCTAAGTGGATGCTGTCACGAATCCATTTGACATAATCCCTGAAGCGCCTCTAGAGTCACGCTCAAAAAAAGATAAGGTTTCTTATTTAAAGCGTAAAGATTAGAACAAAAAAACAGGGTCATAGTCAAAATAAAGTCATAAACAGGGTTAATTTATTAAGATAACAAAATTCCACAGATACATATAACAGACGGTTAACGATAAAACAGCAAAAAAAACTTAATTTCAAGTAACTACAGCTAACTGCGGCAGCTAACACAAATAGTGTTGTTGGGTACTTAAAATTATGAGTGAGGTATTTTTTGGGTTCCGTACCCAAAGGGTGCATACGGCACCCGATTTACTAAGCCTCCGCTGTCCGTCTGTCCGTCCATCTGTCTCTCAGCGGGTTGTAACTCATGAACCGTACTTAATAGGTCGACAGTTGAAATTTTCACAGCATTACGGTAACCAATTTAAAAAAAAGTAAAAAATTAAACGATAAAAATTTGTGACTAGCACAGGCCTCTCGTTGCGAGCGATAATTGTGGACAAAACGCCGACGGTGGCAAGACACGGATTTACACCATGAACAAGATGTAATTTATTATTTTGATTTTAAAACTTTCACAAAATGTAAAAATGGTGTGTTTTAATATGTTTAAACCAAATATTTATGTACGTATACGCTACAACACAATTTATACGACAAATAAATGGATACTTTGTTTTAACGTTAAGTTTTGAGACATTTAAAACTTAAATTGAGATTAAGGTAAACGAAGCGGCAAATTAAAGTGTCAATAATCGAATCGAGAATCTAAATGTTACGTTGCTGCAATTACTAGTTCCATCTGTCAAAGAACGGTTAACCTAGTAGACAGGGTGTAGTGTTAAATATTGTACGGGGGAACGGAATCCTCCGTGTGCGAGTCCGACTCGCACTTGACGTTTTTTAAATTTAATTGCGGAGGTACGCTAGCTAATTTTATTTGACCCTGTATACGAAGAAATGAACGATGTGGTAATTAATTTCTTCTTCAAGTCCATACATAATTTGTGAGTTTGTCGACATATTATTGTGGAATTTTGAGGCAGTTGGTTATTGCTTTCAAAATGGCTTAGCAGCCGAGAGAACACTTACACCGTAGAAAGCTTTCCTTAAGCAACTCCTAGACACAGAGCATCTTTTTAAGAAAGTTTCTCTCTCCGGATACCTGGGCAATTGTAGTTTGAATCCTATTCCCGATATGTACAATATTATTTTTATTTTTGAAATTGATTGCATATCTTTTTATACAAGTACTTGCGAGCAACCCCTGCTTTGCACGATTTTTACGACTGGACAAAACATCGAGATTTCTTAATTAAATGCGAGTTTAATAATAATGTAAATACACATAAAACCACCAAAACCCGCATCAATGTCCGTTGCGTAGTTTAGAAATACAAGGCGGTCACACTGATAGATTCTAAAAGCGACTTACATTTAATTTAGAAACGTATGGCGTAGCTAGGGATTTTGTCCAGGGGGACAGGATTTTATCCATCCAGCTGAACTAACCACAAGTCATTAAAAGAGAGATCATAAATTACGCCTACTAATAAATAATTCCACCAAAACATTTCATGTAAAGTAGATTGCCAAGACATAAATAACGATTTCACTGAGAGTCAAGGCCCTAAATCTACAAGGCTTTACTCCACAAACCACATTTGGCTTTTTTGAAAATACGACGAAACGTACGTACGTACGTTTTTTTTTCTTTTTTTTTTGCTCCATTGGCGATGAGTATTATAGTTATATGTAAATTGATTTTATGATAAACTTATTATTTATGTTTAACCTTATTTACACCTAGCTCGATTACATCAATTTTGAGTCATAGTTTCATCATTCTTCAGTTCGCCGAGATAATATTGAGTCACTGACAATATTAATTAAACACTTAACCTACGTTTATGTACTTACCACAAAACGTGTGCAGTATGGCTGAGAGTGTAGCAAAGATAATTATGTATAAAAAATAACTTCTTTGCGATATGTTACCAAAACACATCCCCAGAAAAAAAGAAAAAAATCCAAATTGCTATGTATAAATGTAGCTATTAAAACTAATTATAAAAAAATTATTAAGCTTCGAAATTGAGAGGTCTAAAGTTCAATAGGATTTAACATGTAAAGGTCAGTTTTAAATGAATAATTATTCGTATATATACGTTTGTTGCCATTAATATCAATTGATGTATAAAAAGCCAGTAAACTTTGTATGAGAAACTGAACCCTTTTAAATACCTTTTTGCCTATAAATTTTCCAATTGTGGGACTCTGGCCATCCCCTCTGAGAGTTGCCTGTAGTCCTGTACTGTGGCCTAAGAAATTATGTCCACGTCCTTGCTTTTGAAGTAGAAGAGGCAGGGGGAATGGCGCTCAGTTTAGGAATGGACGCTGTATTTTTTTATTTTGGTATAAATAAACATTTGAAAAATAACAAAGGTTTCACTATTCAGTAATCTACATTTGACTACAAAAGGTATTCATCTTTTTGTCATTACTGGTTGGAAAACTTATTTAAAAAACAGGTTTGGGCGCCATTGCCCCTGACTATAGGTAATGCCGCTCATACAAAAGGGTAATAATTAATGGAGTAAACTTAGTTGACTTAAAATCGGCTTGCGGCCTAGTTATGTGTTTTTCCGCTTGTCTTTTGTGCAATTCCCTTTCAATGGGAATTTTAGCGTGCAGTAGGTCTTCTTAGCTTCAAGCTGCTTTGGCGGTGGTCCTTTGAAAGGAAAAAGAAATTAGATCAGGGCGGCCGAAAACAAACAAACACACGCCACTGTCTCATGTTGCAAGCTTACTGAGTTAATGAGTTTACTTGTCGCTACCTGCAAAAGCGTTACTCCCCCCGCGCTTCAGCCCACGTGCCGGGTTTGTGTGCACCGTAATTAGCAAGTTATTGGGGTGAGCGCCATTCCCCCTGCCTCCCCTACAGTGTGCTTTTTTAGTAGTATCTTTACCAGTACTAAATTAAAATACAGTAAACCCACAGCTTGTTACAGGTCAAACGTAAATTTGTGGCCTAGTATATGCTGTTCAATTTAACTCAAGTACATACTTAAACTCACATAGAGGCGTTCTCTGGCGGTTGGCCAGTTGTGTCCTGCACTTGTACAACCTTACTTATTCCATAATTTAATTAACACTTTTGTACTTTTATTGGTACTTATGTGTGGAACAACTAAGTGCCGACTTCGCCGATGAAACTGAACGCGTTCAACACATCTAAATCGCGTTCAAGAGCTGTCAGTGTCAATATTCACCAGAAAATAATGACACTGACAGTTCTTAAACGTAGTTTATGTGCTGATTGCATCCAATTTCATTGCTGAAATCAGCCCTGAGTGTTCATACAAACTTGTTGTATAATAACAAGTATTATTAAAGTATTTATATTGTCAGCTTCTTAGCTTAGCAATCAGAGTTCTCGATGTGGAAAGTGATTTACAGATTAAACCTGGAACCTGCGCCACTGCAACGAAACCGGTCGAAGGGAATTCAAAAAATAAAATGTAATTGAGAGTACCTTTTTTCTTGTGGCCATTAGGTACTATATATAGTAAAAGGCATTTCAGAAAAACCAAATATAAAACGTTATACTTTATGCCCCAATGCCCCAATAATAATATTAATTTACCACTGAGTTGGGCAAGCTTGGTGGCAAGGCAATATTTGCTTAGGACCGTTATTGTATAAAACACAATTACGGTATATAACCTCTGCGGACATTTACGTTACACATTAAACGAACAATTTATGTTTGGAGCGTAGAACAATAGCAACGCTATATTGCAGAAAAAGCCATATATTCTTAGGTATTTACAAGGCAGATGTGTGTGGAAACGCCGGGAGGGGACGTCCTAGGAGGACATGTAGTGACTTTATTGGTGATGTACTTCAGAAAGGTCAGGGGCGTAGTACTCGCAACCGGCGCGCGTGTATGCGATAATTCTCGTAATTTAAACACAGTCTGCCAATGCACTTTTGTAAAAACGTTCAAAATCTAGTCGCAGTCTCAGCTCAGCGACAATCAAATGTCAAAAACTTGTCAAAAATGGATGAAAATTAAAGGCATTTTTGTCAGATTGGGACTGAGAGTGGAATGCGAACGTTCTTCAAAATATGGCAATTGCCCCTCAGATCTCAGTCTGAATCTGTCAAAAATACGAATAATTCCCCTACATTTTTGACATTGATTGTCGCTGAGATGGGATTTGAATGTTTTTAATAACGAGAATATGCCGTAAAAGTAGCAAAAGCAGGTGTCGTTCCGTATCTTAAGACCCCATGAAAAGAAGGCTTGAGTTTATGTATTAATGTGTATATAAATACTCTTCTAGATTGTATTACCCAATTTGGCCAAGGTGTCGAATTTTTAAAACAATAGGCAACTAAAAAGATAAGATAACATAACAATTCGCTAAGCTTCAAAACACACAGTAAAGTTCAAAGACGTTATAACAGTCGTTAAAGAACACAATTATTGTAAAACACAGACCATAACGCCATACTACGGTCAGCAACAAAAGTCGATTAACAATTGTTGAGCAATATAATAAGCAGAATTGGTACAGATGTTAGATTGGATGGAACATTGAGAAGTAGTGCACTTAACAATGACGAGTCTACTTTTTACAAGATTCTTAAGTTTCTAGGATGAGTCGATACAACGATAAGTAGTACAATAGGGTTGATTGATTCAGTATAATCTCATCATCATCAGCCTACAGCAGTCCACTGCTAGACATAGGCCTCTCCAATTGCACGCCATTCAGCTCGACTCTCGGTAACTCATCCAGCTGCTATCAGCCACCCTGCGAAGATCGTCACTTGCTCCACCTAGTCTGAAGTCGTCCTACCATACGTTTGCCGCGGTCTCCACTCAAGAATACGTCTACCCTAACGGTCATTGGTTTTACGGCTAACGTGGCCGACCAATTGCCAATCCAGCTTGCTTATTCTGTGAGCCATGTCGACAACTTTGGTTCTCTGCCAAACACGTCGTTCCGGACCCAAACTCAAACTCAAAACTCAAAAAAAATATTTCAATTAAACCATTTACAAGCACTTTTGAAGTGTCATGGAGTCGGTCAGTCACAAATATGAAGCTCATTCCAAAGCGTAGTAGGTACCTATGGAGAAGAAAGGGCAAGAAAATACATGGACACTCTTTTGAATAATATTGTTACATCACTACTGTTGATCTTATATGTGACAACGATGTACAAAAACCGTACACGTTAAAAGCGTCCAGAGAACAGCAAACATTTTTATATAAACAATCCAAAAAAAATATTATTAAAATAAGCCGTGGCAGCTAATAAATGACCAGTACAACTGACGGCGACCCTCAGAGAGATCCGAAACATATCATCTCATATCAGGGACATAAAAAGTAGCTACACTTTAACTACATGACATATTCAGCTCACATTCAAGATCCAGCATCAAATGCTACTCATTGTAACAGTATTTCGGTCACGTCTTCAAAGTTCGCTCTCTTCGCAAAACGACAACTTTTAAGTCAGTATTTTATTTACACACGTTTGATCGTAACACTGTAGTTTTATCGAAATAAGATAATTGGCTAGATCGTGAGATAGTTAGGTGGAACGGGGATGATCGATATATCAGTAGCAGATTCGATAATGATTGGATATTTTCGAATGCATTTACTATTATCGTATAATTATATGGACAACGATCACGCAACAACAACAATCGTTAACTGTTTTAAAAAGATAATTTTTAGGATGAAAAAATCAGGCAGCCATTAAAAATCGGTTACCGATACCAACGAAAACTAAGAAAGTACAAATAATAAAGAAAGAAATTCATATTTGTTACATAAAAGAACAGACGTCAATATTAATAAAAATACGCTATCTTGCGCGTCAACGCCACGCAAATATTCTTATTATAATTTCTTATTAATTTTACAATTAATTAGTACATTAAATCATTCAAAACAAATTAAATAAAACTAAATCAGAAGATTATTAATCCAAATAAATATTCGTTATTTCATTCAAATGTCATAATAATATATTAAACCAAATTAAAAACATTAAAATAAAATAATCATCTTCAATCTGCTCTGCCCTCTGTTTCTGCCTTTTCAATATAATCTGTCAAACGTGATTGCCAAGTGATTTCATCGGCTGATTGGCTGTGATTTCCACAATGCCAAGAGATTTGATTGCCCTTAGTTATTTCCGCCAACCAATCACAACCACCACCAACATTATTTGACAGCAGATTTCAGTAGGCTTTGAAAAATCGAATGTGGGTCGTCAGCTAAAACATACACTCGGCGGAAAGTTCTCCATTTAATTGCTTCTTGGAGCGGACAATTCAGTAAAACTTTACTTGTTAGGAAAATAGGGACTGTTGACGCATTGTTTTGTTTCCCACCACTTTAATTGGCATCGACAAAGTTTCCCAGTTAATGTTTGCTTCAAACCATATATTTAACAGTCTATATTTAATAAGTGTGATTTAGAAACAATTTTATGGCTGATGCAGACTGAAATTAGACATAGAACGTATATTATGTGAACATAGTTAAATTGCCAGGTTTATCATTTTCATCATTTCACCCGAAAGACTTCCACTGCTGGACATAGGCCCCCTCAAGCACCGCCACTTCAACCTGCATCCTAATTGCGTAACACATTTTCGTAACCGATTACGACTAATCTCTTTGATTTTGACAGTTCAACCACATTCATTGCGTTATTTACATTGTTGAGCAATTTTTTTATCGAACTTATGAAGTAATGGATAAGTTCAATCAATCATCAATCTGTTTAAAAACGATTCAGATTCCGATTGATTGTGTATTACGCAATTAGGGTAATGTTCTGTGCTTGTCGCATCCAGCAGATTCCTGCGGCCTTCACAAGGTCACCGGTCTACCTTGTGGGAGGCCTTCCAATGCCACGTCTTCCGGTGCTAGTTTGGTTTGGTACGTACTTATTTATGTTTTCGAATGGACATTGCAAAACTCGATCCAAAGTCTGGTGGAAAATTGAAAATTTTTAGGGTTCCATACGTTTTAATGAAACACGGAACTCTTATAGGATCACTCGTGTGTCTGTCTGCTTGTCCGTCTGTCACAGCGAATTTGCTCCGAATCTACTGTACTGATTAAGTTGAAATTTAGTACACATATGAATTTCTGTGTCCCAAACACGGTCACGTAACGTAAATAAATGAATTTTGATTATGGGGGTCACTTTTAGGAGAAAACCTAGAAAATTGAAAACAAAACTTTTACAAATTGTACCGTTAGACATTTCAAATGATAGATAGGGTTTGTTGTGAGGGCCTCAAACATATTTTTTGTAATATTTTAATAAACAGTTTTGAAGTTAAACAAAAGTTAACAAAAGCCAAGCAGAAATTAGTCAACACAAAACAGTCACCCTCAAACCCTTTAAATAGGGGTGCAGGTTTGTATTTAAATAAAACCTCTAGGGTACTTCCGGTAGTCCTAATAAGTTATGTATGTAGGCTAGGATTTTCACCCAAACAATCACAAAATAAAGAAAAAAAGTGAAAGCGTTAAGTAAGTCTTGGCAACCTACTTCACATGAAATGTTTTTGGTGGGTAGCATCATCCTACGGAACCCTTTTCACCTCTTCACGCTAGTTCAACTCGCACAAAGCCGTTTTTTTTAATATAAATAGCTGTAGGTAATTTGTAAGCTGTGGTTTCCGGCTTAGGATCTGGTAATACATAACATCACGCCTTGTTTCCCCGAAGGGTTAGCCAGAGGTGTACCTATATTACTTTATACTACGCCCACATTTCGCCAGTTATGTTTTTAAGTCCCATGCAATAGGGGGCGAGCCTATTGCCATCAACCTGGAAAAAATCCAGACTAATCTAATCTAATCTAGATCTGGTAATGTAGGTATCAAACGTCACTGTTGTCCCATAATTCAATAAATTCACTATAATCTGTAAGTAGAATACAAAGGCGGACGGTCTGCACAGGCTTTTGAATTTAAAAAAAGAATTAATAAAAAGTCATCAATCAACATTCCTTCCTCTTCTTCATTCATTCTGTATCTACCCTACAAACAAACAAAAAAAAAACAAATTGAGGTGGATACCGTAATAAAATCAAAATAATAATAAACAGTTTCCATTCTTGGTTTTGATGAGTACAATATATTTTTGCAAACAAAGGAAATTCCTATCTACGTATTTTATATTTTTAATTACAAAAATAAACATCTTTGGAACATTTCATACATTTAGTGAATCCTGGTGCTAGTGAAAACCGATATTATAAGAGCAATTTGATAAACATCATCATTTAATAAACGAGACTACCTATATATTAAGCACTATACAAACATATTATCTAGAGGTTTTTTTCGGAGTATAATCAAAACATTCAAAAAAATCTAAGGCCTAACCTATTCTGGCTACAACACATTTATTAGACATAATTATGGGTCCCTTCAGAAGCCGAGTTCTAGAGGAAAGAAAATTAAACAACGCATAGTAACGAATATTAATTCTGTACACCTACTTCGGACCCACGTATAACTAACCCTAACTTTACACAACGGTCAGTTTAGTAAATTTAATTTGAACTAACAATGAGTTTACACTGTTAAAGTTATAATTGTATGGCCATAAAGTCGCGGCTATTTAACTAACTACAAACAGCAACAATACTTACTGAGAACCAATTTGGTTTTGGGAAGAACAGTTCGACTTCACTTGCTTGTTTTACTTTGGTCAAACTGATATCTGAAGCTCTCAATAATAAAATGTCTGTTTTATCAGTGTTTTTAGATATGAGCAAAGCATTCGATTTTGTCCCACATACTCGCTTACTTTGTAAAATGGAAAAATATGGCATAAGAGGCAAGGCGCATGACTGGCTTAAAAGTTATTTATCGAGTCGCCAGCAAAAAACAGTAGTATCAAAAATGGAAAATAACACAAAGAAAACATACAGTTCAGATTTAAAAACAAATAGTTGTGGTGTTCCTCAGGGAAGCGTATTAGGGCCTCCATTATTTATAATATATATAAATGACTTTTGCAATAGCCTGAAACATAATTGTACACTATTTGCTGATGACACTACTCTGACAATTAAATGTTCAAATAGGAATGACCTAGAAACAGACACTAACAATGAAATACTAAAAGCAATGAAATGGCTGGAATCTAATAATTTACGTGTAAACATGGAAAAAACAAAGTTAGTACAATTCGAAACATACAGTTCTCTAGTAAATCCACCCCAAATACACTAACATCATTCTATTTTAAAACCAGTACCATCATCCTTATTCTTGGGAATAGTTATTGACGAAAAACTAAATTGGAAAGAACATGTAAAAAAAGTCTGCACTCGTCTTGATAAATTTGTCTTTGCTCTTCGAAAACTGAGACTAATAGCCGGTAAAGAAACAGCCCTTAATGCATATCATGGCTATGTCTCATCAGTGCTGCGCTACGGACTCGTGATATGGGGTAATTCAGTAGACGTAAACAGAGCATTAATAGTGCAAAAAAAAATGTGTCAGAGCTGTGTATGGAGCAGAATATTTAGAGCATTGTAAGCCAATATTTAGAGCGCTTAAAATTCTTCCACTTCCTTGTCTTTACATTTTTGAAATTTGTTTATTTATAAAAAGGTATTCGCACATGTTCCCATTGTATGAGCACATTTCTAAAAGAGTTAATAGTAGAAGCCCAAATAAATTACTTGCACCTAGACAGAGACTGCATTTGTATAGCAGGAATTCCAATTGCATGGCTATTAAAATATTTAACAATTTACCCCCCTGCATTAGAGTGCTACCCACTACTAAATTCAGAAAGACAATATTTGCCTGGCTTTTAGACAACTGTTTCTATTCAGTGAACGAATTTTTTAATTATAAATTTCGATATTTAATTGTATTAATACGTTGTGTGTGTGTTTATTGAGTTTTTATTTTTAATTTAAACATATTTTTTTTTAAATTTAATTTTAAGTGTTTGACATTATATATTAAGTTAGTTGTGACATTCTATTCATAAATTGCATTGTAATAAAAAATAAAAAAAACATTTTTTTTTAAAATCTAATTACCTATTACTTTTTAATATTTATTGGGGATATAATGCACTTTAATTTTAATTTTAATATTTCTACACCGGCAACGGTAGTATAAGTGAAGCTGTCCATTAATATTAAGATCTTAATGTACCATGTACTCAGAAATAAATATATAAATAAATAAATAAATAAATAAAACTACCCACACAGCTCACGAAAAAAAAACGAACAAAATAACTCTAAACTAAAATTCCCAACTTTAACTGGATGCAGCTGAACACCAGTATTTTACTGAGCAACAGCTTATCTGACCACCACAACCCAGTTACCAAATAACTCGATACCCCTTGGTGGTTGTCAAACTTTTGGGGATCTACCAGTAACGACTATCAAAGATCTACGAATGACAGCCGGTACTAACGGCTTGACGCGCTTTCCGAGGCACGGAAGGGGGATATGTAAATAATGATAAATGATTATATTTCTGTCAGTAGGTTTGTAGGTGTCTGAAATGGTCTTTTGCGGAAAGAACCACATAGAATGAGTGGACCTGTCCAGTCTGTGTACGCAATTGTCAGTAGTCATGCAGCTCATCACAGAACTTAAGGAGCTCAACGAATCGAGGATCATTACCAAAGAAAGGACATATAGGTAGGCCGCATAAATTACTCAAACTGCCAGACCATGATTAAAACTAACTAAAAAAAACTATGATAATAAATCAACAAATCCACATTGTTTTTACATTCACATATAAAATATTATAATACTTTACACAGTAAATTTTCATGTCATTGTTTATAGGTATTATATAAAATCTATCAATGTCAAAGTGTTTATAAAAATCCGAAAATAATCTTGGTCAGATCATATGCGGACCATGTAGACTGGTGTCTGAAATGGTCTTTTGAGGAAAGAACCACACAGATTAGAGTAGATCTGTCCAGTCAGTGCACGCATTTGTCAATCATCGTGCAGCTCAACTCAGAACTAAGGAGCTAAACGATTCGACGGACAATACAAAAGAAAGGACAATTTGGGGAGGCCGCATAAAGTACTCAAAAAGCCAGACCATAAATAAGTCTACTAACTGCAAGTTAGTAATGGATGGTCACCCATCCACGAACCGTCCGCGGCAAGCGTAGCTTACCCTTTGATCGACCCGTACGGCTGCTATCATTTAGCCACGAGCCCCTCATTTCTCATAGACATAATGACAAAAGGCAGTAAAACTTCAATATAATGGTATCTATCAGACCATAGCTGCCAGGTTGCGTAAAAACCCATGTGTTACACAAACATGATCCCCCCTCTAGATATCGCTGCGGCTCGAAACAGACCTTGGGAATATCAAGTATGTCGTTATCATAATAGTAAATTCAATTTTATTATGTAGGTAGCAACTCCCAGAGTTGCTTATCATGTCCTTGGTAAGGAATTTACGGATATTTGCCCGAAACTTTTTTCACATATCACCCGATACAGCAGCAATACATTCATATTTCAGATCCTTGTGCAATGGGTAAACTACGACCGCGTGGATAGACGATTGACACCCACGAAATTAGATACTACATTGTGTTGAAAATAACATAGGTTATCCAGTACTGAGGATCCCGTATAAATACCAAAATTAATGTGGAACTCACCCTAGGTTGGGGTACAAAGAATCCTGAGGTCAGGAATAGCTTATTTCGCTATGCAAGCGGAAGTAAAAATGGCCTATTGTTCTTAAAGAATTTGTGTTTTAACATAATGTGCATAGGGAATTTACTAAGTATGAATTATTTAGCATCACTCGACTATTTAACGTTGAGACTCCTCACAACGCTACAAAGGTCTTTTTCTTTTCTTCTCGTAGGCACGAGTACTTTTTCAGGGTGCAAGGGACTTCGACGAGAAAACTGTAACCATGAATCCAGAACATGATTCTAGACCCCGTCGAAGTTTTTGGTCGGTTATCAAAAACAAAAACTGCTGTTTCATGGAAATAAAAATGAATATTTAAATTATCTGATCTAAAAAACTTTTCACACGTATATAAAATAACCTACGTTTAGTAGGAGTATGCTCAAGTTTTTGTCATGAGAGAGTGTGCAAAACCTTCAAAACTTCGTCAAACATTAACACAATTCTCCGCGGTTCTCGAGAAATGCTTTAATTTCTCACAAATAAACAAAACACTTCGCTTGTTTGTCAAACACCGTAAACATGTAAATAACGCTTCGAATGTTTTAACAGACATTCTACAAGGCGTTTAAACATTCACCGAAGCTGAGTAAGTTAACACCAAAATTCGACCGCTGTTTCCCGATCGGAAGTTTGAATAATATCGCAAATTCCGTACCCGTCAGCTAGTTTCCGACTCGATCAATGTTCCTTAGTACAATTCTATCGGAATAGTTCAGCAATGACCTGCTGGGAACACAGACAGCCCGAATTTCGTGCCCCATGGGTAATGATGGTGAATATTTAGGTAAGTTTGTGAGATATTAGCACGGTCGGAGCAGGAGATCCTCCTAGCGGTGTTTACGGATGGAAATGGGTGACTTGTTGGTACTAGACATCAAAAAGCTTGACAACCTTATGGGCGTTATACACGATTTCATTTCGATTTACACGAGTCATTTGGTGGTAATAACCTCCCCGGTCATTTGCAACCAAATGACCTCCTCGTTGAACAGCTGAGAAATTGTACGTGTTCTGCCAATAAAGTTTTTCCGTGTTTTTTTTTTGCAGAAATCGACCATCTTAGTTCAATAACCTGCTCAAGATGATGAAAATTGTCAAGGATTTGTGGCTCTGATTTGAAGACTAATTAAGACAATTGTTATTTTATGGTTGATTATTCATTATGTGTTGAAGTAGAAGCTATAATTTATTTAAATTAATGCAAATGACTTTTTTACCTACATCCCAAAAAAGCTCAAATAGCGATGTTCTATGCCAGGATTTTACACAAAAGTGGCCGTTTACGACCCACCACAATTAGAAAAATCGGCTCTCCTATGGATGAGTGAAGAAAAATTTCTTCACAAAATAAAGACAACAAAATGAATGGTACGAGTATAACGTCTGTAACAAGATTCTCAACCAAAGCATTGTCGAGTAAAGGAATATATTCCAATGATGTGCGCCTTGAGAGCAATTTGTCCAAATTCACGTTTTCCTCTCCTCTTCGCATCCGTCCGATGACATAACACGTACAATTGAAGGTACGGAAATTATTCCGGACAGATTAATCTGTACATATATTTTGTGCAAATTTCCGAAGTTTTATTGTTGAAAGGTGTTCAATCGTTATAAAAGCGAAATGTACACAGGCCAATGAAGAAATAATCTTATTTTCAAAAATGTTCAACTGAGCTTCTTACAGAAATGGTTAACAATCAATAATCAGTTCAGCCTACTACAGTCTATCTGTTCCTGGATATATAAAGGCTTTTGAAGAAGCCTGTGTTGTTGCCTTATTGATTATTTGTTTAATTAACGCAAAAATGAACTGCCAGTATACACTTTTGTCGATTGAGATTATAATTATGTTAATGATTTTATAAGAAAAAAAACGGCACGTAAGGAGAAGAATAAAAAAGTCATATGATAATTTATCCGAAACGTTCTAGCTCATAAACAATAAAAAAAGGATAGAGGTTTTTTTTTTTTCGTTGTTGTTATTTTGTTTCCGTACCTACGTCATTTGGCCGCTGCGATTATTAAGTCGAGGATTTGAATTATCAGCTTCTTCATGTGGCAGATGTTGACCGGTCTTATGAATTGGACATGTGGAGTGAAGATATATATTATTAACGTCGTATAGAAGGATATACATTAGCCTCAATCACGACGTAACATCTGCGCGGATTCGATTAGATTTCGGTACCTACACAGTCATGACTCTTATATCTTCGTAAGTTTTCAAATTCGGAAGGAATAACTCTTGAAGCTACGTCACGGAGCAGAGCAGTGCATATTTAATTACTTGGAAACAAAGCAAAAGAGCATACACCTTTGACCAATGTGTAGTTGACCTATCCTTTTTAATTGTGTGATCATTTTATGCTTTTTTATTTTTATAAAGTCAATATCACATTTTTATTCGATTTCTATTTTAAGGAAATGATGAAATTACATTCTGCGGTATTGACATTTCAACGCATTAATAATGCTGAGTCGGTTAAGCTGATTCTATCGTACTATTTAGGGAGAAGAACCTATTTTGGATGTGACTGTAATTTGAGTCCCGGAAAACTAGGAACCTCTACCACAGACTGGGCCAGCGCCACATTAAATGTCTAAACTAGTTGATGCGTGGGACACTATGGGACAGTGTGTGCTGAATCTCTTGATACGGTTTTCGCCTATTGCCTTGTATTAAATTTTCACTGCTAGCACGTTTTCTTCCGTAACAGCCGTCAAAGGGCGACTGCTTCTTTCTTCATCTCCCAAATTTAGACGACCGCGCCTTAGAAGGGCCTTCATCCAATAATGCCATTTGAAGTCTATCGTACGATTCGTCCGGTTTCAGACGACACTTGAAATCGTAAAAAGTCATAGCGTGCAAAATGTTCACGGCGCAGATCAATTTTTACTGAGACACGATAACTTAAATTAGCTCCCAAACAATGTGGAGGGAAATTTTGAAATTGCAACGTCCCTATTTTTTAATTATAATATTTCATATTTATAAAATATAGATATATACTAAAACTGGCCAGTGGCTTGGTACATAAATATTTGAAACTTACAATAATCTGGGCTCAAAATCAGGATTTCAACGCATGCCGAACAGTTCTAAAGTTGTTCCGGAAAGCCGATATTAGCTCTCAGTTATTCACACAGTGTTATATCATTACACCTAAGTTCCTTTGAAACATATGTTTCTGAAAACTTGGTGAAGGGCAGTTCTGCGATATTAACGATCCGGATTTTTTTTTATGTTGACACTGAACGTTTTATTGGTTACATTAAAATGGAATTTGTGGGACTTGTTTATACAAAGCAATATTATCCAGGAAAGTAGAATTTAAAAGGCCCAGTTGGCCTATATTTTTAAAGTCCCAGTTGGCCTATATTTTAAAAGGCCCAGTTAGCCTATATTTTCCTTATTCTCTGAACTATACGTAGAACAGCCCATCGGTTCCCTCTGAGATTATAAAATACTTATGATAAAGGAATTCGTCATAAGGATCACAATAATATCTAGACACAAAGATCTTTTCGAAGGGTCTATTGGAAGGTTAGTAGTGAATGTTAACAGAGATGAATAATTCATGATATTACTTTGGTATTTCATGCTGTTTTTTCTTGTAAAATCAACATAAAATAATTAAATTCCAGTCAATTTACGTATAAATTCGATTAAAAATGTGCTGAACCAACATAAACTGCTTTGTTGGTACATCGCCGACTCTCATTAATGCGCCGACACCCACAGCTTCGCCGTAATTATGTTTCTGACTTACCCTTGAATTTTAAACTATGTGCTTTAAAACAAAGTAATGACCAGTTTTTGCTGACTTCTTGTTTACTTGACTTGAGAGAAACCGTTGAAAACCGTTTACGCGCTCTTTTATTTTTAGCACTTTTTTTTCTCTCACTCTTCTATAACTTACGTTCTTACTTCAACAATTTTTTTTTGGTTTCTACGTGATAAACTTTAGGTTCTGCAACGTACCAAAGGAAAAAACTGAACCTTATAGGATGACTTCGTTGTCCGTCCGTCTGTCTCACTGTCTGTCGTTTTTCTCAGGAACGCGTGGAGGTATCAAGTTAAAATTAATATTAAAAAAACATAGATCTACGGTCCCATAAAGCTCTAAAAAAATCAAGCTTATAAGTCACCGAAAAAAAAACCTGACGCGACTTTAACATGAAATTTGGCAAGAAGCAAGGTCTCAAATATTTAGTTTTTTATTAATAAACAGCAAGCACTCGGTTTTTGTGGGTTTTCTATTTCAAAGGATGAGTTCCAAGTAGGAAAAAAACGGTCAAATTCTACTATATAATCGCGTATATAATAATATAACACATGCCAATCATACAATATTTTCATCGTCAATTTCAAACATTAGTTTGATTTCGAATTCAAAGCAAACGGCAAACATTATATGAAGCCGTCGAGCAATAGCTTGTCAAAAGTACTGACTTAGATAACTCTGACGTCACTCTTACGTCACATTATACACATACAGTGGAATACAGGATATAACATGGAAATATCGAATTTAATCAGGAATAGTTTGGTCTTAACAAAATTTTACTTACCTACCACTATTAAAGCACTGTATTTTTACCTAGTTTGAAAGGTGCGATGCTTTATAGCATTAGAGGAAATTTACATAAAATAGTGTTCTATAAATATTATATGTGTAAAATAAATATTAATGAATAAATAAAATATTAAAAAATACTACTTGTGACCAATCCGAATACTGTGTGTATCTGCATATATGAAAACTGTCTAGGTTGCCCGCGAAATTAAAATGTTCTTACGTTATTTTGCAATTTGCAGGTCATTGTCAGATTGCATTGCATGGGCAACCTGACGCTTTCCCCTTATTCATACCTAAATAATTTACGGTTCGACTAGAGAATTAAATGAACCTATTATTTATAGCACCTTCTCAGCTTAATCCATGCCATCCTCACCGACAGTGAAATTCAAAATACAAAGTAACATTTTGCGGAATGCGTGCCCCAAATACCCCAACAAAGTTATGTGCAAAGTATTGTAAAACGCTTTTGCAACGTTACGTGCAAAGGCACACGTGGTTACAGTCCTTTGACATCTGTGAAAATGCCAGAACCCAACTCACTCGAGCCGCGTAACATTTTTCGAGTGCATTTGCAAGTGTTCTCACTTTTTGCTGTATTCTTTTTAGTAGAGCTACACACGAGTAGGATTAACGTGAAATTTAACACGATGAAACTACTATGTTATTGTGATCCTAGATGGAGGAGTAAAGGCATAGCAAAGCACCATACTGAGTGGAAGCCTCCTTGTCACAGTGACGACTAGGTCTGTTGTGTGATTATGATTATAGAAATCTGTTTCGTTTTTTATTCCAAAAATCTTACAATATTTTTTTATGTGACGGGAATGCTGAAAAGACAGATGGATAAAAGTGTAAAAAATCAAAAGTCTTGTCAATACAAAATGAGGAAAAGTTTATACATACAGACCCCTTGACTCTGAGTACTTGCCGATGATAGCAAGTGTCTTGACCTTGAGTGCATTCTTTACCTCAAAAAAATCAGTAGGTGGGTCCTAATCAATACTACTTTTTTTTTGTTGCAGGTCTTTCTTATTTTTGCTATTTACGTTGCATGTAGATGTATCAAAATTGAAACTCACAACCATGTCATTATAATTACTCTTTGTGACACTAAAACCAAGATAGATCGAACCTTCGTCGTCCGTGACACCTCATTTGCAGTGCTACAAAAAATATCAACCACTTCGTCCCGTTGATGTTAAGAAAGGCAGTTTCTCTCTCAATTATACAATCTGAAAATGCACAAAACAAGCAATGGAAAGGCAGAAAATTGCACAAATGCCCTAAACTATTGCGACATACTTAAACTTGCCCAATCCAAAGCAAGGTTATTGTATCCGGTGATCATTAGCCACTCTGCTTGTTGATACTGGAGCCAATCTAATAACACTCAAACGGCAAGGCGGGTAAAATCGGTCAGAGATGCCAAATCAAATCAGCAAAAGTATGAACTTGAAACCAACAACGTCTCACTGCTACAATAACTGAGAGCGTTTCCTTTTCAACTACCGCTTTTTAAGAGGACACCCGTTTTTAAGTTCTTGTGGCTAAAACATCCACAAGAACTTAAAAACTTTTCGCTTCAATAAAAAAATCACCATTAATCTTTTTAATCCGCCAAACTTTTCAGCCTTAAAAATCAATTTCCGTGCCCCAGTTTCTTAACTACTTTTAAAACCAGTAGACAAACTCCGTCTCGCCGACAATTTATTGACACTTGTAAATATTTACATTTAGCTGTTATGGGGGTAGCGGCGAAGACCAGCCCGCAAAATTTAAATTTTCTTACGGTTTTTTTTTTAATTGGCAAGTCAGTAATAAGTTTCATGTTGATTAAAGTATGAATCACGACCGTAACAAATACGTGTTAACAGAATTAGAATCAGTAATACGACTCCTTATGTTAGTATAATCCTCAAGTGTCAAGATATCTTGAAATAGTCATTCAGTAGGATTACCTACTAAGTGCCGATTTCACCAATGAAACTGAACACGATCAGAACTTCTAAACCAAGTTCGAGAGCTGTCAGTGTCAATATTCCACAACAATTTTGACATTGACAGCCAGGTATTTTTCATTTCAGCTAATCAAACTCGTGGCCCAAATTATCTAAACAATTTTGCCATTTTGATGGCAGGTTTTTTATCCCTTTACTGTAGAAGAAGTCTTCCGGACGGGAGGTGATAAAGTCAGCAAAAGCGTTTTGCACTGCCTTTCGGATTTTGAATTTATTCGCACTTATTTTTTTTTTTGTAGTAGTAGTAGAAATCTGTTGGGGCAAGGTCCGGTGAATACGGTGGGTGACGTAGAGCTTTCAGCTGTAATTCTTGTAGCTTTGCGATGGTCTGTCGTGAAGCGTGAGTTCGCGCGTTGTCGAGGAAAAGCAATGGTGAAGAGCGATTGACCAGTCTAGGTTGTTGAATTGCGAGCTTCTCCATCATTGTTTCCAATTTTTGGCAATAGGCATCTGCCGTCACTGTTGCGCCATTAAGAAGTTGTGATATACAAGTCCGGCCGGCACTGGTCACCATAATCTTCCTATAGGTAATCTTTTATTTTGCGCACTGATTAGGTGTTGTACCCGGGTCCACCCACTGAGACGAACGCATACGGTTGTCGTACAGGATCCACTTTTCATCGCAGGTAACAATTCGATTTAGAATTCCATCGTTTCAATGCCGATTCCGTAGTGCTATGCATTCTTCGACGCGTAAGTTTTGCTGTTGGTCGGTTAGTTCGTGTGACTTATCTAGGTTTTTCATCTTTCCGATTTGACGAAAGTGCTTTAATATTGTTTTGACAATAATTTCAAGGCTGGCAGCAAGCTCAGCCGTAGATTGAGTTGTTTCCGCTTCCACTATCGCCTTCAATTCGTTGTTGTCGAAAATGGAAACCGACCGCGAGGCTCGTTCTTCAACTCAAAGCTTCCTGATTTAAAACGATTGAACAAATAATGGACCGTATTCATGCAAGCAGTGTTAGGGCCGTACAGGTCGTTAATGTTTCGTGTTGTTTGCTTTTTGCCTTAAGCATTGGTTCCCTAGGAATGTCGTTCCGTCATACTCTAAGGGCCATCATGGATTTTTAAAATTTCACTAGTATTTGATAATTAAGTTTTTAAGAAATGCTCTGTATTTAGACATCCTTAATGTGTTTCCGGTTCCGGTTCCGGTTTTACCGGTTTCTTAGGAAACCCATAAAATGTTAATAATTTTTGAGATGGAAAACTTTGAAGGAAAAATAATTAATTATCATATGAGAATTTATCCGAAACGTTCTAGCTCATAAACAATAAAAATGGAGAGAGGGTTTTTTTTTCGTTGTTGTTATTTTGTTTCCGTACCTATGTTATTTGGGCGCTGCGATTATTAAGTCGAGGATTTGAATTATCAGCTTCTTCATTTGGCAGATGTTGACCGGTCTTATGAATTACATGTGCAGTGAAGATATATATTATTAACGTCGTATAGAAGGATAGACATTAGCCTCAATCACGACGTAACATCTGCGCGGATTCGATTAGATTTCGGTACCTACACAGTCATGACTCTTATATCTTCGTAAGTTTTCAAATTCGCAAGGAATAACTCTTGAAGCTACGGCACGGAGCAGAGCAGTGCATATTTAATTACTTGGAAACAAAGCAAAAGAGCATACACCTTTGACCAATGTGTAGTTGACCTATCCTTTTTAATTGTGTGATCATTTTATGCTTTTTTATTTTTATAAAGTCAGTATCACATTTTTATTCGGTATCACACTTATAGGAAATGATGAAATCACATTCTGCGGTATTGACATTTTAACGCAATAATAATGCTGAGTCGGTAAAGCAGATTCTATCGCACCCTTTAGGGAGAAGAACCTATTTTGGATGTGACTGTAATTTGAGTCCCGGATCACTAGGAACATCTACCACATTAAATGTCTTAACTAGTTGATACGTGGGACACTATGGGACAGTGTGTGCTGAATCTCTTGATACGGTTCTCGCCTATTGCCTTGTATTAAATTTTCACTGCTAGCACGTTTTCTTCCGTAACAGCCGTCAAAGGGCGGCTGCTTCTTTCTTCATCTCCCAAATTTAGACGACCGCGCTTGAACTCGTTATACCAACGATACACGGTAGCCTTAGAAGAGCCTTCATCCATGAATGCCATTTGAAGTCTATCGTACGATTCGTCCGGTTTCAGGCGACACTTGAAATCGTAAAAGAGACACGATAACTTAAATTAGCTCCCAAACAATGTGGAGGGAAATTTTAAAATTGCAACGTCCCTATTTTTTAATTATTATATTTGATATTTTCAAAATATAGATATATACTAAAACTGGCCAGTCTCTCACACATAAAAACTTTTTTCGCAATACTTTTCTTACAATAATCTGGGCTAAAAATCAGGATTTCAACGAATGCTGAACAGTTCGAAAGTTGTTCCGCAAAGCCGATATTAGCTCTAAGTTATTCACACAGTGTTATATCATTACTCCTAAGTTCCTTTGAAACACATGTTTCTGAAAACTTGGTGAAAGCCAGCTATGCGATATTAACGATCCGGATTTTTTTTTATGTTGACACTAAACGTTTTATTGGTTACAATAAAATGGAATTTGTGGGACTTGTTTATACAAAGCAATATTATCCAGGAAAGTAGAATTTAAAAGGCCCAGTTGGCTTATATTTTAAAAGGCCCAGTTGGCCTATATTTTCCTTATTCTCTGAACTATACGTAGAATAGACCGTCGGTTCCCTCTGAGATTATAAAATACTTATGATTAAGAAATTCGTCTTAAGGATCACAATAATATCTAGCCACAAAGATCTTTTCGAAGGGTCTATTGGAAGGTTAGTAGTGAATGTTAACAGAGATGAATAATTCATGATATTACTTTGGTATTTCATGATGTTTTTTCTTGTAAAATCAACATACAATAATTAAATTCCAGTCAATTTACGTATAAATTCGATTAAAAATGTGCTGAACCAACATAAACTGCTTTGTTGGTACATCGCCGACTCTCATTAATGCGCCGACACCCACAGCTTCGCCGTAATTATGTTTCTGACTTACCCTTGAATTTTAAACTATGTGCTTTAAAACAAAGTAATGACCAGTTTTTGCTGACTTCTTGTTTACTTGACAGAGAAACCGTTGAAAACCGTTTACGCGCTCTTTTATTTTTAGCACTTTTTTTTCTCTCACTCTTCTATCACTTACGTTCTTACTTCAACAATTTTTTTTGGTTTCTACGTGATAAACTTTAGGTTCTGCAACGTACCAAAGGAAAAAACTGAACCTTATAGGATGACTTCGTTGTCCGTCCGTCTGTCTCACTGTCTGTCGTTTTTCTCAGGAACGCGTGGAGGTATCAAGTTAAAATTAATATTAAAAAAAACATAGATCTACGGTCCCATAAAGCTCTAAAAAATCAAGCTTATAAGTCACCGAAAAAAAAACCTGACGCGACTTTAACATGAAATTTGGCAAGAAGCAAGGTCTCAAATATTTAGTTTTTTTTTATGAATAAACTGCAAGCACTCGGTTTTTGTGGGTTTTCTATTTCAAAGGATGAGTTCCAAGTAGGAAAAAAACGGTAAAATTCTACTATATAATCGCGTATATAATAATATAACACATGCCAATCATACAATATTTTCATCGTCAATTTCAAACATTAGTTTGATTTCGAATTCAAAGCAAACGGCAAACATTATATGAAGCCGTCGAGCATTAGCTTGTCAAAAGTACTGACTTAGATAACTCTGACGTCACTCTTACGTCACATTATACACATACAGTAGAATACAGGATATAACATGGAAATATCGAATTTAATCAGGAATAGTTTGGTCTTAACAAAATTTTACTTACCTACCACTATTAAAGCACTGTATTTTTACCTAGTTTGAAAGGTGCGATGCTTTATAGCATTAGAGGAAATTTACATAAAATAGTGTTCTATAAATATTATATGTGTAAAATAAATTTTAATGAATAAATAAAATATTAAAAAATACTACTTGTGACCAATCCGAATACTGTGTGTATCTGCATATATGAAAACTGTCTAGGTTGCCCGCGAAATTAAAATGTTCTTACGTTTTTTTGCAATTTGCAGGTCATTGTCAGATTGCATTGCTTGGGCAACCTGACGCTTTCCCCTTATTCATACCTAAATAATTTACGGTTCGACTAGAGAATTTAATGAACCTATTATTTATAGCACCTTCTCAGCTTAATACATGCCATCCACACCGACAGTGAAATTCAAAGGACAAAGTAACATTTTGCGGAATGCGTGCCCCAAATACCTCAACAAAGTTATGTGCAAAGTATTGTAAAACGCTTTTGCAACGTTACGTGCAAAGGCACACGTGGTTACAGTCCTTTGACATCTGTGAAAATGCCAGAACCCAACTCACTCGAGCCGCGTAACATTTTTCGAGTGCATTTGCAAGTGGTCTCACTTTTTGCTGTATTCTTTTTAGTAGAGCTACACACGAGTAGGATTAACGTGAAATTTAACACGATGAAACGACTATGTAATTTTCATCCTAGATGGAGGAGTAAAGGCATAGCATAGCACCATACTGAGTGGAAGCCTCCTTGTCACAGTGACGACTAGTTCTGTTGTGTGATTATGATTATAGAAATCTGTTTCGTTTTTTATTCAAAAAATCTTACATTTCTTTTTATGTGTACTAAACAATTTTTCTTTCTTTCTTTCTTGTACTTGTTCCTGTGACAAATAAACCCATTTCACTCAAAAAAGCTTGGAATGTGGTCATTATTTTGACAACCTTCTTGAGCAAAGTAGACCTTACTGCTACTTGAATAGGCGCCAGCAAAGTTGTATAGAATTTCATTGTTGGTGATTGTAGCCAAACTCTTTTTTTTTTTGCATCTGTCTATTTTGTTAATAAAACTCGACAATAATAGATTTTCTATGAAATTAATTGGTGGGTGATACAGGCATAGATTGGATTGGTGGATTGGTGGCTGTAATGGTACAGGCATTACAATTAACATAGCCTAATAAAATAAAACAAAAGCGCGGGTAAGAAACAAAGGCACAGAGTGGTGAAATTTTTTAATCTATGTTTATAACAAAGTCGGGTTAGTTACACCGTTTACTCAATAATTCAATAACTCAAGAACGGCTGGACCGATTAGTTGGATTTGTCTCCGCCCCGAATAGCAGAATAATTATATAAACATGGGAAAAAATCACGAAAAAAATAAGAATGATGAAAATATTCTGAGGCGATACGAAGTTCGCCATTTTTATTGTTTTGCATGTTATTTTCTTGATATTTTAAATAAAATTGTAAAAATTCACACTTCAAGCAACGAACCCTCCAATTCAGTGTGTTTAACACCGCTGGAAATTAAGAAGGAAGCGAAATTAGTCATTGAAAATTTATTGTCACCGAAGTCTAAGGAAAAATACAAACTTGCCTACGAAAAGTTTGCGCAATGGAAAATCGACAAAAAGTCAGTCTTAATCGGAAAATGTTTTTCTAGCTTAATTTAATGACCTTTCAAAGACAATGAAGCCCTCATCGCTCTGGAATACTTACTTCATGCTGAAGTGCATGGTTTTGGTGAAGCAAAATTTGAACATAAAAGAATATCACAACCCGACGGGAATGCTGAAAAGACAGCCAGACGGATAAAAGTGTAAATAATGAAAAGTCTTGTCGATACAAAATGAGGAAAAGTTTATACATACAGACCCCTTGACTCTGAGTACTTGCCGATGATAGCAAGTGTCTTTAGCTTGAGTGCATTCTTTACCTCTAAAAAATCAGTAGGTGTAGGGGGTCCTAATCAATACTACTTTTTTTTAGTTGCAGGTCTTTCTTATTTTTTGCTATTTACGTTGCATGTGGATGTATTAAAATTGCAAATATCACAGTAGGTATATGATAAAGAAACTCACAACCATGTCATTATAATTACTCTTTGTGACACTAAAACCAAGATAGATCGAACCTTCGTCGTCCGTGACACCTCATTTGCAGTGCTACAAAAAATATCAACCACTTCGTCCCGTTGATCTTAAGAAAGGCAGTTTCTCTCTCAATTATACAATCTGCAAATGCACAAAACAAGCAATGGAAAGGTACAAATGCCCAAAACTATTGCGACATACTTAAACTTGCCCAATCCAGAGCTATTTACAGGTTATCTGTATCTGTATCCGGTGATCATTAGCCACTCTGATTGTTGATACTGGAGCCAATCTTATAACACTCAAACGGCAAGGCGGGTAAAATCGGTCAGAGATGCATAAAGTTGCATAGAAGAAAATAAAAATAAGATCACAAATCAAATCAGCAAAAGTAAGAACTTGAAACCAAAAACGTCTCACTGCTACAATAACTGAGAGCGTTTCCTTTTCAACTACCGCTTTTTAAGAGGACACCCGTTTTTAAGTTCTTGTGGCTAAAACATCCACAAGAACTTAAAAACTTTTCGCTTCAATAAAAAAATCACCATTAATCTTTTTAATCCGCCAAACTTTTCAGCCTTAAAAATCAATTTCCGTGTCCCAGTTTCTTAACTACTTTTAAAACCAGTAGACGAATTCCGTCTCGCCGACAATTTATTGACACTTGTAAATATTTACATTTACCTGTCATGGGGGTAGCGGCGAAGAGCAGCCCGCAAAATTTAAATTTTCTTACGGTTTTTTTTTTCAATTGGCATGTCAGTAATAAGTTTTATGTTGATTAAAGTATGAATCGCGACCGTAACAAATATGTATTAACAAAATTAGAATCAGTAATACGACTCCTTATGTTAGTATAATCCTCAGGTGTCAAGATATCTTGAAATAGTCATTCAGTAGGATTACCTACTAAGTGCCGATTTCACCTATGAAACTGAACACGATCAGCACTTCTAAACCCAGTTCGAAAGCTGTCAGTGTCCACAACAATTTTGACATTGACAGCTAGGTATTTTTCATTTCAGCTAATCAAACTAGTGGCCCAAATTATCTAAACAATTTTGCCATTTTGATGGCAGGTTTTTTATCCCTTTACTGTAGAAGAAGTCTTCCAGACGGGAGGTGATAAAGTCAGCAAAAGCGTTTTGCACTGCCTTTCGGATTTTGAATTTTTTCGCACTAATTTTTTTTCTTGTAGTAGTAGTAGAAATCTGTTGGGGCAAGGTCCTGTGAATACGGTGGGTGACGGAGAGCTTTCAGCTGTAATTCTTGTAGCTTTGTGATGGTCTGTCGTGAAGCGTGAGTTCGCGCGTTGTCGAGGAAAAGCAATGGTGAAGAGCGATTGACCAGTCTAGGTTGTTGAATTGCGAGCTTCTCCATCATTGTTTCCAATTTTTGGCAATAGGCATCTGCCGTCACTGTTGCGCCATTAAGAAGTTGTGATATACAAGTCCGGCCGGCACTGGTCACCATAATCTTCCTATGAGTAAACTTTTATTTTGCGCACTGATTAGGTGCTGTACCCGGGTCCACCCACTGAGACGAACGCTTACGGTTGTCGTACAGGATCCACTTTTCATCGCAGTTAACAATTTGATTTAGAATTTCCTCGTTTCTATCCCGATTCCGTAGTGCTATGCATGCTTCGACGCGTAAGTCTCGCTGTTGGTCGCTTAGTTAGTGTGGCACCCACTTATCTAGCTTTTTCATCTTTCCGATTTGACGCAAGTGCTTCAATGTTGTTTTGACAATAATTTCAAGGCTGGCAGCAAGCTCAGCCGTAGATTGAGTTGTATCCGCTTCCACTATCGCCTTCAATTCATTGTTGTCGAAAATGGAAACCGACCGCGAGGCTCGTTCTTAAACTCAAAGTTTCTTGATTTAAAACGATTGAACCAATAATGGACCGTGTTCATCCAAGCAGTGTTAGGGCCGTACACGTCGTTAATGTTTCGTGTTGTTGGCGTTTTGCCTTAAGCATTGTTTCCCTAGGAATGTGGTTCCGTCATACTCTAACGGCCATCATGGATTTTTAAAATTTCACTAGTAGTGAAACCTTAATTATCAATTAAGGTTTTAAGAAATGCTCTGTATTTAGACATCCTTAATGTGTTTCCGGTTCCGGTTCCGGTTTTACCGGTTTCTTAGGAAACCCATAAAATGTTAATAATTTTTGAGATGGAAAACTTTGAAGGAAAAATACAAAACTCCTAGGACTGCATTGTGACATTATCTCAGCAGAAGCGTTGCAAAAGTCACAGTGGTTAACCGGATCGCTCAGATTATGCATATGCAGCCTCATGGACGTACAAAATTAATGAATCTAAAAACATTGAGAACCCTTTCAAAGGTCTGTCAATCGTGTGCACGATTGTTAAATAACCTTTAAAAATAAATGATGCTGATATAATCGTGACCACAGATCCACCGTGATTCATTACGGACCTGCATAATTAAAGCCTTTAATGTGCAAATTGTGTATCGTGTTTGTTTATAACGTTAAATTCACGACGGTATTCGTTTACCATGTCCAGAGAATTTTTTTGAAATGAAAGTAATTATGATCTCAATGCATTGTACAAGTTGGGTAAAAAGATGTTTAGAATTAGGTGTAGGTATAATGACTAGAACAGATGGCCGTTGGGGCCGTAAGCTTCTGGAGTGGTGACCGCACACCGGAAAACGTAGTGTTGGAAGGCCTCCCACAAGGTGGACCGACGACCTTGTGAAGGCCGCAGGAATCAGCTGGATGCGGGAAGCACAGAACCGGTCTATGTGGTGGTGCTTGGGGGAGGTCTTTGTCCAACAGTGGACGTCTTTCAGCTGAATGATGATTATAAATAGAGTCCTGAATAAAGAAAAAGCTAACTTTTTCACAATTAGAAGTAAACTAAGTACGTACGTATTTCTATGGCATGCACCTATTTTATTAAATGGTTCGCTTAGTTTTTAGACTCAGGCGCAAAATAAAGAATCAATAAAGTATCGCAAAATTTTAGATATCGCATTATTTCTATTGTTTTTTAGCTTAGGCTAACAAACATAACCTACACGCCTATTATCCCCAAAAGAAACCGGTGAGAGAGGCGGCAGATGTTTTCCTAAATAGGTACACCCAAATTTCACAACGGGGCGAGCCTATTGCCATTAACTGGGTACAAATTCAAACTCCGGGCTGCTCCTGATAAATTTCTGATGGAAAAAGCCAAATAACACTTAAAAACAATGATCCAAGTAATTTTGAAATGTTTTTGAATAACATTACTTAAGTCCCCGTCCACCTCTCAAGTACCTACTGATCGACATTTATCCAATCTCTATGCAAAAAGAAACCGTATCGATTGCCATTTCGACACGTAATAATGACGTACCGAGGGATCAGTAAATCTGTAAAGCTTGACGGAGTACTTGCGCTTACTGAGTTACTCCCCGATATATCTGCCCGTCGACGTTTGATCCCGTGTTGAGTACAAAAAATGTTAACAAAGGAGTTCATGTTCTGTTCAGCTAAGTTATCTTGCTTGAATTAAAGTTGTAGAACGCGCGGTCTGTGGAGGTCATGGTCGAAAGAAAATAACCGGCCAAGTGCGAGTGGGACTTGCACACGAAGGGTTTTGTACGACCGTAAAATATGGAACAGTACTTATTTAAAAAGAGGGCACGTTTGAAGAGATATGAGGACCAGGGCGTAAAGTTCACTCATACTCTTTAGAAAAGGGAGGATTGCCCGACCAGACGGATGTCGTATCTGGTGGGCACCTGCCCGACGATTAATTTCGGGAAGTTGTATATATGCTTGCTGCGCGTTAAACTCTGATTGCGCGATGCAGGATTTGTATGACGTCAGTGTGATGCGTTGTGCGCATGTGGCGGTGTAGATGCCGCCACACGTTTCTGGTATGGGGGTCCCCTTTAATTGTTTACTTTATTTTATTTTTAGGCAATTTAAATAAAAACTCAACTGTCCACCATAACATACGGTTTAGGAGATACAAGTCCACGGACGGACATTGGTGCCCCTTGGGTACGGAACCCAAAAAAAGTGTTGCAAGACAGTTAAAGATTAGAAGTAGAAGCAAACACCGCCTTTTGTGTGCAACACTGATACGAGTATTAGTGTCCTATTATCTTGTGTTTGACCCTGCGTATGTAATAAGTACTATTTGCCTAGTTTTATAACTTAGAAGCTGATCCAACTATCTTAATACCTACTCGTCTTGGCTTCTCTTTAGTCCAGAATGCCCTAACAAATAGGTCAGACTCCAGAATTCCTTCGAAATAATCTTGAAACTACATTTCCTCTTAGCACAGTGTCTACGGAGGAACCTAGCAGACCTTGGCCCCCCGCACCCCGCTCGTTCGCCTTCTAATTTCCTTACCTCCATGCCTCGGCACGCCTAGTCAGCTAACATAATGGACAGGCCTGTACCGGTTTCTCAACCATTTCCTTTAGAATATTTGATAGATTGGGCCTTAAACACGCCATGGTACTTGCAGCGAAGTTATATCTGCGTTCGTGTATGAAATGGGTTAAGGAAAAGGTTAATCGGAATTGTAATTCGATTCCAAATTCAAAGGATACGATTATATTCATTTGTAAGTTAGTAATCGGATTTGTTTAATTATTTAAACACAGAAGTTGAAAGTCAAGTAAAGTAATTTACTGGGCGAGAAAATTTGTTTTTGGAATAGGTACGTCGAAAATGATAAGAAGAGTTCAGTGTTTGCGTGGTCTAGCACTAACCTCTTGTTAGGTTCATATTTGGTTGTTGTTTTACGATCCCTGATTTAATTTTACTGAACATTAAGGTTTAAAAGCTATATTGAATACTACAATGTATTATAATATTATGAAATGATAAGTCTTAGCTACATTAGGTTTGCTTAGAGTAACGCGATTGATAGTCGCACACGTAATAACTGGATATGGCTGCGATACATGCATTTGTGGCAATGCACGCAGGCAAAAGTACTCAGCTGTTCGATTGCAAATATTTTACAGATCAGTTTTATTGTTTCGATATATCCCAGCATATCTAGTTAAAATAAGGCAAAAAGTATACGTCGAGGCTCAAGTATTTTTTCAAAATGTTTGAGTTTTGTCAACCGAAGTATTTAATTACACAATATGAATTTCCCTTGTCAGTTAAGGTGCCAGACATTTCATAAACATTATGCGAAAAATCTGAAAGCAATTTACAAACAAAGACTTAGTAGCGCTTTTAGAGGGCTTTATTTTTAAAGCTTTTCTAAGCAATAAAATTAATTTTCATTTAAAAAATCTGTCAAAAAGCTCGCCCATCTACAATTATAAATCAATAATAAATTTGTCAAAAAGCTCTCCCATCTACATTTATAAATCTGTCAAAAAGCTCTCCCATCTACATTTATCAATCAAAAATAAAATCTGTCAAAAAGCTCTCCCATCTACATTTATAAATCAATAATAAATCTGTCAAAAAGCTCTCCCATCTACATTTATCAATCAATAATAAATCTGTCAAAAAGCTCTCCCATCTACATTTATCAATCAAAGATAAATCTGTCAAAATGCTCGCACATCTACATTTATCAATCAAAAAAAGTCTGTCGAAAAGCTCTCCCGTCTACTTTTATGAATCAATTAAATTATCAGGGTCACCATCTGCCTAAACTTGTCTTAACTATGTTGGGTTTGGCTCCCAGTCCAATAGGATGCAGCTGAATTCCCGGTCGAACTGACCTCAATAACCCATTTAGGTATAGAGTAACATAATGGTTGTCAGACTTCCGGGTTTCTATACTACCCGTAACAACTGTCATAGATCTACATATGACAGCCGGGACCAACGGCTTGACGGGTTTTCCGATGGTTACTCATACACGCCCCACGGGCAGACCTGCGCATGCGTACTTTCATCATCTTTTGTCTACGGAAGAATAGACAAAATAGTAATAATGTTTTACAGAAAAAAAAAACAAATACAAAGCATACAAAATCATAACAGTTTTGCTTAAATATTAATTAAATTCATAAGAATTGCGTGCCTGAACTAGATAATCCTGTTTTTCAGGCGCTAAGAGCTAAAATAGTCTGCAATCAAAAAGTTGACAAGAGACAAATAAATTATATGTTGAGTAGCCTGACTCTTAACTTTATACTTATTGTAGGTGATTATGTCTATTTTACTTTAACACAGGTAGTAAGTTCTCTGCATCTTCGTAAGACATACTTTGGAGAGTCTCAAGATGAGAGATAGAATTGTCAAAATTACAGATTTCTCTTATTAATCTGTAATTTTGTCTATTCGTCCTTCGACAAAACATGTTTCTATAAAGGTCATTGATAAGCGTGCAGCAAGCTGAGGAAGCTTTACCTCCGATCGACCCTGGCTGTTATAACTTCTAACCAAATCTCAATGTCTGAAACACAAACTAAGTTGAAATAAGACTCCGAACTAGTTTCTTGTTGCCTGTCGTGATTACAGTGTAATCTTTTAATAGGATTTTGGTTACACGGGCCAAAGTGGCTCAACTTTGTTCAGAGTTGCTAGCCGAAGAGATTTTAGGTTATATTAAGATTCCATTAACAGTTTTAGATTTAATTATTCCCTTTTGGCTGTAATAAGTTTCAGTAAAGTTGTTTTATGAAAGTGGATGAAGTGTAGGTACCATAATCGAAACTATGAGATTTGTTCATGGGATTTTTCTGTGAGATTTGGATTATTTAGCTCCCTTCATATGGTTGAGCTGAATGGTGTTGATTGGTGTTGGGATTGGTCATCGTTTAGCTGCCACGGCCTATTTTAATATTAGTTTTTTTTTATTATTATTTTTGTTGCACTCTGGATGTTTTTAACGTGTACGTCTCTTTTACATCGTTCTCACATTAAAGATCAAAATTAATGACGTAACTAATATTTTTGTAACAATATTATTTGAAAGACTGTCCATGGAGTTTCTTGCCCGTTCATCTCGTTATGCACCTACTACGCTTTGGAATGGGCAACTAGCTTCATAATTCTGATTGTACGACTTCTTGACAATTCAAAAGCCCGTGAATGGTTTAATGGAAATAAATGCTTTGAGTTTGAGTTTAGAGAAAGGTGCAGTAGCAGCTTAGTAAGCTTGATTTGGAAAATATTAAGATTGGCTTTGATCTCATGCCACGTAACGTCAAGTTTCGTCTCCATCAGTAAGGGTTCTAAGGATTACATGATAACATGACGAAGAGATGACGTGCCATCAACATCTTACCTACTTATTCATGGTTAGGAAGTTAACAAATCACAGTTAAGTTAGCCTTGCTCTCCGTGAAAGGGAACGGGCCATATTCCACCAAGCGGGTCCACTGTGGGTTGGTAGATGTCACATGTCTTCTAATTTTCTGTTTTAGGACATTGCGGTTTCCTCACGGTGTTTTCCTTCACAGTTTTGAGAGCAGTGATGATGAAATAATTTACACAAAGTTAAACGCCTGTCTGGGTACGAACCTGCGACATTCAACTCGTAAGTCGCTGCCGTTACCACTGGACCACCACTGCTCGATACGAACACGATTGCTTAACTTACTCGTAAGTTACACAAATAAAACAATGTTGTGCGACTATACATATAAATTCAATTTACCAGATTTGAATAAATCATCAAAATCCAGACGCGTGAAGAAAATATTAAAGGATGATGGGAAGAAACGTCCCCAACATCCAACAGATTTGAAATAAGTGTCATTTGATCATTTTTAACTATGGCGACGTCCTTCAAAAACGTGGGATTCAGATTTTATAATAAGAGGAATCAAGCAAGCACTCCAGCACCCCGGTTAAAGGTAACAGCAGAACACCGTGTGGTTTTAGTCAGCAAGAGTCAGACAGACCTCTCCACCTACCAGGGTGGAGGACATTCATGAGAATTTCCATGCGTAAATTAAAAAAGTTTTATAATATATTGTTTTACATATTCTTTCTTTTTTAATAACACATTTACTTATTGTGCAATAAATAGGATTAAAATTGGCGATTTTAATAATGTTTTCATATAAGGTAAAGGTTTTTAAAGATACCGCTCTTTTTTTTTTCTTCGGTTCGGTCGCGTCATGTCCGTTCACGTATTTATTATACTCGTAGTTATGCATAATATCCAACAATATGGTTTATGGAGTTTGGGCGTCATATTGACTTTAATGCACCAACACAAATGCTTGATAATATTTTCATAGACGACTAAATGTAATTATTAGTACAGTGTAGAGCACGTCAAGCTTGACTCTTTGGATTAGCTCTGTTTTGTATGGCACGCAGAATAAATCAACTCTGATTTAACTAAAGCTGATAATGTGTCGTTTCACATGCTTTTGGCTGTACTAATGAGTTAATAGGTATATTAATGAACGTAAACACTGTTATTAAACTCAACGATTTTCAGTTTGAGAATCAAGTATTTTGTATAGAATCGTCATTTGTTTACGTGAAATATTCGATTATTATGTGAAAAATAAATACTTTTGTATAAAAATAAATACATTTTTACCAAAAAGATTTTTTATTAAAATTTTACCCAATAGTTTTTGAAACAGGTACTTAAGGCTTTTTTGGGTCCCATTGAACAAATTGACACATATCCAATAACTGTTGTAGGTTGGGGACGGGGTTCATTCAAATCCCCCATGGTCCTTTAATACCAAATAAGTATTTTCTTCCCTCATTTTTTATGTAAAAGGTCCAAGATAAAAAAACAAGGAAAAATTCCGTATTCATAAAGCCGTATTCAGTGTTTCCCTTAATAGATCATTCTATGTATATTGTTCCTTCGAAGCTAATTAATGTTGTTATTCTTTAGGCTTTAAGTTTTTATCCGATGTTGCGATATGAAAAAGCTATATCTTACTTGATTTTATTGTTGTTGCATAGCAGGCATTCAGAAAAAAATCAACGGACAATGCTCGCTCGGAATCACACGTTATATTTATATTTTTATATTATATATTATGATATTTTTCCCGATATTTTAGGTATGATACTCGAAAGTGGGACCGGCCTTTTACTTTTATGTAAGGGCTCGATCAGACGTACTACAACCACATCACAACGACAAAACACCGAATGAAAATGAATGGTTTATTCGCATGGACCGATTTGGCCGTCAAAATCAAACTTGTGGGCGTTTCCGATTACATTAAGGAAACTTCGCATCCACAACGTTACCACATCGCAAACACAACGATCTGTCTATCTGCAAACACAAGCCACCACGCAACCACATCGCAAACACAACGATCTGTCTGTCTGCAAACACAAGCCACAACGCAAACACAACACGTACACAACGCTCTGTTTTCCTGCAAACACTAGCCGCCACGTCACATACACAACGATCTGTCTGTCTGCAAACACAAGCCACCACGCAACCACAACACGTACACAACGCTCTGTTTCCCTGCAAACACTAGCTGCCACGTCACATACACAACGATCTGTCTGTCTGCAAACACAAGCCACCACGCAACCACAACACGTACACAACGCTCTGTTTTCCTGCAAACACTAGCCGCCACGTCACATACACAACGATCTGTCTGTCTGCAAACACTAGCCACAACGCAACCACATCGCAACTATTAGCGACTGAGTAACCACAACGCGACTGCAAGAAGCTGCAGCAACATTTTCATATGTAACCACAGCTTGCCCACATTTTGTCGCTGCGATGTGGTGTGGTTGTGGTACGTGTGAACGAGTATGTGTTTCGAATTCTGTCACTGAGTTCGATACGTCGCCGTACTGAAAATCAATGGATGAAAAATTAAATTCGATTGTTTCCCGATAGCAAAGATACCATTAAGTTATTTGAGACTCGATTCAGGAAAAACAAACGAGAATTCAAATGCCAACTTCTTGCCTTCTAAATAAGCTAAGCTAATAATCTTTTTCGAAACGAGAAAAAAGACAATACTAAAATGAGAAAACGTAAGAATCACAATATCTACTTTCATCTTGATCCTTTCACATTTTCGTCAAAGGAACTCGCCAAAGGGCCAACGAACCAGCAAGGTTCATTGCCAAATATCTTGTTTGATATCGTAATTCTAAGGCTCCTTGAATAAGTCATTTATGCACTACGTTTTACGACAGTAGGTACGTCTTCTACGTTTTACATCAGTATTCTGACAAAAGATCTTGAACGAAATAACTCATAAAGTGTTTCATAGGCCTCAATAAACACGAAACTTATTTTGACGCAAACGTTACCAATCTAAGCTGGAAATGCCTTAGTTAGTGTGCCTATTACGAGCTTGGCAGTCATAAAAGAACCTTCGCCAAATGACAAGAAGATTCATTAGTGATCTTATGAGACTGAAAACGATTTGAAGTAGAACCGATGAAGAGAGATGGCAGATAATTGGACACTTGACTGTCTCTCCAAGAGGTAATGTTGTTTGGAGGTCCAACTTCATTGATTTTCTGTCATTAGGACGACTGGGAAGGCGCAGTGTGCTATGTAAACTGTTCGCCGTTAAGCTTGGTTTTGGATTCACGAATTGGATTCCTAAATTAATATTTTTCTACTACTTGGTCTAGAAATAGAAACTGCGGCGAAAGTGATATTCCAGTGTGCTCATTGAATGGACCTTTAAATACTCAACAAACTGATTCTGTCTTGCCTCATACAGGCGCGGCTAGCAATAATTAAATAAACATATGCCATTAAAGACAATAATAATATTTCACGAAAGTATTATATTAAACGACTAACAAAACACGAATAAGAACTGAGGAAGACATCGGATAGCCGTTTTACCAATCGTAATGGTCACGATAGATGCATTTATAAACGGATAGAATCGAGAATATGTTCGCGAATGTGGCTATGAATATATGAGTCATTTTTTAAAAGTACTTAGGGTTGAAAGAAACCTCTAGAACATTTAACGTTTATTTTTTAATTCCACGGATGTTTCAAGCTTTACAACCTTTGCGTAAACCACAAGCCCTGTGCGGTATAGGAACGGAAACGAAATTTAAAAACATAATTCTTTCGCGTGAATTTATCAGAACATATTACTGCTGGGTTGGAAAACTCGTAAAAGTGTAATAAAGACCTGGATTTAAGTGAGTAGAGGAGTAACAGGTAGCTGTTTAATGGCTTAGACACACTTAAAGTCTTATTTCTTGGACGAATTTAAGTTATATTAAAAAAATATTATGCATATTTATATCTTTTATCTAAACTTCATGTCCTCCAAACTATTATCTATTTTCCTACACAATTGAGAACAGCTCATCATTTCTTGCTATAGTGGGGCACAAAAATGATGCATCAAGCAAGCCATCAGGCGCCTTCCTTCCCGCCCCAAACCTTAGAGATATCGGGCCAACAACAATATTTTCTACACACATTTCTGCAACGCAGTTCCTGTGAAGTCTCGTGGCCTTATTAACACGGAGAAATGTATTTTTCCTTCTTATCAAACGGCTCTTAGATACCTCCATTGTGTTTCTTATTTAGATACCGCAATTTGGAAGAGATGGTGTTTGTTTATTTTTACGCGACTTCCCAAAAACTATTTGTGTGAGGTTTATGTTTTCTGAGTTTAGGTACGGACGTCTAGTGTCCATGACTTTGAAGTTGCATTTGTCTAATATCAAAACAAAACACGCTCGACAACGGTCCTACAATTACAAAATACATTAAATACAAAATGGCAGCCCTGTAATCTCTTTGTGAACACGTTATCGCAGTTTGTAAAATAACAATTTATTCAAATTACACGTATAGAACGAATGCGATACCATTATGTTGGATGCTCCACATTACAATAAAGGTTGTGGCCATAAACAGGCTCGTGAGCACGTAATCCTTTTAGTACATATAGAAGTACATTTAGATACACATATACAGGCGGTTGTTTTCCTGAGATGTGATGTCATCCCTATTCTTTAAGTGGCACCCGATACACATTGCTACAACCGGATGTGCTTACGTCTTGGGTTTTCTTTGAATGCAAAATAACAGGTTTATGCCAAAGCGACCGATTAGATTTTTCTTTTTGAATTTTGTTATTGATTGGGAGATAGATAATATATTAAACAATAAAATAACTTCGTGTTTTATGTCAAAATATCGATATCGTGACCTTAGCGTCCTCTTATATATCGATAAAAATATAAACTGTGCAGTAAATAAAAACATTTAATGTCCAAAAACACCTAATATCAAGTAGGTAAGCGAAAATATAAATTTTATACGTAGTCGAAAAGATAAATGGAAGCAGAGCCAGACCGAACGTTGCCGACACTATAACTAGATCGTATCGAACTTACATTTGCAGGAAACCGATTTCAGGAGTCACGTAGTGCAGTCGCCTTTGAAGCCAAAAGAGGACTTGGGCCAAATGAAGGAAATTATGCAGGTTCGCCATCGCCTTAAAAATATATTGATTCATTCCAAAAAAACAGCCCTGTTAAAGCCATTCCATTACCATTTTAGCTTTCGCTATAACGAATTTCGAAAACGTAACGTTGAGTCATATTCAAAAATCCAAATATCATAATGAGTCCTACCTACTCGGTTCTTAAATTGGTCATCTTCCATAAAATAAGAATTGTTAATTGTTAAGCATTTATTATCTCAGACAGGAATTTACATACATACATACATACCTTGTTTAGAATATAATAATCTTTCGCCTAAAAAGAGGTTAACATAGAACACGTCTTTCAAGCGTTCTAGTTTGAGCACTTTGTTTCATTTTGGTCCTTTTTTCAATTTAGTTACAGGGGCCAAAGACCTAAAAAGGACCAACAAGGACCAACTACTTAATAACTTTAAACTATTGCTGTTAAAATGTTTTCCTAACTCAGATTGCACAGTAAAAGTGTACGGTGAAGTTCAAATACAACTGAACAAAAAGAACAGGATTACAAAATGGTCGCCGGGATTAACATTCTCGTTGAAAAAGTGATTCAATATTATGCAACAACTTAATGCAACAACTTAATGCAACAACTTAATGCAAAAACTAAATGCAACAACTAAATGCAACAACTTAATGCAACAACACAATGCAACAACTTAATGCAACAACTTAATGGAACAACTTAATGCAACAACTAAATGCAACAACACAATGCAACAACTTAATGCAACAACACAATGCAACAACTTAATGCAACAACTTAGTGCAACAACTTAATACAAAACTTACTTTAGTCACTCATCTGCCTAGCCTTATCCCAACTAAGTTGGGGTCGGCTTCCAGTCTAACCGGATGCGCTGAATATGTAGTATTTTACATGGAGCGACTGACCGGGTTGTGTCCACGGAAGAATCGATAAAATGGCTGATTTATTTTATTTCGACAAGGCTCGTTTCTATGATGTTGTGCTACGAGTGCAGTTACTGGGTAAGACTGGTTGTCAGAATTTCGGTCTTCTAACTGTCAAAGATCTACAAATGACAGCAGGGGCAGTTTAACGTCCTTACCTTTAAAAACTCTGTCTAATTAATTTATTTGTCAAGTCAGAACAATGGTCACAAGTTAAAGAATAAAGAAAAGTTTCAGCCATTAACAATGAAGTTGCGTTTATAAATAACAATTTCCTGGGATATTATTTTTAATCATCCTCAAGAAGGCCGCAGTATTCAAATAGCCCACAATAGTTAAAAGGCTGGTTAGATTACTTTACGATTCCGTTTCTAAATCGTTGTGATAGTCTTAAAGCCAAGAAAAGCTTTGCATGCAAAAAACTTTGTTAGTCTTTCTCAGCTTTGACGTTTGCGTCATAGTGACGCGTCAACCTAGAAACCTAGAAAGGTAAGGAAGTAATTAAAGACGCCTGAGGGCATACTGTCACACTACATATTCTCCACTATTAATACGTGAGGAGCTTAGTAGCTTTTTCAAGCGTTTGCAGTTTCATATTTATAACGGATAAATCACACCAAAGTTTTGCATTTTATTGTAAGCCTACAAGTGACGGCACATGTTATAAAATATAGAGATATTTAATAACATGTGCCGTCAAAGAAGGAAGTACGAGGAATAATAAAGTTACGCACCTTATTTATGGTTATTTTTACGTATACCTTACAATTTTTTTAACAATATCTTAGAATTTGAATATCAGTTCGAAAAAGTGACATGCGCCCGCTATGTGGAAAAGGATTTCTTTCGTAACTGTTTAAATTAAATACAGGGCTTTGTTTAAGGGAAATTTCATTTGGCATTATAGCCTTACTTACTTCAAAAGTGTGTCATAACTTGTAGCCTATTTAATTATATTCAAAACGCCTATTGGCCATCAAATTTTACGGACAATGCGACCAATTCTCTCCTTTGTTTTCTACGTGTGTTTATTTGTTTTTCATTAATTTTGCCCAATAAACCGAGATCCAAGAATAAAATTCGCTAACTTTATTAAAAACAGGTGTCATAATTTTTGCTTATGTTATGGGTCGTTTTACCCAAGAGGGGAATTAATGTGCCGTTTTAATTGCGTTATTTAATATAATTAAACATTTGCTTGTATTTTTAATTACAGTGAATTAATTAAGACGTTTATTGTTGTATAAATTTTATCGGACAGTTAATTCAATGTTTTATTGGCTTCGGTAAATACAAGCTAACGCTTATATTACAAAGACGGTAGGTCTTTTGTAATTTTTTTTCTTAGGATTTTGCTAACGCTTATATTACAAAGACGGTAGGTCTTTTGTAATTTTTTTTCTTAGGATTTTATAGGATTAAGGCTATATAAAATTTTCGTAAGTTTTTTTTGCTTCTTTCAGGTCAGTATTATGTTGAATGTTGATATAAATATAACTCGCGCCCGCAAGGCCATAGAATACCGTGAAAACAAAATTTGACTGCAAGAATTTTTGAAGTCCCAACCTCCGTTTTAAAATGTCTACTTACAAAAGAGCAATAAAGAATTAGTGCGAAGATAAAACTCCTAGATAGCTCCTTTAGAACTGGTGCAAAAATATTAAGATTCTGGCGTCGAAAAGAATTGTTAAGAGCAATTTCAAGCTTCATAATATAATATTGCTCACAACAGAATGTTAAGGTTTAAATTTTTCAGTTAATGAAAACGATGGGGTTTTTGCACTAACTGTTTTATAAAAGGTAAGATAAAGATAGGCTTATACCGGATGACATATTTCACCGTCTTGAAGAAAAAAAGGGTACAAAAATTTCAATTTTTTTTATCGATTCACGATATTTTATCAAAATTACTGTTGTTATTGTTCTAGTATGAAAAGATTACTTTAAAATGTAAAAAAAAACTATGCCATAGGCTTCTACTCCCTATTTTTTTCAAGACTGTAAAAAAATCAGCCCGTATACGAGTATGCCATATGAACTAAGTGCTATATACTATTTAGTTCACCGTAAAATATTGATTACCAAAATGGCATTAGCTATTATCTTATACATACTTATTAAAAATTTAAGTCGCTTTTCGTCTCTCCCTGCATGAAGCGTCGTTTTTATAAACTTCGAGTATTTATTATAATACATTAATATTTAACTTACACGTAACAAAGAAATATCGATGTTTTCTCAAGTCGAAATCCATCCGAAAAGAAGAAATGCGAAAGTGAGTTTGTTTGTTACGCTTTCATGCTAAAACGGCTGAACGGATTCGGATGAAATTTAGCAAACAGATAGAGCATGACCTGGGTAAGGACATTAGCTACTTTTCATCCCGGATCGCAGACGAAGTCGCGGGCAACAGCTAGTAACATAATACATGGCAAAGAATGAATTTGCCTCTAGACCAAACTTCACACAAGCAAGCAACCTGCGCTCCGCGATTTCACAGGTAACGAGATAAAGAATACTAGGTCCCGGTCTACCTATGTGTCAAGTATCATCCAAATCCGTTAAACCGTTTCACCGTGAAAGCGTCACAAACAAACAAACATACTTCCATTAAGAAAATCAAATATTTTCTCTATATAATATTATAAGTTTAGAAAAGGGATCATAAAAGTTACATGTTGGTGTTGGCTGTACCTAGGTAGGTTGTAGGTACAGCCAACGATGAAAGAGGCTATTATAATGGAACATGATTCAGGGATACCTCGTGTGGCAGTAAGGGTTATTTTGGCACGTGTTCTTCATTTATAACAAAGAACATTATTTACCCACTGCGGACAGAAATGACTAATCCAAACAACAAATAGATATTACATAAGTTTAATTCCAGATCTGACGCACCAATTCATCACTAGTTTCCCTTAAAGGAAAATCTCGCGAGGAAAACCACAAGATAATTAATGAATACGTACCAAGTGTTGCTCAGAAAACATCGGGCAACCCTCGAGCATTTACTGAAGAGAAAACTTACTACTTATGTGCATTTGGCTAACCTATGTACTTACATTAGGAAGTATGAGGCAGTAAGAAGAAAAAGCTCCAATGTTTCTTTGGGCACTGTTTCTATGGAGGAGTTAAATACGATTGTAAGTACATAATGTAGTTTGTTAAAACCTGAAGATAGAATTAAATGCTTAGTTAGTGGCTCAGTGAAATGTTACAGGGTAAGTGTTTTTCATTTCAATTAACACACATAACATCACGGCTTCAATCCCAGAAAGGGTTAGGCAGAGGTGTACCTATAGTACACCCACATTTCGCCAGTTATGAAGTCCCATGTAATAGTAGGCGAGCCTTTTGCCATCAAACGGGCACAAATCCAGACTCCGGGCTGCTACTGAGAAATTATATTGATAGAAAAACCTAATAACACTTTGCCCGACCTGGGAGTCGGACCTCATGCTCAGCAGTAGCTCTTGCGACCACTAGACCAACGAGGCAGCCAATTCAATCAATCAATCAATTAACGTTACTTCTATATCAAAACTCGTTAAATGCAGGCATCCATACTTCATTTAATAATGTAAATTCAAAAGTAACTCTATCTGTATGTTACCTTCTCACGCCTAAACCACTGAACGGAATTCGATAAAATTTGGCGAGGGGATAGTTGGTATCCTGGGGAAGAACATACGCTACTTTCTGTCATGGTAGCACGTTCCCGTGGGATAATTTCCGACATCTATGCGAGAAAAGTCTCAGGCAGAAGCAGAATTTTTTGTTCCCTACTTGATGGGGTGTGAACCCCATCGCATCGCATCGCCCGTACTATTACTTCGTTTTTGCTTAGCTTTCTTTCAGACTTATTTGTTGCTCGACTCCTAAGAGTCGGATGAATGATGTGATGTTCCAAAAAACACCTTCCTCAAAAAATTGTTTAAATATCACATGCAATTTTTTTTCAAATCCGACTAGAAGTTCCAGAGATTAGCTAGCGCGTTCAAACAAACAAGAAAACAAAAAAAAAAAACTTTGTTTTATTATTAATAAACTAGCTGCGCCCCGCGGTTTCACACGCAAGTCTCGTTCTTGGAGGAATATCCAGGTCATGGTCTACCCCTGTGCCAAATTTTATCCAAATTCGTTGAACCGTTTTTGCGTGAAAGCGTAACAAACAAACAAGCGCAACAAACTTTTATCTTTGTAATATAACTAGCTGTAGCCCGCGAGTTCGTCTGCGATCCAGGATTTGTAGTAGCCTTTGTCATCCAAATCCGTCCAGCGGTTAAAGCGTGAAAGCGTTACAAACAAACAAACTTGTATTCTCATTTACAGTTATAAGTTATAGTAATGATAATGATTATTATTAGTTTAAACTAGTATAGTATAGATTTAAAGATACAGATGAATAGTAATATTACGTACGTACAGGTAAGAATGTCTTAACTAGAATGTTACTTTCAAGTAGGTATCGGCAACAGTAATCTTAAAAAATCCTACTTCTCTGCCCGTGATCGGCACTGCTGCTGCGGCTGAAAACCTAAAGCGGCGTAAGTGTAATAACCTTATTGGTATATTTTTTTTCCGTTTGCGGTTTAAACCCTTGGGCCGTGGGGTCTGAGTGCTCATGGTCTCTTTAAGGATATTTCAAAACGGCTGGTTGACACTTCCCGTTAACCAAGGGCTGACTTTTACCTTGGCCAGACGTTAAGCATAGCCTTACAAAGTGGCAATGCCGCCAGTCTTTTGGGTACATTCCCCGTCGACTGCGACGCAGGTGAATTTTTTGACACTATGTTTTAGATTGCGAATAGTTTTAGTTAAGTTAGGACATAATTTTGTTATCATTCATAAGGTATATTGTATTTTATTTATTGATTATGCATTTGGTATTTGGTACTTACAATTAATAGGCGTCCTAACTATCCTAAAACCAGAAATCAATGAGAAAATTTGTTGATTAAAAAACCAATGTCTGCAATGCTATGTCATATTATAGAAGTACAGTTTTTCCAATTAAGAATATCCGCTTTTCAAAGTTTTTTTTGTGCGTTTCTCGGTTCCCATTACGTCTCAAGAGTGTCCTCTGGGGCTAGCTAGCGGCCGCCTGCGTTTGACATGACAGTTCTCAGTTACCACGTCCTTTACGGAACAATAGTTAAGTGCCGAGCTATGTACACCATTCCCGAGAATGGGATCGTGTTCGTACCTATTGAAGTCATTGTGTTTACTTGTATCAGTATCAAGGACTAGGATTCTTAAATGCTATGTCTCCATCATTGTAAATACCCGCTTCCTACGCAAATAAATGAATTAGTATTCTATTCTATCCTATCACATCGTCAGATAAACCGTTATTGCCAGTTTTAAAAACATTCGTCATACCTTTTGTGTAAAGCACTAAGAACTGAAATGTAGTGCTCAAAAGTTCCGAAACTGAAATTGAATAAAGGCAGGACCTTGCTGGCGCAGAGGACCTCATTCCTCAGCACTACGCGACTTTCCACCATTTATTAATTCATAAATTATCTCTCTTTCACGACTATTAAGTACAGGTAGGGATATTAATTGTAAAGCTAATTGATACTCTACGTCAAATTGCCAGTTCACATAGGGTTCAAAGAATGCCAGTTATGATTTGAATGTACGACAATTTAAGGGGACTACAGGACCCTTTCTTTTTGGGTGTGAAATCATCTAATGACTTCTCCCGCTCTGGGTGGCGCGGGAGGGCGTCAGACTTTTACTGACTAAAACCCACCCCTGTTCCTTCAATTGCCTGTGCCAGGGCCATGCTCACTCTTTCGAATTACCCGCGACCCTATCGGACCCCGTTATTTTGTGCGGACATCTCTTTGAGGCGCGCGTGGAAACGACGCGCCGTCGACCCGGGCCTGGTCCCTACCGGACGGCGAGCTACCCATTGCTCACCGTCCGCAAGCCCGCGCCTACGGTGGCCGAGAATCTGCTTGCGATTCCTGACGCCCAGGGCGTCTCCTGCGGCGACTAGGGGCGTGAGGGCGCAAGACTCTCTCCCTCACGCGCTCCGCTTCCTCCTTCGCAAGCATTACTGCTTCACAGAAGGAGGTGACGGCTTTCCATTCCCTCTCGCTCCGTACCATGGCCTGGACCAGGGCCGGACGCGAGAGATCGCCGCCGCCGATCTCCTCCGCGAGGACACTGCGGTACTCCGCCCAAGCTGAGCAGACCTCCACCGTATGCTCCACCGTGTCCTCCGAGCGATCCACACAATGGTGACACCCGGGCGTTTCCTCCCGCCTTATGCAAAACAGGAATCATCCGAAACAACCGTGTCCGGTGAGGACCTGTGTCAGGCGGAAGGTGAGGACGCCGTGGCGCCTCTCCAACCACTCCTCAAAGAGGGGAGTAACCACCGCTATTGTGGCGTGCCCAGCACTGGGTTGCGACAATCGCACCCTCCATGTCGCCATGAGATCCCGCCGGAGCGGAGTTACACCCCGGCTGTGGACTACAGGACCTAAACTCAAGTTTTAAAATGCCTAAAAGTATAAGATCCACTGAAGTAAACAAAATAAGAAAAATATATGCTATTCTTCAGGATATATTATGCTAGTTAGATAGTGTGTTGAAAACATAATAAAACTAATTTTATACTATATAAAAAAACACGAACATGCTTTTAACGATTAAAAACCATAATTATATACATGCTATGTATTCAGATTTTTTGTCAGACTTTAATAATACTAATAGTGTTTTGTCTTTTTTTGTAGATTTTGTGTATAGATAATTGCTTCACTTTTTGCAATTAATTACCAGCGTCTTGTTATCGCGCTTCTCTTTCTTTTCTATGCAGTCTGACAGCTACCGCGCATTAATCTTTGTCAGCCTCACATTAGCTTAAGTTGTTAGTCAAATTATTATACAATTTATTTCCGTGTTTTTACATCTAAAGTGACGTTACATATTAAAGCTAGTACTTACATTTCTGTGAGTCCTGCTTGTGCGGTTTCTTGTCGCGCACCATGGCTGCGGGACGGTTGTGCGGAGGGTGCGGCCGGCGCAGGCGCAATCCTTGATACTATCGGCCCCGTCCGGCGCCGCTCGCGCTCAACGCGACTGTATTATCGTGGTTGTGCCAAATACCTGCAAAAAATAAATTAGGTATCTAAGTGAGGGATGCTAGGCTAGATCTACGTGCGTTCGTTGATGCAACTTATGATCTGTTCCAAACGTATCTGATAAACAAGTAAACAAATGGATCAGGAAAGGTAGTACATCTGGATGAATTTTTTTTGAAACCCTAAATTTTAACTTAAAATACCATAAAAATATTTTCCATTTGGCAATATTGAGGTTAATTTCATAACCTCAGTTTTGGTTGATGTTTTTTCAATTATAATTTAATAATGTTGTATCCATCCCATCCCATCCTCCCAGCACGTCGGGCTGCTGGGGCTGAAAACCTCAAACGGCGCAAATATTCCAATCTTATTAAACTAATATGTTCGAGCCGTTTGGGGTTTTAAAACTCTAGGTCACAGTGCCCACTTAGTTTTTCGAGACAGTGCCAAACGGTATTGTTATTATTAATACAACGTGGCAATTCTGCAGGAAAAATGCCCAAAAGGACTTTTGGGCACTTATCTAGTTGAAAACGATGCGGACGAAGTTTTTGATGCCCTAGGATTCTTTCCACTTCTTTTTTTTTTGTATATTGTACATATTATAATTATAATTTAAAGACTTTTAAATTATGTAAATATTTACCATAAACAATAAACTTGTCAAATAAAAAATAAAACTAGTTTGTGAATTATGACGAAATTATGTTATTAAAACAATAAATGTGAATATTTTACTAGCGAGTGATTGCGTAAGAATTTAACCGGAACACGGTTTGTTTACATTGTTATCAGATACTTTTTAAACAAACTATAGAACGATAACATGCGTAATTTGGTATGCGAAGCGTGCTCATTGACTGTCGAAGTTATTCAAAAGTCAGTCTGCATTCAAGTTGCGCTGCATCTTGAACTTGCAATCGTGAAATATAATGCAACAGTTCCTCACATGAATACTTCAGAACTAATATCCGGTTGGTGCTGCATGAAAATTTATCATTATTTAGATAGACACGAGAACGTTATAAAGTCATCAACTGGCGAACATGAAAACTGGGATAGTGTTTTAGTATGTTATTTTAGGCTAGCGAAGGGAAATTCATATAACAGAACGCTTTACGTACACGGACTTAAGAACATACTTATGTTTACTCAATAGTATAATAGTGTAGAATCATAATCTTATTTTCAGACATCAAAGGAGCGTCCCTATCAAAGAGCAGGAAAAAGTTCCCAGTTGCCTCTAACTCCATGTTCACACATACATAGTACTGTGCCAACGAAACTGTTATATTATACGTATAACGAAGAGGTACTTTATTTAATACTTTGTTCAAGGAAAGCTCCGACCTGATTCGTAGAAGGTATTGTTTGGAGTAAACACTTTTTTATACTTACACTGTGAGACCAACCCTGAAATCGTGAGAAGAAATCAACTGCCCCAGTTAACAAAATGTGGGCGACAGCTGTTGTTGTTCATAATCATGAGTGCAATAACTCCTTAATATAGAACTAGTCGCGGGCTCGAACTCAAGGGTGGGCGTGGCATAAAACACGCTAACTCACCTGGCATCGTATCCCACAAAGATACTAATTCTCAGTGATGAGCTGCTAGAAGCGAGTCTACACGCAGAACGTCTAGTTCGCACGCACACAAACACCGTTATTTTAATTAATTGTAAACCAAGGGCGTAAAAAATACGAAAAGTCTTTTGATAAGAGTTTTAAGAAACAACCATCAAAAATCAATTACAAATTAAGTTAATTGAACTGTTCGATAATTGAGCTTTGTCAGTAGGTACCGACTAGATTTTGGAGATTTAATATTTCTGTTATTGCTTACTTAGCCTAAAGTTGCGTTTTTTGCAAGAAGTATGGCCAAAATGTACAAGAAAAACGAATCTTTGTGGGCTCAAAACTTTTTATTTTACTATTCTGTTATGACGAATACGAAAAATTTGTAGTAAGACAAAACGATATCATGTTTGAATTTGGATCTCCAACTTCAACTAGTAGAGTAATACTCTCCCGAATTTTGTACGGAAAATATATCGACTAGTGCCACCTTAAGAGTTTAAGGGTAAACAAAATTTAGTTTACATTCTGTCTTGTGCTGAAAAATTCTTCCCAACGCTTTATCCCTAATTCAGAGGTCAGGCGACTGCCACTTGGGCACGCCACAATAGCGGCGGTAAGTCCCCTCTTTGAGGAGTGGTTGGAGAGGCGCCACCTTCCGCCTGACACAGGTCCTCACCGGACACGGTTGTTTCGGGAGGTTCCTGTTTCGCATAAGGCGGGAGGAAACGCCCGAGTGTCACCATTGTGTGGATCGCCCGGAGGACACGGTGGAGCATACAGTGGAGGTATGCCCAGCTTGGGCGGGGCACCGCAGTGTCCTCGCGGAGGCGATTGGCGGCGGCGATCTCTCGCGTCCGGCCCTGGTCCAGGCCATGGTACGGAGCGAGAGGGAATGGAAAGCCGTCACCTCCTTCTGCGAAGCAGTAATGCTCGCGAAGGAGGAGGCGGAGCGCGTGAAGGAGAGAGCCTTGGGCCCTCACGCCCCCACTAGCCGCCGCAGGAGACGCCCTGGGCGTCGGGAGTCGCCTGCAGATTTCCGGCCACCGTAGGCGCGGGTTTGCGGACGGCGAGCAATGGGTAGCTCGCCGTCAGGTAAGGACCAGGCCCGGGTCGATGGCGCGTTGTGTTCCACGCGCGCCTCAAAGAGATGTCAGCACAAAGTGACGGGGTCCGATAGGGCCGACGCCTAAGGGTCGCGGGTTATTCTAAAGAGAAAACCGTGGCCCTGGCACAGGCAACTGAAGGAACACGGGTGGGTTTTAGTCAGTAAAAGTCTGACACGCCCTCCCGCTCCAGGCAGAGCGGGAGAAGACAAAAAAAAAAACGGCGGCGGCCACTATTATTCTAGAAAGGCGCATTCAAAACAGTGAAAGGAGCCCAATATTACTGCTCTACTAATGCAACTATATCTACGTTTACCTTTGCTTATACATTAAACCTTGCTACATAATTTGGAGGTTGAAGATATTAGGATTGTGTGCTGCAATCGTTTGTTATTAATTATTCTGTTTTGTTAATATTTGTGCAAACTATTATATGTTACCTACATATTACCATACATTCTTATTTAAAATGTTCAATTGTTACAATACAAGCTGCAGACACAGACATTTACTACCATGTTCCAAACAGATTTTGCTATTCAATTTTTTCCGTTTGATTAACCCGCTATACTATACGTGAAGTGGCGAACTTGATCCAAGATTTATGTTGCCTAAAGATTAACTTCGATTCGAGCAACTTTTCAAGCTCGAGTAGTCAATAGTTAGTTTAAAGTTTCGCAAGTATGTGCCAAGTTTCTCGATTGAATTTCGGTTGCTAATGCTTTTCATAACTTGTCTGGCGTATGTTATAAATGTACGGTCTTGAAGCATGAAGTATTTGGTTTAAGAGTGATATCATCTGATTGGAAATGTTGTTGGTTCCTACTTTTATTCTTTTTTTTTCAATGTAGATTTAAGTAGGTATTTTCTGAGTTACTCTGTTTTTTTTTCTTGTTCTTACATCTAGATTATTATTATGTTGACATTAGTAATTGTGTGTTAGTACGTAAGGAATTGTGTGTTAGTATGTCAGTAATGGGTAAGGTCGGTCAAAGCTAATTGTAGATGGCGTGACCATAGCTAGGTCCCTACAGCCTACAATAAATTTGACATTTCGTTCATTCATTCCGTTTCGTGTTCATTCATGAGTTTGGTTATAATCGACTATTTCGTTTTCATTGATTTCAATATGTAATAACAATAATTATTCGATTTGGAATATGTCAGAGTTGAAAACCTTAAATATTGCTTAATTCCTATTCATCACTTTCTTTAAAATGTTTCCGACATAACCTTGACGTTTGTTGTAATTGAAATAATTATCTTACAATAGCTTTAAGTCCCAATCTGCTAAGCTTAGGGTATTTGGGAAAATGGTAGACTCAAATTTTCGAGCATTTAGGAACATAACAAAGAATCATTTTCGCAAAAAATTATAAAAACCGCCTCACGCCATGCATTATTAGCTTGTTTTGGGAACTAGCTACGACAGCGCCATTTTGACAGTTGCCTTCCCCATTGAGTTATTTTATTTTAAATGTGTGGGTTTCGACACAACTAATTTTATTATTATTTGTATGCTCTTGAGTAAAATGTAGCGAACTAAACATCTTATTGTAATCAAACCTAAATTTACGAATAAATTTGATTTGATTTGTAAGACATTGTCTGAACATAAATATGAAATTACTAGCTTCTGCCGTCTAATTTCGGAAAATATTTCACGAGAAGAGCTACAGGGACAAAAAGTAACCCGTGTTCTTCCCAAGGATGCAGATTGCATCCTTGTCAAATTTAATCAAAATCCGTTCACTGGTTTAAGCGTGAAAAGGTTAAACGGTACGTGAAAAAATTAATTTCGCGTTTATAACATTGTTAGGTTTGTTAGGATGGACGCTGCTGCTCATCCTGCGCCTGATCTCTCCCGATCGTGTCAAATTGCCGTCTTATCTGAATTAATATCTTCTGCGTACTTGTTTAGTCTCCGTTGAGACTGGCAGCCGTAACCTAAATTCGGTCAGCAGGATATTATTGTTATTAATGAATCAGCAGTCGTAGCTAAAGTTTGTTCGCAGTTGGGCTGGCAGAAATTAGATTGTCATCGACACGCTTACAATGATTTAATTCCATAAGAACTTCCATGGTTTGTTAGTAAACACGTAGGGTGGCTAAGAAGAAGCTTACATATTCAGAAGTGGACCCACAAAGGTTGTTTCATGAATGAAAATATTTGAATTTCTATGTTCTTACAATTCGAAATGAATTGTAAGAATATAACATCATGGTGGTAAAAATGTCTCTCTTTTGGATATAGCCATCTAAAGTGGTATGACTCTTCACAATAATTGCTCTCAATTTCCAAGTATATGAGCATCAAATCGGTGCTTATCGATTCATACACGGCTTCGGACAATTTACCAAATAGAAAGCTACTGACATTCTGCTTGAAAGTATTTGTTTTCTAACTTTTTTCATTTATCAGGAATCATTTGGCATCCATAAAAATAACAGCATTTTTCGATACTCAACAATTACATTTTCAGTGCAGGAATCGTATCACTGTGATACATTTGCTTGACGTCAAAATAAACGGCACAATTTATTTATCTAGTGTTTGTCTACCGCTCTCTCAAGCGGTGAGCGGCTTTTCCTAGCGAGAGCACTTTTCGCTGCGGATTGTCCGCTTGATGCGCTGGATGTGCATAAATAAACTTAAAGAGCGAACTTTTCGGTAGAAATCGGTTGAATAAATAATGCACATCTGTTTATTTATACACAAGACTGGACTACTGGAGCATCGAAAGCGCATAACTCACCAAATTGATTCCAAGCAAACTGTGTTCCAAAAACGATTGTAGGTATAATTAAAACCTGTTTATAACGTAATAAAAATGTTGACCCTGTTTGTCCGAATAAAGCTACCTACTACATAGTTCAAATAACTAAAAATCATAAGTAGGTAAGAAACAACCGGAATTGGCATTTATTTGTCCTCTTTCTTCATCATTGGAGATATTACGGGATATTTATAATCTGGTGTATGAGATCAAGTTGTGTACCTAGTTAAGTAGCAAGCCTATGACACATGATATATACAGATAACCAAGCTTCAGTCGCAACTGTTCAACGAGATGTAATCCCGGCTGAACATTGACGGATTGCCAAGCCTCCGCCTATCTGCATTATTGAGGTCCCAATAGCTCCAGCTTGACACTTACAAGCGTTGGGCGATAATAAATAATAAATAGCTGAACTCTGTTTCATTTAAATGCTTTGAAGTTTCCAATAAGGAAGTGAACAGGCAAGTAAATGAAATAAAGAACTTAGAGGAACTTGATTCTTCAATAAGTATATAAGACTAGTAAGAAAGAAAATAAGTTTGGGAAAGTAAGTTTTTTTGTTTGTTACGCTTTCACGCCAACGGCTAAACTGATTTGGATGAAATTTGGCACACAAATAGACCATGACCTAAGTAAGGACATAAGTAAAGCGAAGTCACGGGCAACTGCTAGTATGACGAATACAATTTAAAATAAAATAAAACAAATGGGAAATTATGCGTCACATCCGCGTAACACGGCCAACGCTCGAAGAATATTAAAGGAATCGGTAGTGAGAATTGTGAAAATGTTTAACAATCCACAAAAAGGTTTTCCAAATCCTATATTATTTAAATAAGACAAAATATTTCACCTATCGGGGTCTTTACACTTACGTTAATATTCCGGCGAAATTAAAATTAGACAGAATCGACATTCCTTGAAAAGCGACGAGATATTTGCAAAGTCGCAATAGAAAGCTGACATTAATTCATTTTATTTTGTGATTAGGTAATCTTATAATAAAGTTTATTTGAAACGAACGAACTTTGTTTTCTCTCAAAATACGAGATTATGTCAAGTAAAGAAGGAACAGCTTTGAAGTTGTCTCCGTGATTGCCCACTCAAAGCCAAAAAGAGCTAACAAAATGTATTGCTACGTGCGAAAATACTCGTAACAATGCCGGAGCCACGAACTGTCGTCCAAATGACCGAATTTGGAGTTGCTCCAAACAATCTCTTATAAACACAACCATTTAAATTGACGACTTAAATATTTAGTTACAGAGGCGTTCCGTGTCGCTGTTGGGTGGGGTGAGCCATGCAAATTATTGGAGCAGGAAAATTCATTAGCCTTCCGGAAAAACGATCAAAGCAATTTAGAACCATTTACGTCGAGCGATGGTGACGTGTAGCCCAGACAGGTGATGCTTGGAGTACAACAGAGCTGTCCCATGATGAGGCACGCGACAAACATTTATTATAGATAATATCCATCCTCTGAAACTGGCACGAAATATTATAGAGATGTTGTTTTTGTGATGTGAATATAAGGCTGGAGGCGGTTAACGATTTACGATAAAAACGACTGGCGTTCGTTCGGTAATAAATGTTACATGAAAGCTTTTAATAAATAAATTGTTGTTACAATTGCGTTTTGTAAAGTCGTCCAAAATTTTAAAGCAAGTAATTAATTTCGAAAGGTTCATGTAATGTTAATGTAGCATTGTCCCCTGTCATACACAATTTGTGTTTCTGTGCCCAATTTAACACATCCTTATTCAATGTGGCATTATTTGCACATTAACCCTTACAGTACCTGCCTCTTTGGTCTAGTGGTCGCAAGAGCTACTGCTGAGCATGAAGTCCTGGGTTCGATTCCCGGGTGTTATTGAGTTTTTCTATCTAGAATTTCTCAGTAGCAGCCCGGAGTCTGGATTTGTGCCTGGTTGATGGCAATAGGCTCGCCCCCTATTACATGGGACTTAAGCATAACTGGCGAAATGTGGGTGCACTATAGTACAAATCTGCCTAACTCTTCTAGGATTACAGGCGTGATGTTATGTTATCCTTACCCTTAGAGAGCAGAAGAGGAAAGGTCTTTTAGATCTTTATAAGGACTTCGACTGTGTGCTTAGTCAGTCACATTAAAAACAGCTTGAAATCCAGAAATCATCGACCGTATGAGCACGTGCAAATTGCTCTTCACTAAAGTATCTGGTACAACCATGTGTAATCAATCAGTTCAATCGGAATTACATCGCACCAAATTAATTGATATCAGTGATGCCAGGTGTGCTACTGACAATTGAGTAAGGGCGAATATCACCAACGAAACTGAACGTGATCAGCACATAAACTACGTTTAAGGGCTGTCAGGGTTATTGTTATATGTGGAATATTAACAGCTCTTAAGCGCGGTTAAGGTGTGCTTAACGAGTTCCGTTACATTGTTAAAATTGGCAATTAGTTACAATTGCATTGATCGGCCGGCTGTACAAGTACTTTACAGAGAGGGGATTTTATCTGACATATTTAATTGAACCTTTAGACTCCCATTTTGCACAAAATGTTATGGAACACTCTAATATAATGATTGCGCCTCTTTTTGTGAACATCAATTAATTGCTATTTCGTATTTTGGGGTCAATCCAATCCCCAAAATACTAAATCGTCAAGTAACTGCGACCAACTTGGATGTGCGCGCTTGGTACTAACAGTTCTAAGTTCTAACAGTTCTAACCTTTTTTTTTGGTCCGGGATGGAAAATCCTCTTGGATGTCCTCCGCCCTGGGGCGGACGGAGGGGTCTGTCCTACCTAAACCTAACCTAACCAATTAGTTAATGCGACCCACTGTGAGAAAACGCCAGATAATAATAAAGATTTCAACTATTAAAAAGGGTGCATCATTAGAAGCGCAAAAAAGTTTTAGACATGCATTAAGTTTAAAAAGTGTCCATCATGAGAACGTCAATACATTTTTAGAGGATCAGTCAAATATTTCCCCTTTTATTTAATAATATTTATCCAATATTAGGTATTTTAATTAAAAAAAAAACACTTTTTAAAATTAAAATACCTAATATTAATACCTAATATAACTTTCCTGACTGATTAATGTTTCTCCACAACATATGCAAAGACTACATGCTGACACGAGAAAACACCAAAGTCTGAAACTGCCGTCGAAAAGCTGGCTTCTTTAAATGCGAAGTTTTTCATAAAGGCGAAGTTATCACAATAAGCTTTTTAAAAGTCAAGAAACAGATTATCAACTACTAGAGTTTTAAAGTACTGTCGAAAATAAATATGGCTTCTTCTCTTATTCACGAACCTACCAAAAACATAAGGTACCTACAAGCTTTAAAAAAAGTGAAAGAAGGATTGATGCTTCAAAATACGACACGTTTTGTAAACGTTACATCAAATCTACAGACATAAAATCTGTTAGAGAAGGGACTCAATTAGGATTTTTAAAACTGTACAAGTACTTGTAATTTTCTTCAATTGCATGCCTTTTCCGGACGATCTCCTATGCAAAGGATAGGAAATCGTTTTAGATGCATTCTACGAATGTGGCACGTCCAATCCTATTTAAGCTTGGCATCCTTATTGGTCGTCGACGATACCCCTCTTGAGGCGCCTCGTAGAGAGGCAAATCCAATCGCCGAGCTTTAGATTCAATATGATATGCTCCATGTACGTCGCAGACTGGAAAGGTGTCAGTTGTATAGTTAGAAAATGCATCTATAGTGGCTGTGTTTCTGTTGTTTATTTTCCACAATCCTGTCTAAACGATTGATATTTAAGATTGTTCAACGTGTGAATATAAAGTGCCAAATGTTTTACGCTCTTTAGTCAGGTGCAATAAAAGATCCACCACGAATGGCGGTACTACTTAGAAGCGTTCATCTAGCGCAGTCAGACGTGCAACCAACTTACTATCTATTATTTTGACCACCGCAGGAGCTAGAGTGCGCGCGAAATAAGTCTGCAAGCAAGCCTGAAATCGAAAATAATCTATCTCGACGTTTATAAATAGATGTCGAAAGATAGATTGTGCTGCGTTCCGTGTTTTCCAAAGTAAATAATCGCCATAATTATGCCGAAAGTGACTAAAATTGTTGGCAGGGATATAGTCTTGAAGGTCAAACACTCGCGCTGACTTATCTTGCGCGCACTCTAATGGTTTCATAAGTTCTAGTCATGGTGAATGAAAAAGAATATTTCAACCCCAAAAGTCAGTCTTTAAAACTTCTGCTTAAATTAAAATCAAGGCCAACGTTAACAATCGAGACGTGAGCAAGAATCCTGCATCAGTAAATCCGTAATTCTATTCGCGTTCACATGCGTGAATATTTTAAAATCGATATTCGTCACATCCTTGGAGGCATCGCTTGTCCTGGTTGAAGTAAAACCGTCCCGAAAGCGTTCGAGAACATTGTTCCGCCATTTAAGCCATGCCAGTGACGCTGTCGTATACTCCTATGTGTACCAAGGACGTCGATATACCACATATATCTCGACGATGGAGATGGGCAATTATAGAAGCATTGTGTTTCCAATTCTGATCAGGAATTAGACGAAATATGAGGAACTGCTTCAGAATTGTTATTTTTACGCGACATTTAGCTTTAATTTTGAAGCTGAATGCTACGAAAAATAAAAAGTATGAAACTAAATTGTTTTTTACTTATTTTACCATAGGTATCTAAGCTATGCATGCAGTGTGGATGACACTGCTATGCTAACCCCATTATTGTTGTGCATGGCTTCTATCTCATTACCTTCAACACAATCAAGGAAAGACAATAGAAGGTTAATACTATCATACAGATTTAACGAACCTCACATGTTCTCTGTCAAACCGTGCTTGGATAACTATTATATTGGCCGAATTTTATTTTAATTACTTCAAGTTCTTGTCAAAAGTTAAAGAGCAGTCTTTATAGAATATCAAAAAGCTGGTGGTTAGGTAGAATTCAGTGAATGCAGTAGCTATTTTTTAAACTAGAACTTAGATGCTTTAACCTACATAGCTATTCACAACCATTTGACAGGTCGTCAAATCGAAAATGACACTTTTACAATAGCTAATTTGCCTTGCCACCAAAAATGGCGTTCGTCTGTTTGATTTCAATCAATCAATCAACTCAGCCTATCGCAGGCCACTGCTGGACATACGGCTCTCCCAGGCTGCGCCACAACACTTTGTCCACTGCCTTCCGCATACAGTCTGTCCCAGCCACCTTGTCTTAAGGTCGTCGGTCCATTTAGCTGGTTGGAATCCCACACTTGCTTGCCGATACGCGGTCTCCACTCCAGCACTCTCTGCCACTTCAGCTTGCTTACTCTGCAAGCTATGTCGGTAACACCCGTTCTTATTCCAGATTTGATTTACATAACATGAATATAACATCACGCCTATAATCCCAGAAGGGTTAGGCAGAGGTGTACCTATAGTGCACCTACATTTCAACTGGGCACAAATCCAGACTCCGGGCTGCTACTGAGAAATTCTAGATAGAAATACACAATAACACTGCCCAACCTGGGAATCGAACCCTCTTGCGACCACTAGACCGACGAGGCAGTCGAGGATTTGATTTGTGAACAGCCTTTGGAGAACTTCTTGATAACGTTAATTGATGTTCGATTCGGCACGGAAGCATATCGTACGGTTGTGAATAGTTATGCTGTAACAATAGATTTAACTTACTATAATTTGGTCACATGCTGCATTGTTTTGACTTTAGATTAATGGATTCGTTGAACTCATGTGAGTGATGATGACATAATGTGTTAGGTACTCTTATGTGTGAAATACATTATGTACTCAGCTTCCTGCATTAAATATACATTAGTACGGTTATTTGTTGTGTTACTCTGGCGTGGCTATTAGTCATTACTTTCAGTGTCAGGTGGAATTATTTCATAGTGATACTGCTCTTACAGTTCCAATGGACAAATATTTTTTCAACACAGTTGCTCATAAAGTGGCTCTTATTACACCGCTATTAGGTTCATAATGCAGTGTATTAAACACGCGTGCTTTTACTTGAGATTACCGCAATCGTATTTAACTCTTTTTTTTTTCTTTCATCTCCGTAAACGGTTTTTATGTCTAAATACAATGAATATTTTTATCTTCTCCCACATATGCCAAAACAACGAAATTATTAATAATACCATAACACAAACTGTAAAAATGCCAACAAAACTGTTCGGTATAATTTTGAGAATTGTACTTTCAATAATAAAAGATAATATCAATACGAGTCTGTTTTTTTGAAACTTAGAGACCTGTGGAACACCAGAGACAGGTGAAAAAGAGAGAGCCATGAATACCAGCGCTATTCAATTTCATGGAAAGAATTGAATGATCAACGCGATCGAACGCTTTTGCAAAATCCATGTAAACAGCGTCAAACTGAAACCGTCAAACCCCTAGCTTCAAAGGTAATGAAAGTAGTGTAAATTAGTAAGTTTGACATAGTAGAACGGTTAGGCACAAAACCATGTTGCTTCCAACTCACTATATGACTACGTTGTATATGAGACCGTCAAACGTATTTGCAAATTGTGATATAATAGAGATTGGTCTATAGTTAGTTACATCATTCACACTACTAGATTTATGTATTGTGATAATGTGTGAGATTTTCCATAAATCAAGAAATGTACCTTCTTTAAGGTATTTATTGTATATTATCTGCAGTGGTATAATAAGAGCATAAATGCAGAGACGAATAAAAATAGGAGGAAGTCCATCCGGACCAGCACCTTTATTAAGATCTTACTTTTTGATGCTATCTCTAACGTCATTTTCAGTAATGACAATGGAAGACATACTAAATTTAAACGACGAGGAGTAACTTTGAGACAATTTACTATTCTGTTGATTAACAGCGTACGCGGATGCAAAATAATCTGCAAATAGATCAGCCACACCACTACCACCCTCACCAACACGATCACTTCACGAAACTTGGTTTGGGACACCTCTGAAAGATTTTTTAGACTCAGTGTAACGCCAAAAAGGTTTTACATTTGTTTTAATTCACTCTCAATTCTTTCTCTATAATCTTTAAAACAGTCATCCATAACTGTCCCAGCTGGCATACGTAGGCAAACAAAAATATCATAGTCCCGAGGGTTTTGAACCGTTATTACCGGGTTCTGTTTTTATGCCTTTCTTTAAGAAGTTTAATCACCGAAGCTGAGAACCAAACTGGCAACAATTATTCTTAGGTTTACCTCTAGGAGTGTATTTATCTATATTATCCCATAGTATATTATAAAAATTTCAGAACATAATCGTTACAACTCAAATGACAATAATACACACAGTTTACTTTACGCAGATACCGAACACATGCCTCATAGTCTGTTTTATTAAAAATAAATTAAGACTGTAAAATATTACAATTTAAATTAGAAATTGAAATTTTAGTAAGGACTAATTCTAGTGGCGGATAATGGATTTCTGGTTTACTAATCCACGCACTCCCCAGTGCGGAAGAAAGAACAGAAAGACTGGAGTTCTCATCCACCAAGTTGAGGCCTAGGATATTATTATTTACATTGCAGAAGTTAATCATTTGAACACAGTCGGTGATGTTTGGGAATTCCCTCAACTCTAAAGACTTTGATTTAGACTGATGTCATTTCACATTAGGAAGATTAAAATCACCAATAATCATAGTGGCACCACTATGATTATTGGTGATTTGATTGATTTGATCCATATATCGAAAGCAAATCTCTTCAACCCTGGCCAAGAATTGAACAAATATATGGCAAGGTATTTAAGACGGTAAATAAACAACACAAATATTCATACAGACGCCGATACATTACCACATATTCTCAACGGAGGTTTGCCACTCAGTTTTATTAACAAAATTAAACTTATTATTAATAGCTACCAATATCCCACGACCATAACTTTTAGAGTACAAATCTTTAAACTGTGCACTACGATCACGGCGTACAACAGTTTATCTCAGATCAAAGTATTCCGAGGATAAGAACGAGTCATCTATCCAAGTTTCTGTCAGACATATCATGTCATAGTCAGAACATAAAATTGACATTAGAATTTCATGTGACTTGGTTTTCATGTTTGCATGCATTGTGATAAAAAATCGAAATATAATCCATTAGAGAGAAAAAGAAGTAGACACGACAACTAGGAACTAAAATTAACAATGCACATTATTAAACATTTTTTTCCAAACATTGTTTCATTTAATCCTTAATTAGAATAGTACCCGAATTTTCACTTTTGCATTCAAAAATTTTACCATAGCGAACCCAGACAAACCTATAGGATTTTTTTTTCTTTACGTGCAGCAGTATGTAAAGATTTATATGTCGGCGAAAGATTGCAGAATACAATTCGTCGCGGCATCTAGGACTACGCAGCTTCCAGAGCGCGGGCGAGACTTGTTATTGTTCATACTGGCCGCTCTAACGCTCTTCATAATATTGCAGTCTCATAGCGCGTATGACACATCACTAGTTAATTGTGTTACGATGGTCGGTAACACTTCATTCTTGTTTTTAGGTAAGCCGTGAATTTTCAGGTTCGTCTCACGCATATTCTGATCAAGGGTGTTTATTTGCGTTTTCAACTGAGCCATGGTCCTTTGCATGTCGGAGTTCTGTGATCGAAGTTCAGTGTTTTCACGTTGCGCACCCTTGAATTCAGTTTTTAAGTCGTCAACTTGCGAGATGTCAAAGCCGGATAACTTCAACTCATCAATCTGTTTCTTTAAATCATCTTCGAACCTAAGCTCGCTAATGATATTCTTTACCTCAATACGCAATGTATTCCGAATTTCCTCCCGTATAACAAGTCGTATATCGCTGATCTTATCATCCTCGCCTTCGGAGCTATTTTCAATTGTGTCAGACGTCGATTTATCGGGTTCATGCTGAGATAAACAGCTTGGACAATTCATTATTCACACCATGTGCAGTTTTACTGAGCCTTTTAAACGCAGTAGCACTCAGGTTAACGCACAGGTGATGATGGAATTTATCGCAATTAAAACATGTTATTTATTCATTTTGTTTACCTGGTAATCCACAAGTATCACAGTTAGACATTTTATATGTATAGTTACAATCAATCACCCAAACAGTACAATAAATCCAAAAAGACAAAGTGCGATTTGTCGGACTTGAACTCACGACACCCTATACACGGATGGCAGACGTTAGCGCTCGGAGCCACCAATACTCTGGTCACAACAGCCAGTAGATTGGAAATAATTATATAATGACAACTTACAATAAAATAACTTTTGTAAGATCACCGCCACAGTACACTTTGGTTTTCCCCAAATACACGTTACAAACACTCAAATCGTTTAGAGAATCATGTGATTGTAGCCCATAGGGTTCAGTTTTTAAGCGTCTAGACAGCACACAGTCGTAAATTAACTTTTTACTATGATTTTGGAATTTATGTTACGGAGCAGAATTAACGTGACCGTACTATTTGACGTCTCGATTACAGAATTTTTACTGAACGAATTCTGACTGAAATTTTATTTCCCTTACAGGGAGTACTATGAAATTAATTTAATTATAAGTACAAAACAAATCTGTTCAGCCACCGCAGCATAAATAAAGATTAATTTTATCATTATTCACACCATGTGCCGGGTTCCGCGATATTTCGACTACGCCTAATGGTCGGACATTACCGGTGTTTTGCGATGACTCGTCTACCTGCTCACATATTTATGTACATTTACCAGTACACATAGTCCAGTGCGCCCAAAAGTTTATGAGCTCTCGGAAGTGGCACGAGTGGCTGCAAAAGTACCTACAAACTAATTATTTTTGTGATGAACAAACCAATGTTGTAGGTAAGCATTTAGGTACTATAAAAAAAAAGATCACATCTACAATAATGATTGTGCACTCAACCGTGCGTGGTTTGGTACTCGAACCTAACTTCAGAGGGCTCATAAAGTTTTGCGCGAACTGTAATGGGATCTCGTTGTCTGTTCGTTTGAATACTGTGTTGTAGTTAGCGTAGGGTATGGCAAAGGAGAATTCTCCGAAATAATGTTTGGCATCAGAAAACTTACTTTGTTATTAAATATTTTACGGCGCAGGATAGCCTTTACCAGCAGTATTAGTAGTTCAGCAGCTAAAATTTCATCAGGATTGTTCCAGATTAAGGCAGTTCGTCGTGGACATGGTACGACCGCTGCTTGTGCTCTACTGACATCCTCTCTGTCATTAGAAGATACTCGTAGTCGCCACACAACCATCGATGCGCAATTCTGGTAAAGTGACTGTAACCAGCCAATGCCTTTCTTATCCGACCGTTTCGGTGATTCCAGTAACTTCGTAACCAAACGGAGCTGCGCCTATAATGCGCCTTCATATTTATTCCACTTCTGTGTACGTAAAACGATTTTTTTTGCACAGCCGTAAAATAATCTTTAGGGTGCATAACTTCTAGTATTAACCAAGCCATTTTTTATTTCTAAAATACCTTATTTTCGTACATTTTACTTTACTGTCTTAATGACAGACGAGGGTCTAAGTTCCCTTGTGATTTAAAAGCCTAATTACGAGTATACCAAGAAACTCGTGAGCAAATATTAAAATAACTTTTCATTGATTTGTAAACATAACTGGCCAAATGTGGGTGTACACCTAATATAGGTGATGTTATGTTATGTTATGAAACACTTCGCTACGTCTTATAGTTCCCGACTATGCACGGGTAACTCCATATTTGCTCTCAAGTGTAGATTGGATAATATGTTTGCGTCTGGTTTTATTCAAACATAACATGAAGAAGCATGAAAATACCTACCACTGAAACTACCTACTACTGTTACTCGTATACAAATACTCCTATAATCACGGGTATACAAATACATTACCTGTATTTATTCATCTTCTTCTTCGTCGTATCGATGATTCCATTATACAGGATGACCTGTTATTTGAAGTATTCCGTCCAGGACGTGATAGAGTGACCTACTTGCAACAATCTAGCACCCCATAACGCCTAGGCAAAAATTCATAGGATTCGAAAAAACCCAATTTTCATGTAGGATTTTTGAAAATTTGCTTCATGTCCGTCCCAAGTAACACATCAAAGCATTATATCGGCCAACTTACAGCATTTCTGTATCGTTTTCGCATTTTGAGTCAGTTCTATAGTAGCATTACAAACGTTTATACTTCTACAGTAATGCTTATTTGGGCACAAATTATACGGCTTTAGATCCTAAACAGGTTCACCAAAGTTGTTTAATTGCATTACAGGCGCATTATGTTAGCATTATTGTGGTCAAAGAAAGTATCAATCGCATTATAGAAGCATTATTTCGGTGAATAAAGTTTCCAATCGCATTACAGAAGCATTATACTAGCAATATTATTGATAATGAAGATGTTCATTGCACTACAAAAGCATTAGACTAGCATTAGAATGTAGTAAAAGAATGATTAGAGCTATTTAAATATTCACAGTTGGAACTTAAATAAACCCTACATCATTGCAAAAACATCTCTAATGCCACGGTACAAATGTTATAATACAATTAACGTTGTAATTTAACTATTCTCTCGCAATTTAATATGAATGAAGACGGTCAAAACTGAGTAAGTGGCACCATATTTAATTGCATCTAAACAAAATGTTTAATACTGGGTAAGTTTTTGACTCTTTTGTTATTTCATGCCTTCAAATATCACTGCGCAACGTAGTTTACTGTTAATGTCTGTAGAAGTTTTATTGAAAATTTTCACGCGCTTTCGATATTTTGTGGTTTTGATATAAAATGTTATTTAAAGATATGCGTGAAATAATCAAAACAATTGTGTATTCCTAGTACAGAACGAATTTTGCAAAATTAACATTATAGTATTGGTTGGGTTGTATTAAATTAAGTTATATGATTATTCTAAATGTCTATTTCTTTTGTAAATGGGTGCGAATGTTAATACTTTTTGGTTATAAAATATTTACAAAATGGTGTCGGGTCTATAGCTGCCGGTGAGCTTTTAAAAAGGTTAATTAATGCCTCCAGCAGTATAAATACTCACACGTGAACAATTATTAAGCCAGATGCCATAGAGAAGACTTTTGATGAACCACTATAGTGGCATGGTCTATAAAGTAGTTTTATATAGGTTCACCGGTATACCAGTAGACTTGATGTAGACTGAAATAGTGCCACCACTTGAACGCAGTTTTGGGAATCCTTGAGCAAAGCAATAAAACCCATTTCAGATTTTTTGTACAACTTGAATTCGTTTGCCAAGACATGATAAAAGGGCTTTCTGAATGCATTATCTACATAACTATTCCTGCGCGTGGCTTATTTAAATGATTATGGTGCCATCAACAACAAATAAATAAAGTCGATAGTTCCATTCGAGTACTTGAATATACAGACACTTTAGGATGGTCAAAAACTTCAGAAAATGCACGATTTTTTTTATGGTTGATGCTTTTTAATATGTTTTTCTTATTTTCAGTAATTTTTGTACCAACCTTACAATGCCCTACAAAATAGTACAGACGATAGAGAGCGGGAAAACAATACTACTTATTGTACTTTGTGGGAAGAAAATGTTAACTTGTGGTGGCCGCCTAAAAATACACAGTACAAATTAATGAAAGATGAGCAATCCAAGCCCAATAAAAAAGAATGGAGATTAATGGACTGCATTTTAAAAAGGAACAATATTCGAATCTATCTATTAATATCAGCTTGCCGAAGCTGAATTTTCAATAATGGAAGACAATCCAGACACAGAAGTGAATAACACAGGCATTGTTGCACCTCGGACGACCTATAACAAACTATAACATGCAAAAGTAATTGTTAAATAAACTTAAACTAAATAAATAAAAACTTTAGTACTTAAAATAACGTTTTTTATTGGTACGTATGCAATAGTGGTATGAAATATGAGTATTCATGATGATGCAAACACAATAGTTTAGATTGTACGTCTCTAAGATCAAGGACAATATCACAATATCGGTATTGGCCAAAATACTTTCTTTGAGCTTTTAAAAATTGGCAAGCCGTCAAAATTGAAATTTAAAGATATATTTTCAGGAACATCTGTCCAGTTTTCCAATAGCAAAGTTAAATTATAAGTTATTCCGATATGCCAATAATCGCCACCTTCAATTTTTTTATATTGACGTATCTAGGTGTTTTTGAACACATATAATATTTCCGGAATCAATTCATTCATAATTTTCGCGAGATCTTTTAACGCTATTTAATTAATAAAGCTTTCCATAGCCCATCTTCTTATATTTTCACGAAATGAAGAACATTTTACATATTTATTAATATCACAATATTTTCGGCATAAAGCGGGCAGGAAGAAACACGATTTTGTCGAATATTCTCGTTATTCGCAATAAAAGATTTTTCAAAACACGAGGATTCCGTATTATGTGTATTTCCAATGTTGGCAGGTCCTACTTGATTTTGGTGACCTACGGAACCTTCTTTAAATCGCTACAATTCTCTGCGTACGAATTTTTCTATTGTGCATTGATCGATTTCGAAGTCATCATAATTGTTGATATTCTTTATTCTTTGATATTTTTCGCCTGATTGCTCCGGTTCTTACTCTTACTTTAAACGGCTTTTTCAACATTTAGTGAGACAAAATGCTGAACTTATTTTAGCTATTTTAAATTACACGTACGATGAGATCACAACTTAATTTATTATTAGAATATCTATAATCGTTACCCACACACGGTTAGGCACACAGTTAAATTAATAATATAAAATATCTATATAGCCACCATATTGCTGTGGTTTTGTTGATCATATAATATGAGCTTTTCCCCAATATGACCGACAAATGTTTTTACGAATACAGTAAAATAAATGTACATACAGCTTTACGCATTACTCACGTGTATTTGACTAAAGAGCTGTTAGCTGTACAACAGAATTCAGTTGATCTTTTAAAATACAAGCATTACATTGGTTCACGTTTATTCTGTTCAGCAGTACTAGGCCTTTACTTACCACTTAAAAGAGTTATTACACAACAAAGGGCACTAAAAACAGCTCAAAGCTGTATAACGGATTTACAGTGCAATATAACGGTACAAATTAATGCTTTTAAACAGTATTAGGCATTATCTTATTACTTAAAATGCTATTGTAGACCCTAAGGCACAAAAAACTGCTGTAAGCTGTATAGCGGATTTACGTGGCATTATACTGGTTGATGTTTATGCTTTTAAACAGCATTAAGCATTTATTTACTACTTCAAAATGCTATTGTAGATCCAAATGCTCTAAAAACAGCTGATAGCTGGACAATTGCATTGTGGTTTGCTGCACTAACACTAAAGGCTTTATAAAAGGATTTTGTTATGCCAATATCCAACCAATATACAGTGTAAAGCATCATAATAGTTTTGAAATGATGCTCGGTGAACTTATATAAGAGCTTATATGGACCTTAAGTTCTACATAGGTTTACTATTCGTTTGTTAAAATGCTTCCTGTGTTACTTGGGGTGTACGTAGCTATGATTTTTGAAAGAAGAAAGAAAAGAAAAAAAAAATTTGCGGTAAACATGACGCAGTGAAAGAAAGTTTTTAATAAACTTCTTCCTATAACTTTTAACCGTTTGATGTTTTAGAAAATTTGGTAACATCAAAAGGTGAATTTCAATGAAGGCCATTCAATAAGAGAGTTTAGGAGAAGTGATTATTTGGTGACTAATTCTGGGAATATTGACAAAAAGTAAAAAAAGGGGTTTTTTCACGTCCTGGAAGGAATACGTCGAATTACAAGTCATTCTGTATAATATCCATACAAATAAATAAAATTAAAGTGTCTATTTGTAATGACAAAACAACAGCTTTTTACTAAATAAATATGAAAGTATGTACGGTACTTATAACAATTTTAATTTTTTGTTTGTCTGTCTGCTTGTTCCGGGTAATCCGAAACGGATGGACTGATTTTGACAGGGCTTTCCCTGGTATGTTGATTTTATGATATAATAAGGTATAACATATGCTACCTTATGTCACGGTAGAACATCCCCGTGGACTAATTTCCGACATCCACTCGGGTGAAGCCGCGGACAGTAACTCGCTAACGGCTAGTTTTAAACAAGCTTCGACCAGAATTTGATTACTTCGACAGCTTTAGCGTTAGCCTCGCAAAGGTCTTCCATAGTGCAGTACATTTTTAAAAACATCCTTAAAGCATATTTCATGTAACCAATATTACATGAGCTAAGATTTTAAACATAGGCGAAACCAGCATAAAAGCCTCACCATACGAAATCATATATCAGCAATCAAAAAACAAGTCACGTCTTCTTACACAGAACAAAACACAACACAACTAACAGGGATGTTAAAGCATAATGTAGGTACAGCCGTCAACACAAGTGTTATTCCACCTACCCCACAGATAAGATAAGCAATGATGCACAATGTGCCACGTAACATACAAGACACCAAGTAATGGCTTTATAGACGATAACCCTGCAAAATTAACGTATTGATATATGTTTATTGACTATGAGACCTTCTTAAGTGGTCATTTGCAATATCCGTCGGGTTTGATAACTATGCAAAAAATTATATGATAATTTGTGGTCGTTATGCGGGGTATTGGGTGGTTGTGGGTTGCCATTCAAGGTAGGGTTTGATTTTATTAGGGTAAGTGGTATTTTTTTTTGGTACAGTAATAATTATTTGTAACTTGATGGGAGCTGTCAACAACGAAAACGACAAAAATACTTAAGTTAAATACAGTTGCTAAATATCTTCAGGTAATAAAAAAGGGTCTACCAAATAGTAACAAGATTTAAAAACTTTTGTGAAGCTGTCAGAGCCTAATGTTAACATTTTAGCATGATAAGCATATTCAGACTATAATGTTCCCACTGCTGGGCCACAGACCTCTTACGCGACTCCTCTTCGAGAGAGAGTGCGGGTTGGTAGATATCAGATTTCTTCGAATATTTGGCTCTAGGACATGCCGGTTTCCTCACGATGTTTTCCAATAATGTTTTTGAGAGTTGTGGTGATGAAATAAATTACATAAACTAAAATGCCTGCATGGGTTCGAATCCGCGACCTACAAGTCGCCAGTCGGGGCTGTTCCCAATAAGCCACCGCTGCTCATGATTTACTGTTTATTTGAGTCAATTCACCAAATTTTGTGAGCAATAAAAACTTAGTGATACTGAAGCTACGGTTTCCTAGGAGTCCATTTCCGTCACATAATTAGCGGACGTCATGAAAATTTGTCATTTTATTCAGTATTTGACAATGGTGTCATGAAAGGCTCTGTATTTGGAGATTACAGCCGCATGCGCACCGCTCATCTAGGAAACAATTGCTTTAGTGAAAAGCAAAAGTTACGTACTACTTCACAAAGCTTTCTGCCCTCCCGGTTCCTATTTCAATTAAATGAAGTAGGTAGTGAGATTAAATGAAGTTTACATCATTCTAATAAGACGAAGTTTGTTACATTTAAAGCTCTTGTTGACAACACTCCTAAAGTTCTCGTTCTGACGTTCAATTCGTTCATTGAACGCTGAGAAATAGAAGAAGACAAACCTGGCAAATATTTGTACCACAAGACCGCTTTTCTACTAAGCTTAATTCTGCTTGAATTTAAATATAATTTATTCAAACTAGGCCGAGAATCAGCACTTTTTGAGCGTCAAAATTACTTAAGACAGTCCCCCAAAACGGTCTTTATCACTTTCCTAGGAATAAAAGCCACCAGGTACAAAGTGCAAATGATAGATTACACCCTTGATAATAAGGCACAAGACATGTGTGTGGCGATGGTATTAACAATTTAACACAAGCTTTACGATAATTTAATAAATAATCACAAATTAAGGTATATATAAAAACGAAAAATTTTGTACTCTTGAGCTTAGTACTTCACAAACGGATCCCTGAATCGAAAAATGGTATTCCTCACCCGCAATATTTTTGAACGACCTTTTCAACGACACCCCGCACCATAGGATAGACAAGAAAATAAGCGAAATTATAAGGGTTCCTTGTTGACCACGGAACCCTAAAAAGTAACACCTCTTGTTCAAAGTTTGTGAAATAATTAAGTAAGTATAATGTTGAAAATATCTTCCTCCACTGCTAGGAGGATATATCAATCTATCGCGCTATGATACGCCACATCACGCAAATGTGTCTGGGAACTGCAATTTCGTACAATGAGCGATTGAGCAGTACACCGGCGAGTTACACTACAAGCATGCATGGAGTGAGCAGCACTTCATGCATGCCATGCATATATGTGCTACGTTAGCAAAGGCGACTCTATTGCTTATTTGGTGGATTTGCAATAGGAAGAAAATGTGTATTCAGACTTGATCCGTAGTCTGTTCGTATGCACAAAGATCTGACTCTGCAGGAATCTGGCTCAAAGAATTCATTTGTGTACACATCGTATTCGTTTCACCATAGCCGTAGATACTATGTGATGTACATGAAATCATGCCTTTTTCCCATGGAGGTAAGCACTACAGAATGCCACCTGTTACGATTCATAGATACTCCTTTTGGTACAACGTTCAAACATCGGTTATACAGGCACGCCTGACTTTTCTGAAGAACATCACCAATAAGATAAAATAAACTCATATTCTTGCTAGAGAACTGCACGATGCAGTCCCTGCGGTCTCAAAAACGCAGCCTTATTGATATCTCTTTAGTGTATCTTTCTACAAATCAAATCAGAAAGTTGATCCCGTTCATGTCTCTAAATCAATATCAAAAGAGCTTGCCAGAGAAACTCGTAGTTAACAACTTGTCGACACTGTTGATTACACACCCCACGTTACTGCCGCTCAGCCTTATTTATTCAGTAAAGTTCAGATGTATAGAAATAGGTAGTTTCATTCAGGAGGTTTATATGGCGTTCCAGATTGTTTGGCTCGAAAGTCTTCCGTTAATTCTATGTAGTAACTTATGTCTTACGTAATCTTTTGCCTTCATATTATTGATATGAGATTACATATACACAGTAGAATTCAAAATCATTTTAGTTTTGCGCTATCAGAGAAACAACGATCAAATCCTTAATTTTTTTCAAATAAGTTCATGATTGTGACATTTGTGCCCAGTGTCGGTGTCCCAGAAATTTACATAGATGTCCCTAAACCATATGGGTTCCTACCTCCACGTATCCCATTAGACCTTCCAAATGAGTTTTACCAAAAGCGAGCTTAGCTCGCCTGCCTATTTTACCGCTTAAATCGGGGACCCCATTTAAGAGGTCAAATAGGCAGGATCTAAAGCCAGATAAACCGTTTTATCGGGCCCGAGAAATTGATTTATTTAGTCAAAATCCTGAAATTCGATTCAAACGATCGCTAAGAATACACAGCGAATTGATTCATTTGAATTTGTCTGTTTTATGTCAAACTGTACTGAATCAATTTTGTTTCTGTTGATTTGTCTATTCGCATGAAAGTGCCAAATAGTGTGCTCTAATCTGGAAAACTGTCTTGATTCAAATTTAGAACCTACTAGCTTTTGCCCGTGGCTTCGCCTGCATGGAGGTCGGAAATTATGCCATAATGTATTATGACATAATTGTACCTACCGGTACAAAAACTATTCAGTGTTAAAAACCTGTTATAAACTCACAAAATTTACTGAAGAATCTAATAATTTAATCATGATTCGAAAGACACGCAACGCCATCTAGCGTCCTAATGCAATCGAGAACGTCGAAAGTTATTGTTCTTACCCTCGCGGCCTCGGGAACAGTACTTTGATTCTGTACCCCTGACAACGTATATGTAAAATTTCATGATGATCGGTTCAATGGTTTATGCGCGAAAAGGTAACAAACAAAGAAACTTACTTTCACATTTATAATATTACTTAGGAAACCATCGGCGAGACGCCAGCACCAGCAGGGGAGTCTACTCCCCCGTCAAGCAACCCGGAAGCTGGCCTTCCTCGAGGAGCTGGGGTGGATCGAATGATCGATTCTCCCACCGTACGCAAAATACGCGCATTGACGTGGAGTTGCGGACACCAGCCCGTATTACCTATTGCCTATTTACCTACTTAGGATTAGGATTATAAACTAAGATAGTTTCAAATGAAGTATGGAGGTTAATGGAAACACGTCTGTTTTACTGCAGAACCCAACAACGTATCTATCTCTAATGCGTACCTAATCTAGGCGTAATGGAGATAGAAAAACCTGTAAATTTCTGGTTTTAACGTCACAATAAAGCGAAAGTATGCGACCATAAAACGTGTTGACAGCCATATATTTGACAGGGACAGAAGAATTGTACTGTTTATCATCATTAGCGATCTGTCTTAGGTTATTGGGTTTGGCCGTAAGACAAGCGTTTATTACCAACCACTTACAGGTTGCTTACTTTACACTTCACCTCCGGGAGTCAAAGAAAAAAGAAAATTAAAGACAAGCAAATCAAAGGCTTCATTTGTCTGACTTTTTTTTAATTCTTTGAACTGTGTTTTTGATGGAACTTCAAAAGCTCCATCAAAAACACTGTCTAATTTTCCAGCAAACTCATTCTTAACCAAAAGAAGATCGTTTTTTAAATAAAATACACGATTAAAAATGTATCTCCTTTTTTTCTAATTTCCTTACGAGCTACCAAATTGTTTCTATCTATAAAAGCTTTTTGCAACTTATACTTAAAATCTAAACAATAATCACTATGTTCTAAACTGTTTGGCAAACGACATTGTCTTCCAATCACAAGTTGATATGGTGTGTATTTGGTTGGAAAGTCATTATAAATATGCAACACAGTCAACTGTATCGGAATACAGTTTTACTTTTTACAAAAAACTTGGCCCAATCTCGTAACGTGTTTTAAATATAAATACGTGTTTGTTGTTTAAACATAATCTGTTATGTATGTGGCTACCAGGGCAAAAGCTCATATCTACCTCTTAAATTATAAAATTCGCAGTGAAGGGAGGCAAAGTTCTGGCGGGTGGTGGCTGTTTTATCTACGTTTTAACCGGAACATTTGTTATTGCTGCGAAGCGACTTTCGTGTTAACTAACAGATATAGATCCGACGTTGTCGATACAAAATGGACGAAATCTGATATTGCTGAAGCGTTTGTTTCAGGCGATAACAGGCCACTCAGAAAGTAGGAAGTAGGTAAGATTTTTTACTAGACTTCAAATGGCACTCATGGATGAAGGCCCTTCTAAGGCAACCCTTTATCGTTGGTATAACGAATGTAAGCGCGGTTGACTAACTCTGGGGGATGGAGAAAGAAGTGGACGCCCTTTGACGGCTGTTACGGAAGAAAACGTGTTAGCAGTTAAAATTTTAATCCAAGACAATAGAGAATCAGCACATACTGCAGGTTGGATCGGGAAGCCATCACGAAATTCTACACGTACATCTTCGCGTGAGGAGGAAAGTTTCACGTTGGGTGCCGCACAACCTCACCGATGCTCAGAAGTAGGCCCGGGCGGAATGGTTCCGTTATATGATAAACTTTCAAGCAGTCTTGGTTTTATCAATACGATCCAGAAACGGAGCGCCAGTCGACGGTTTGGGTGTTTCAAAACGAATCAACGTCTACCAAAATGAAGCGATCTAGAAGCCGAGGGAAGATTTTGATAGCGAGCTTTTTCAATTTCTTTACAGAACCAAAGAATCATCAACTCTGAATTGTATACTACCAAATGCTTGGCAGAAGTTTTCTCTGTTGTGAGCAACGAGCGACAATCATATGCGTTGGTCTAATAGCCGCTTTTTTTTCTGTTACACTTATTAACACATATAAAAGGTTACATTTTGATAATGTAACATTATTGTAGTTACTTTTAATTAAAAGAGTTTTAAGAAACAGTGTTAAAACAATTATTACGTTTACAGTTTGAGTTCCTCATCATACTCGCTCCGCTACACAGGTTAGGATTGGTGAAAACGGTCCCATAGTTTTTCTTTTCTTGTGAGTGACAATTCAAAAGTGTCTGTAATTGGTTTATTTCAAATAAATGATTATGTTTGAGTTTGAGCTTAGCTTTCACATCCTCGCAGTATAGCTTCCAGTTAGTTTGCAAGTAATATTTGGTCAAGAATCAATTCAAAATGTAATCAATGTTACTTTTAGTTTACCTAACTCCTGATGCCTAAAAAGTAAGCACGTAACAATAACATAAATCACTACTACACTGCAAAGGTAGCAAACAATGTAATCACCACAGTCAGTATTTCACGTTGAAAAAACCCTCATTTTTACGACCAAACCAAAATGGAAACTTTATTTGTTTCGCAAACGAAAACAGCCTGTATATCCCGTAAACCGGCTATTTGAATGATCACCCCAGTGATTGTCGTAACCACGGTCAGTGGCTGCCTGAATAATAAATAACGTGGGTTAGGTAGCAGCCCCATTAGGTGGCTGAATTTACTCGCACCCCGTCGGCCATTGACGGTACGATTAAACTTTGAATTTTTGCCAACAGACTTAAGGACGTATTAGCGTGGGCAGCGAAGGGGAACGGTGTGATTAATTTTTAAATTTAGAGTACCGAGATTACGTTTTGAAACTGTTTGAAGGTACCGAAGGATGATAGATATCGGTCCGTGCCGGTTTCAGACACCGACATACCTTCCAGTTACGTAAAATTCATAAGCGTTTTTATCGTGAAATAATAATTGCAACTAAAAAAAAAACACGTATTTCATGACTAGCTTCTGCCCACGATTTCGTCCTCGTGATATTTCTAGTTCCCCCGACCCACTCCGTCGCATCGCATCACCTGCCCGCGCTATAACCTCGTTTTAGCTGAGCGTTCTTGATTACTTTTTTTAGATCGGCTTCTAAGGGTCCTACCGTAATCTAAAATAGCCTTCCTGAAGAGTTGGGCTATCAAATGCGTAAAGATTTTAAAAATCGATTCCTCACGCCCACACAACAATAAGTTTTGTCGACAGAAGAATGGACAAAACGGCAGATTATTAAAACAAATCTGTAATTTTGTCTATTCCTACGTCGACAAAAGTTAGTCTTGCTGCTCGTGCAGGCAGTTTCAGATTTTAGCGAATACAAACAAACAAATAAACTTCAGCTTTACTTTACGATTATAGATCATAATATAATGGTCTCGATAGTACTAAGTTCGTAACACCATACAATATAGCTCTAAGTATAATACGCTATGAGCAAATACCTTTCGAATATTCCTCATGTGTAAAGTACGATATTTAAGTTCGCGACTGTACATCCCTTCAGATTTTTTTTTTAATCTGTATATGAGCACCTTAATGGCACAGTAACTGTGCTAATGGCTTTCTTAAAATGGTACTTAGGGTTTTCGCGAGAGATGTTGAAATAGCTCTTTACAAAGGGTTAAAAAAGTTAGTCAACGTTCGCACGGACGTAAAAATTTATCGCGCACTGGATTTTCATCTCTCGTTGTTGAGCCGAGCGTTGAGAATTTATCAGAGTGCATCTCAGCGCATCGCAAAATCACACTGTTGGATTTTCAACTCTCGGCGCTCAGCAGACAGTTGAAAATCAAGTGTGCGGTAATTTTTACGTCCGTGCAAACGTGGGCTTACAGATTGTACTGATATAAGACATATTCCAAGTTTAATACGCGAACGTAAAGACACTTTTTTAATCCAATAGCTACGTCCTTACGCAAATCTAATTTAGATACAAAAAATTTACGTCATCGTCGATTTTCCGACATACATTAACCAGATCTTATCGCTCGTGAAGATCAGGCCATTCACACCTGATAAATGTTACGCTGAATTTGCGGGGGCAAAAAGCGGCTATTTGTCAAAGAAAAGTAGGTATACGTGTATACGAGCGAACTCGTAAGTAACACCCATATTCTAAGTCCTCATGATTTCCTTGACTTGACTTAACCTCACTTAGGTGGTTTGATATTCATAGTTGCAATTTTACTCGTCATCTCAAACAGTTTCCTCAGTCGAGGTGAGTTTCAATTGAAAAACCAACCGTCAAATATAAGGCCTTGGGCATGTACCTTGAGGCTTCCTTGTGGTAGTCAACAAGGAAGTTTAACCAAAACACACGGATATGATGAGATTTTCATATTGTCCTTTGAAGAGTTCATTGAATATTGACGTATTTTTGACGTATCACCTCGACTCACAGTCATTTGAGGGAACTCATAATTTCCTTACTCTGACGACTACCAACGAAGGCCGATTTAGAGGGACTTCCGGGGCACGCCTTGAGGTCCCTTCGACAAAGTTATGAGTCGATTCTCGACTCAAGCTCAAGCTTACGAGGTTTTGATTGTTAGTCTGTAGCCACATAGAAATGCTTCCGGAACCCAAAACAGTACGCATAAACACAAAGAAAAGTGTTTAAATAATGTGTCGCCAAAGACAAAAGAAATACGATTCGGGCACAAATGCTCAACTAAGTTCTGCTCGCAGGTTGGCGGATGTCGGAAAACATCCCACGAGTTGTACTATCGGGGTTATAAGTACCCTATTTATTTATTTAACCATGTACATAATATTAACAGACACGAACAAAGGAACAGAAAAGTACGTACAAAGATATTTGCTAATCCAGGTTACAAACGATCTGTGTGCCAAAGGACATGGATTTTCTTTGGCCCAGCACGGACAAAGACTGAATAATATTACAAAAAAAAACGTATAATATTTGAATTTCCATCATGGCTTTCGTTTCTCCGCACAACTCGGTGGGAAAATCTCAATTTTAAAGAGCATTATTTTGTTTGTTTTTTTTATGTCCATCCGTGAGTTACTAACTTTGCAATTATTTGAAATAAAATGGTAATTAGTACATATTTGTTGTTCGAAACGACATTTACTTGTAGGTTAGATAACAGAGTAAGAAAAATAAATATTTTTATGCGTGTTTAGTGGTAACGGAACTAAAATGAAAAAAGACATATTTTATTTATCTGTTTAATTAAAAATCAATAGATTAATTGGTTCTTCAAAGTAATGGAAACACTACGTTCGACTTTTAAGATAGGTATACACGAAGTGATTTATAAATGTTTTCAAAATAACGCACATTTCGATATAGTGATTGGTCCAATATACACATCCTATCTACACATACATCACGCCTGTAATGCCTGAAGGGTGAGGCAGAGGTATACCTACAGTACACACGCATTTCGCCAGTTAGGTATGTGTAAGCCCCATGTAATAAATTGCCATCATCCGGGCACATATCCATACTCCGGGATGCTACTGAGAAATTCAATAAAACATAACATAATTAATTTGCAAGTAAGTATCTTAATATGCAGATATTTAGTGCAGGACAAATGATTGTATTATTTTTAGTATGGTAATTTAAAACATATTTTGACATATTTTTGTGACATTTACGATATACCTTCTGATAAAATAAACACACGCACAGCTTTATCTAATAATTACATATTTGAAACCTTACTTTGACACAATATATCAGTTCGATTAATACGACGTGCCTGTACGACTAGATGTATGAAAGCAGACAAAGCAAAAAGAGTACGTAGGTACCCTTCGTAGTAGTCGGCGTTTTGTAGTTTCTGCCTACCCCCATGGGAAAAGCAGTGAGTTTATGTATGTTTGCATACATTATTATAGTACTAGGTACGTGTGTTACGGGTTTTATGTCGATTGTCTTGACAAAGTCAACATGACACGTATTGACATGACAGTTTATGTCATTTGTGTGTAGCCAATTTATTGATGAATAGGTTTTTGTGGCTCGGATCTTGAATGATTTCTTGTGGTTTATTGTGGTGTTACGACGACCTTTGGCTTTGTATCTAGATATCTGTTGTTACTGCTCTCCCGACCAGCCCCGGCGCTCATGAGCTTCATCTTTTCATTTCAATTTACCTTGGGTAATCGATTATATACAACAGATTTTTACCCTATTTCTAATGAATAACTGACGCCGCACTAACTGTGTGTAAATAGCAACGCTTCGCTTAAGGAGGCATTTGTTAGATTCACATAAAATCAATCTGATAGAATACAGTGGATGACTCCACGATTGGAGACTTTTAACATTTTCAGTAACGTCTTCAACATATCTTAGAAGGGTGCACACAATCATGATAAGACGCAGTAAAAAACCTTAACAAGTATAAACAAATACTAGGGTGAATTTGTTTATACTTGTTAAGGGGTCACTGCGTCATATCATGATTATGTGCATTAAGTTTTTCTATTTGTCACCCATGTTGGCAACGAGCTTACAGAGCGCAATCTCCAGTACATAGGTGGCCAAACAACGTCAACGAGGACAGTCAACATAAATAAGAAAATATCTTTGTTCCAAGATAATGCTAACAAAAAAAAAAACAGCCTATGCTTGTCACACAGCAGGGCAAAGGTCTCTTCTCATACAGAGAAGGCACGAGCATTGACCACCACCCTAATTCGTATATTACGTTCTAACAAACTAATTAAAATAATTGTCATCATCAGCGTTCTGCCAAAAAAGTCCACTGCTAGACACAGGTAGGCCCCTCGCGGGAATTTGCTGTATGTGAGAAACACAGGACCGGTCTATGTGATACTTATAGATGATTGTACACACGTAGTTAAAAATGTTTTAAAGTTATTAATAAATAATTATAATACCAGCCTATTATTGTCCCACCCACTGCAGGGCTACTCGTACAGAAAAGGCACGAGTATTGCATGCTTGCTTAAGACGGTTGGCGATTCAGATATATATTAACTATAAGTCCAGGTTTCCTCGGAATGGTTTTCATTTACCGATGTCAGTAAACTTAGAAAGTACATATGAATTGGAAAAAGCCACACGGGTACTTAGACAAGAGTTGAAACCGCAACGTTGCAACCGTGCTTAATTAATGAGGTCTTAACCTCTAGACTATCACGACAATGTCAAAGCTTACTGTATTAAACGTCAAATGTCCTATCGAGTCTAAACCTAAAATGTCTTAAATCTCGACACCGCCGAGTTCTGGAGTATTAAAATATTAACAGGACTATTAAATACAAATATGCCTTCATACCATATATTGTTTTATTTGTGTCCGTGCTGGGCCAAACTTGTATGGGAGCAATATCCATCTCCTTTCCAGACATCATAGACAAACAGTCAAACGGACAAAAATTCTAAAAACTTTATTTTCGGCGTCAGAGTCGATTCTACACCTCGTAACAAAAACTTTTTTTCGTCGTTACTATTTTACTCTATTTTTTGCTCGATTGCCTAACGATACCTCTACAATTAGGTATTCAGGCTACAGACAAGATTGTTAACCAACAACTTGAAGACCCTTGGAAAGTTCAAGCTAGTCTAGTATAACTTGTATGTAAAACAGGGGTCTGTGTAGTCAAGGTTGGCCCAGGAGCCGTAACTTACGCGTTTTAGGTCGTTGGTTCGAACTCTAACATGCACTTTACTTTGTGTAAATTATTTCATCACCACTATTCTCAAAACAGTTAAGGAAAACATCTTGAGGAAACCGGCATGTCCTAGAACCAACAATTCAAAGACATTTATTTATTTTTAAGTGTTTCTTGGGACATCTACCAACCCGCACTGGGCCCGCGTGGTAGAATACGACCCACTTCCTTTCATAGTGAGGAAGCCTGGGTCCCAACAGCGGGAACGTCATAGGCTGATTATGCTGATGCTTATGATATAAAGACAAGAAATAAGATTTAGACACACATCCTAAATGCTCGGTTATCTAACGATACCTATAAAATTAGGTATGCAGACTAAAGACGGCAAACTTACAACTTACAAAACCAGTCTGATACTTGCAACTTGTATGTAAAACAGGAGTCTGTGTAGTCAAGGTTGGCATCAATTCAATTTTAAGCTCAGTAATATCAAGGCGCTGCCAGATTTAAGTACTGCCCTGTCTGTGTTCTGAGATAAGGAATTACTGTACTCTCTACAGTAGTCGCTCTGTTTTATACCTTTTGATAGTGAAGGGCGCAGCGCCCGGGTAGCCCGTGAAATTCTAATTTACTAACGATTTTTGCAATTTGCAGATCAGTGTCAGATTGTATGTTAAATAAATGATTATGTTATTATGATTCGCGACCGTCACAAATTTGTATTCAATAAATTATAATCATTAGAATCATTAATACATTTGAAGGCTTCTCTAACTAAATAATAAATCAATGATTGATGCAAAAAACTTAGGAAATTTGAAACTCGCGGGCTGCCCGGGCGCTATCGCCTTAAGAATTTACATAAAATAAATATTCGTTTGCAATTATTATTCTTTAATCCTAAATTCTGTAATGCAAGTAACAAGTTGGAAAAATACATCTCAGTGAACTAGGCATGTCCTTGAAACAGAAGTTCGGAGTCATTGTAACTGATACAAAGCGTACCAGAAGTGGGAACATTATATAGGATGATTATGTTGTGTTATGTATGCACTCCTAAAAAACAGGCGCGAGACGCGACGCTACACAAAGGCACCGGGAGTTGCGTGCGATTCGAGTCGCGTGTCTCGCCAGTCTATCCGAGCCTTAAGTCGAAATTCTGTTTAATTTACTTGCCTTAAACAGAGAACCAACCAATTTGATTCATTCTGAAACCGATTTACATAAAAGGCTATTTTATCCTGAATTATCAGCCAACCTTGGGATTACAGGTCCGCTTTTATAATTTAATGTTTCATATGAATCCGATTACCGAATTTCAGCGAATTTGTAATGGAATAAAGTTATTAATTTATTACTGAGAGGATCTTCCGCCATCAAAGAGTTTATGAAAACCTTTTTAAGTAACTTTCAGCATTTTTTTTTTAGCTTTGCTTTTCGACCAAACCTCTTTTATAATAGTCATAGTATTTGCCTCTTTGGTCTCTTCCTGCATCCTAACTAAATCGCGCCTGGTAATCATTTCTTTACTCCAACTTTCCCGGACTAAAGTGTACCCCAAACAATTAGAGTGAGGCACCGAATGGCACTAAAATACCTCAATTCCAAATAAGTTCTAGAGTCACCACTCTACGGTAATGGAGATCTCTCATTCAAGTACCCATTCGGAAAAGATTAGGTCCCAGTGATGGCGATACGAGATTTAGCAGTTAGTACACTTAGTTAGTACTGTGAGAGGCAATATATTTTTCTGTTAATTCTCACTTATGGGGGTGCTACAGCCGACACAGAGGGAGTGGGCCGCAATACACCACGCGAGCCCAGTGCGGGTTGGTAGGTTGGTTGATTATACAGGGTAGCCCAGAGATAAATGCACTTTTGTTTCGCGCGCATTTTTGAACGACAAAATGAAGGGACAAATTTTGATGCCAGATTGGAAGAATGCTGTAACCGTCAAGGACACCGTTTAGAGGATGTAATTTTTTTAAATGATTTACATTTAATTATCTTTAAAATTGTAATAAACACAAGTTCTACAAAATCATACCGTTTTTTTCTTGAATTTTCAAAAGTGCATTTCTCTCTGGGCAACCCTGTAAAATCAACCAACCTACCAACCCACACTGGGCTCGCGTGGTGGATTACGGCCCACTCCCTCTCACAAAGAGGAGGCCTGTGTCCCAGAGTGGAAACATTATAGGGTGATAATGCTATATATGCTCATTAATATAAACAGAGACCTCAGTATCTCATTCAACTATAAAAAACACTTTGATACTCACACGTACACACGCACACTATTAAAATGAATAGTTTTTTTTCTGATAATTGGCTTCTCGCAGGTCAACCTAAGAGGTTGTCGGCTGCTTAACCGGGCTTGCCTGTGGTTGCCCTTATAAATTTTTGCTCCAGCCAGGGCTTATAAACTAAGCGACTACCTGCACTCCCTGCACTCCCTGTGTGGTACGGACCTCAGCTTAGAGCGTCGCTGGAAGAGGGCAACAAGAGACAGGCTGGATCGGAATTGTTATAATTGAGGGACGAATTTAAAGCTACAGGCTCAGCGACGCGGTCTGGCTTGAGCAAGGGTCGGGGCGGGCCTCGGCGACGAGGACGGAAGGACGGCGATCGCGTTTTTACATCAAAAGTGTGTATTTTCATAAAAATACTTAGGTCTCTTTCAACTGCTACTTCTGTTTCTTTCTTCGTAAAAGTACATTTTGCCAGTTAAACTCTTAATCTTTATAGTGACAGTTTAAGCATTAACGTAAAAAAACGTTCAAATTGAAATCGCAATATCATCTCATCGACAATCAATGTCAAGAAACTTGTCAAAAGTGTATGAAAATTAATTGTATTTTTGACCGATCAAGACTGAGATTATAAGGCGAACGTTCTTAAAAATACGTGAATTGCCGCTCGGATAACTCAACGTTATCTCTATAACAAAATATAAATCCAGAAGACAAAGATGGGAATCCGACAACAAAAGACATTCGAATTTCGTTTATGCGGGAATGTACTGAATGTAGCTGCTATAAAAGTAAAGTAAAAATTACCGTTTAGATAACAAGCAAAAAAAGTTAGCTCAGGTTTTAAAACTAAAGCATTTAATATGTAATTGGCACTCAACCGGAATAAAGCCGAGCAGATGAATCGGGGTCAAACAATCGCTTATAGTGAAGACAAAGCTTTAGCACTGATACCTAGGTACCAAGTTTGGCACAAATGGGGCTCGTAAGGACGTTTTAATAGGTAAAGTACTATTGCTCTAGTAGTACAAACGACGACCTATGTAGCTATTTATTTCCAGTATAAGCTGACTTCTCACTGTACAAAAAACCTTTTACAATGCGGTCAAAGGTCAAATAAAACTGGAAATGTATAGCTTGTCGTAGAATGTAGACGATTCTGGCCACGATAGCATTAAAACATACAACTTTTTATTACCAACTTATATTAAATTTATCTAATTTTGAAAACACGTACACGACAAAGGTGCCGAAATACTTATGCAAATGGATGTGAATTAATCTTTTCACCCTTGTGTAAATAAAAGGGTTTTTGTAGCGTGGATTAGGTTTTTTTATCACATACATTGTTAAGAGTATCCTGTTAGACCACAGAAGTTTCCGTCTTTTAAACCGCGACATGATTTTCTTTTGTGTCTTTTCTGTGATGGGGCTCACGGGAGGTAACAGAAAGGATGTTTAATCATCATGTTAGAGTCGTCACTGCTTCTGTTTATGGGCCTCTATTTTATAAAACGACAAACACTTGCGTGGAGTGAGCTGTCAGTGTCATCCCGTCTTGGTCAATCCCTGGCATCAGTGGCACTGACAGCTCACTCCACGCTCACTTCATCTAAGCTTTCACGGTGATATAGTTACAGAATAGCACTACTGGTTTTTTTTTAAGAGAACATTATATGGCAAAGTTAACAAAGTTTGCCCACATATGGAAAAGTTATGCTAAGGAGAAATGCCGACCCGGAATCTAAGAAACACAAGACCATTAACTAAGTGCTAATATCGAGCAGTTAGACACAAGGACCCCTCTAAGCTATTGAAACATGTAATGGTTCAGCTCGAAAAATATTGCAGTTCACAAGAAATGGGGACAAGTCTTCAGTGACAGCTGTCTTATGCACTTAAACGTTTCACAGAACAATTTGTTAGAGGAATGGTATTCCGGATTCTTGTGCCACTGTCTGCCGAATAGTGGTCTGTAAATTTTCCATTTAAAATCAATGAGATGCCCAATACGCGATAAAAATATATTGTATTGTTAATTATGCCATTCTGCTGTTAAAGTCACTGCGATGTCGTCGTGAAAGTTCAAGTTCAATCGTTTTTTTTTTTGTTTATACATAAACACTAATGAAAGGTCGACTGGATATTCAATGTCAAGAAAATAAATTAAAATGCATTTATTGGTGTGATTTTTGGTACATTTTACATGAGATCTTAATTACAAATAATACTTAGTTCCTCAAAAAGTCTACCTTAAAGGTGTTCACTCATTCACGTATGTAGTAATTATTATAAAAAAAGAATAGTCAACAAATTAAAATAAAATAATTACAACAAAACACAACATAACATAATTAATGGAAATAAGGATTATAGAAATGTCAAAATTAAATAAATATCAATATCAACTAACTTACAATTTATTATTTAGGAATTCATCAATAGTGTATAATTTATTATATTTTTCCAATAACATAATTGTGTCTTAATTTGTTTTTACATTAAATAATATTTAAATCCTTATTTCCGTTTGTTAATTTATTCAATATTCTTGGGGCCATGCAAAGTTTGCTTTTGTGCATCAAGGCGGTCTTTGATGGTAGAACTATATTCTTGTCTAATCATAAAATGATGATATCGATTTTTAGATGCTTTTCTGAATAGATGGCATGTTCTTTTTGACAAATAAAGCGGTCTCAAATTTGTACAAGAAACGTAATAATTATTTTTAACAGTACAAAATAAGGTTTACAGCTATCGGTTATTTATATTAAATTTAGAAGAAATGTTACGTCAAGCTGTGCCGCACAACCGTTTAAACGGTTGTGCGTCGATGTCCCGGTGTCCCGATGTCGAAACTGTATAGTGTACTCTGTGGTTAAGATTGCGACTTGAATTTGAACTTTTATATGGATGAGAATCTCACATCAACATCAAGCAACAGACAAAACTGTAAATCTTTTATTACTTGAATACGAGGCTTTTGGCTACTTTGTATCTGTGTATTTTATGCCTAGTTTTGTAATGTGTCCTGTGTGTGCCAAACAAATTTTCTTATGTTTTATGTTTTTAGATCTGGCCTTCTGGTCAGTTCTGCTGTCAGATCCAAACGTTAATTGCCCACAGAACCCAAACACTAAACATAGATCGCTTGACCGCTCCACTGTGAACAGCGCTGTAACTTGTGCCGTCACACACAAATGTTATTCCTCGACAAACGATAAACTGTTGTGCCAGTTACCCAATACGTAATTACCGACACGTAAAGTGTTAGTCGCGCAAACTTTGACGAACTCATACATTCCCAGGCAAAGTGTAACTTACAAAGCATAATTACCAAGTGTACGGATCTGGTATTACACAGAGGGGTATTTGCGAAGTTACACTAACTTGTGTTAGATACATAATGCATGAAGACATTTCGATAACAATCTTCAGGTAGTGTTTGAAGTTGGACTAAATTGTTTTAAAGCGATGCGTGTTCTGCATACAGCGCGATTCAAACTTTATGGTGGCTCAGCACGCGTAGCCTGACGTCATTTTGTCTATTTTATGTGTAATTTTGTCTATTCTTCCGTCGACATAAGTTGATATTGCTATAACGCGTGCTGCAGTGTGCTACTCGCTGCGCAGTACCTCACCTCTCACCCCCGCTGACACAGGAATAGGGATGATAACTGATTTTAAAAATGTTCGAAAGAAATATGCAGTTATATAGAAGACATAGTGAAACTGAGATAATAAAAAAAAAATGTAAAATGGGCGTAAACATGAAGAAGCTACACGCTTCTTCCCTCTATTTGGCGCTCAACTACCAACTCAACAGCTAAAAAGCAGGCACAGTTTTCTGAAATCGACAGCGCCCCTACAAGGTAACCCGGCCGACGCCCGTTGTAAGCTGTGGCAGGATGCCTTTCCTCCACCCACACATTTTCTACCTCCAAACGAGCATCTCCCTGCAGGGTGCAACCTTCCGTGGTCCACTTGGAAGTCCCTGAACCGTCTCCGAACCCAAGTGGGAAGGTGCAAGTCGAACCTCGTAAAGTGGGCTACTCCGACAGAACGGCAACAGGGTGTGGATGTGGAGCTAAGTCACAAACTATGCTCCACCTCCTATCCTGCCCTCTGTGCCCAGAAACATGTAGCCAAAGAAACCTGTGCGCTGCCACCGATAACGCTGTGGAAGTGGCAATGTTTTATTCCAACAGTACTTAAGCAAGTGTCGTGCCATTGACACGAAGAAGAAGAAGATCTTACTTATTATTAAGTTAACCTGCAGTAGTTTTGTTACTAGGTACCGAAATACTCAAGTAAGTAAGTGTACATTTCTTACAAAAGTAAAGAGAATCCAGCTTAGCAAACTATACATAGGAATTGTATATTTATTGTGGCGATCAAAGCTAAATCCGGAGCGAATGGCTTAGCCTGTGCCAATCCGATCGACTTTTCAGCTTCTTGGTAAACAAAAAAGTAAATACTACCAACCTGTCCATACCTCACACGGTTTTTGCGACTTGAAAAAACATCGAGATTTCTTTTCTATAAATTAGTTACATATAAATCTTTTGGAATAAATTCTCCAACTGGTAGTGAAAACCGCATCAAAATCCGTTGTGAAGTGTAGAAGAAAAACACGGATACACAGACACGGAAGACACGGAAAGCGATTTTAATCTTCTTTTTAACATAAGGAAACCGTAATTGACTGACTCACTGATCTATCAACACATAGTTCAAACCACTGAACGCATTGAGCTAAACTTCGCCACACAGTTATTCTTTTAATAAGACGTAGACATCCGTTTGTGTGAAAAAAAATATTCCTTGAGTTAATATAAATACATATCCCAGTAAATTATAAAGCTTGTCATTTTTTTTTTCTAAAGAAGGAAGAATTTTAACGCGCGGTTTAATTAACTCGAAACTCAGTATGTACTTATAATTTTGACCAAAAATAAAAAAATAACATGAATCAGTGTGTTTTGAAAATCCTCGTCTATTAAATGGTTAATTGACTACGTGGTTTAATTAACTGCAAAATAGGTATCAATCTTTAGTTTTCAAGTTACACAAACATCTAACACAATTTTTCAAAATAGTTTAAAAAGAGTAAGGAAAAGAGGGGATAAATTTTATATGAAAAATAAATATGAAAATGAAATGAAATGAATTTAAAAAAAAATACATTTGGTTAATAAACTTGATAGTTGGCATTATTTGCCTCAGTAAATAATAAAGATTGTCACTTTCAGTTTCAACAGCACATCACAGAGGGTTCAGACTCCCTAAGTCAAAGTTAGTAAGTAAAGGCGCTGTCGGATTAACTCGAAACTCGGTACTAATACTTAAAACAAAAAAAGTCTTAGACTACTTAAAAACAAAAAATTAAAGTAAGCATTTCAGGTTTTTTTCAAAAATCTTCTTTTAACGGGGTGGCAAAAGGGTAATATTGTTTGCATTACACGGCTTGCTTCAATTAATCATACAACGGAAACGTATCAAACGCTTTTTAACAAGTGTTTTGGCCCGAATTCTTATTTATCTAGTTCTATACTAATATGTATAATGCAACTAGAAAGGTTGGTTTTTGTTTGAACTCTCTGGAGCTAGATACCAGTCGGATTTATAAAAATCTTTTTGCTTAATAAATGGCTATAGGCTTTTTAACATCACGCTACGAACCTTGGTAGCCGAGCAAAGGAAAAAAAGATGCGTTGTGACCGGGGGGACCTCCCCCCCGGTAGCAAGAAATTTCACGCAGACGAAGTTTTGGGCAGAACGTAGTTCATCATATGTATACCTATGTCTGAATCACGTCAGTCACTCGTTTGACTAAACCAACACTTCCCAAAGTACGCCCACAGTAGTTAAAATATGGCTGATGATAACGAGAGACACGTTCCGTCTCCGTCATCAGAAGTGGGATACGTGTTGGTTCAGGCAATGTTTTAACAACAAAATGCAAACATGCGAATTAATAATCATTAAGACCTGCCCGAGTTCGACCCAGACAAAGCAGATACGGATGCGCGATCATGGTGCGCGACAGCTAATTTGTGCTTTGCTGAAAATTCACTGCGAGGTGGTCCACTTTTTGTGGTCATCAATAAGGCGCTCAAATGAGCAGTATCAACGTGGATATCGAAAATAGCATTCCAGGTAATGACGTGGACCGACTTTAACTGTAGAATTCGAATGTGCATCCGATTGGACCCGAACACACGAACCTTCGCCGGCTCAGTTCCTCTACCGTAAGACCTTCCCATTAGACCCCAGAATGACGACATACGACACCCTAATTTGATTGTATATATCTATCAAATCTTATGAATGTGCGTTAATCATGAGAGTTAGACAAAAAGCTCATATGTAAACGCCATTCAATCTTTCAAATTTAGCTCGCAAGTTAACTAATTTACATTTATAACGTCCAAGTCTGTAAATGCGAAAATCGCCATTTTGATGACAGTGATGGTTGTTGGGAATCGAATCCAACACAGCAACTTGCACGCGGAGGCATCGTGATCAGCTCGTCATCGGCAAGCTGAGGCGCGGCGCGGTGACACGGCTCGGCCCGATTACCAATCGCTTTCTCGGACTCCCCCGCGACGGACGATTCTCCTCTCTAACTCATATTTTCAATTGTTTGTCCAAAAAAGTTGTAATTTGTTATAAGCACGACAATAAACCATTGCCTAAAATACTGTCCACTCTTTCATTGCTCCCCACGCTAATAGTGGTCGAGGCTAAAAACATAAGATTATTCACTGCTCCATCATAGGAGCAGTGAATAATCTGCCAGGGTCGCGGGTTGTTCGAAAGTGATACCGAGGCCCCGACACAGGCAACTGAAGGAACACGGGTGGGTTTTACTCAGTAATGGTTTATATAGACAAACTCGTGCGTTGATTTTAAAATAAATAAGAAGTATTCGTAGGTATTTTAGGAATAATAAAATTGGTATAAGATGGCTATTTTAAAGATTCAATAGCCTCTACAGTACGTCGGAGAGGCGCCCGTGCACCAGCGTGAGTTCTGCACCTTGCGGTGTGGAACAGCCGGGGCACACGCGCCTATCGGCGCATGACATTTCTTGTTACAAAGTAGCATAAGTTATTTTTAATATCTGTAAAATCAAACCTGTTATTACACAGACCATGAAGCATCATTTATAACGCATCTATAAGTGAGTGTATGGTAATTTAGACTTAGTGCATCTGTAGTGCATAACACGTAGATACTTTTTTTGAACCATTTCCATTATAAACAATAAGAAAATGCCCAGATATATACGTTATATACAAACACAAGTCCAAAAACACGGAATATTCATTACCACTACTTACTTAATTTGTGTTCAAAGTCACCGACCATTATTGTTTTATTATTTATTGATGTACGAAAGTGATTATGCGAAAGGATTTTTTTTTTAAATTTCGATCGACACAAGTAATTAATATCAAATAAATTGATATTTGGAAATAGATAAAAGAAAATTTTAAACAGAAAATACAAAATTCATTGTTTTATTAAAGGTTTTAAATTTTTCGAATGTAATTTTAATAGTTTTCGGATATTATATTGCAACCGAGGCAAAAGACAGAACCTATGACCATACAAGTACCTTATTTATTGAATTTCGCGCCGAATAGTTTCATTATCTGAATTTAAATTCATTCTGCATTCTGATAGTTGACTACAGAATTGGAATTGCCAGTATACATGTTTTCCGTAAGCTTAGCAAAATTTTCTTTAGGAATGATGATACCTAAATGAAATTAAAAAAAATTGTGTTCTGCAAACACTTTTACATGTCTATATTTTTGTTAGTTGAGCTTGGTTGTTTTGTCTATTAGTTCACTTGAGTAATTTGCACATTAATTTTTTTTAAATTCAAAATTTATAAAATTGGCCAAGAGTATGTCGTACCAAGCACAGGGAAGTAATCAAATATTTACGCATGCACATTGCAAAGCATTAGTTTTATCGACTGCAATAACAAGTTTGTATTTCATAGTATTTCTCGAAAAACGACGAAAAACCAAGTTTAATTCTGCGGTTGTAACCGAAAATATCCCATAGTCACTTATCTTTATCATTTTAATAATGAGATCAACTATACCCCACACGTTTATGTGCATAGTTTTTTTACATCCATCGGTTAAACCAATAATATACCAATAATATTTAGGTTGATCGTAACATACTATATCATTGTTTAGCGGTGTAAAGAAAAGACCTTTTTTGGAAGATGGTGTAATTAGTCTCCGAGTAAAATGACTATATGACACACAGACATGACGAAATTAAGGGGTTCCATTTTTTAACCGATTATTGATTTCAAGTTTACAATCGTCATGAAACTCATGTCTATAAGAATTGATTAAACAATATTATCATTATTTGAAATAGCAGCCATCTTTTTATCCAGAACGTACCATGAAAGTAACCATGTCAAAAATGGTCTAATTGTATTTTCCTCCATCTTGAATTTTGATTTTCGGTTTCACACCTACGCCAAAAACAAAACTCCTGTGATAAAAAATTAAAAGTAGATAATCGCAATCGTCGGTTTGTAAACCAACCTCTGCCGTTTATAAAGAACGCTGAGTGAAAACGAAGTAATAGCGCGTGCGGGTGATGAGGGGCGACGGAGTGGGGGGGGACAAGAAATTTCGAAAGTATTTTTAGATCATTTACATACTACATCAGAAAATGACAGCTCTTAAAAAATATCCCAATCTACAAACGGCAGTTTCAGTAGTCATAAAGGATTGCTTATAATTTTGTTTCTCTCTTGAAAATTATATGTCAAGCTGCAGAACGGAAGCTTGGTGCATAAGCAGTACCTACTTCGTCCCGCAACCATTACATGAATGCCCTGCGAAAAAGCCCGAGTTGACCCTATGCGAACCGACTACTTCTCCCGCTCTAGGTGGAGCGGGAGGGCGTGTCAGACTTTTATTGACTAAAACCCACCTGTGTTTCTTCAGTTGCCTGTGCCACGGTTACTCTCTCGAATAACCCGCGACCCTGAGGCGTTGGCCCTATCGGACCCCCCTTCATTTTGTGCTGACATCTCTTTGAGGCGCGCGTGGAACACGACGCGCCGTCGACCCGGGCCTGGTCCCTACCGGACGGCGAGCTACCCATTGCTCGCCGTCCACAAGCCCGCGCCTACGGTGGTCGGGAATCTGCAGGCGACTCCCGAAGCCCAGGGCGTCTCCTGCTGCGACTAGGGGCGTGAGGGCGCAAGGCTCTCTCCCTCACGCACTCCGTCTCCTCCTTCGCGAGTATTACTGCTTCGCAGAAGGAGTCGAAGTGTTTACATTCCCTCTAGCTCCGTACCATGGCCTGGACCAGGGCCGGACGCGAGAGATTGCCGCCGCCGATCGCCTCCGCGAGGACACTAAGGTGCTCCACCCAAGCTGACCCTATGCGAGCCTGGGCTGGACTGTCCAAATTGGTTAAAATCTAAATTTTATGAGGTTCTGATAGACGGACAGACCAACAGGCGCTGTCTATTATGATAGACAGCGCCTGTTGGTCTGTCATATGTCATAGCCATATGTGGCTATAAAAAATATAAGCAATATTTTACGACTACGGAGACCATCAAGAATTCATTCAGTTTATATTTGGCAGTGATGGTTATTGTATTATTACATATGTATTAGATCATTATTATTAACCTATTACTGTTTAAAGTCGGTTAAAAATATGTAAATAATTCCACTATCAACTTATCAAAAAAACCGCTAGGTATCTTAAATTACTTTATATTTTTATCATTTTTCATTATTAAAACATATCTGAGACTCTCACAACAAGCCCTTTCATTTGATATGTCTCACGTTACAGTTTTCAAACTTAAAAAAAATATCCTCATATACAAAATTTATGCATTTACGTTACATGGGTCATAGAAATTCATATAGGTATGTACCAAATTTCAACTTATCGGTCCAGTAAATTCGAAGCAAAATGGCTGTGACAGAACGAAAGATCCTATGGGGGTCCCGTTTTTCTATTCGGACGTACGGAACTATTAAAGATTACATCCCTATTCACACTGTACGTGTACTTAATTATTAACAAAACGATTAATTTAAGTGATTCATTAAAAGTTTATCAAAGAGTTTTCATTCAGATTCTCCAAAAAACATTGGACGGACGGTCAGCACTAAGAAATGTCACGTCGCAACACATTATTTAGACATTTTTGTCAAGATTTCATCGTTTGATTTATGTAGTAGGTATATATGTATGAAAAATGGTAAAAGTACGAATGCAGAGAGAATGAGAATATCTGAAATTTTCTGTACATATTTTCTGCGAATTTAAGTTGCCTACCTTTTGGTTACATGTAGTAATACTTATTATAAACAACTTTCGCAGTACACTGACGCGGTCAGACCCAACTCCTCATATAAACATGTTACCTCGGTTATATCTTTAAATAACCGAGGTAACATGTTTTTTTGGTGTAAAAGCCTAAATTTCATGTCGAAATTCGCAACATCCCGTCGAGTCAACTGATAAGTCAAATGTCAAAATCTATTCGAACAGAGTAGTTATGGTACCTTTGATTTAGTTCGACGCAGACCTTGGCGGGTACCATCATCAACCTACATGGCTACAAGCCAGGTGATAAGATTTCGTTGCCTATGCTAAACGCCATAGGACGTCAGTCACAAAACGCTTGAAGGACAAGGAACAAATTTTGTTGCAACCGTGCTTGACTGTAATGCATTTCATAATTTGACACTAGACTACAACGGCTGCCATTTACGACCGATATCGTCTCGAGGGACAGATTATAGCATGAAGTTCGTGCTTTTTAGCACTTGGAACGCAAGTCTGGCAGCCATGGTTGCTCGTCAAATGCTCCCGATGCCAAGCGAGCAAAGATACCTTCGCTGAATGCTATAATAACTGCGGAAAAACCGGCCACAAGCGATCTGATTGGATCAGGAGTAACCCGATTGACAGCAGAGGAAGACGTCTTCAGAATCGAGCCAAGCATTCCCGCACCCGTCAGCGAAGTCTTTCATGTGCTTTAAGTGTGAGAAACCAGGACATATCGCGGCCTGGTGTACGAACAGCGCCTCGTACAATCACCCTCAGGCACGTTTGAACATAAAGGGGAGCTGTATTGTTTTGTTTACTATTCTGGTGCTGAATGCTCGTTAGTAAAGGAGAGTCGAGTTAATCACGTTGTTGTTGCGTTGAATGGTATTGGTCAAACACGTGTATTCAGCAGCACAAAACACGCGAGACGCGTTGACCAAATTTTATTACTTATCTACTCTACTAATATATAAAATTCTCGTGTCGCAATGTTTGTTACCAAATTCGGGCGAAACGGCTGGACCGATTTGTATGAAATTTTGTGTGCATATCGGGTAGGTCTGAGAATCGGCCAATATCCATTTTTCAAAAAAAAAAGAAGCAAAACAACGTTTGCGGGGTCAGTTAGTTATTATATAATAGATTACGTGCAGTTTTGTCTACCGCATAAGCCGGGTGTATTCAAACATTTCATTAATATTTTAACACTAACAACAGTTTGAGAAGTGAGTTAATAAATAGTACATACTTAACATCACGCCTGTAATCCCAGAAGGGTTAGGCAGAGGTGTACCTATAAAACACCCACATTCATTTCGTAAGTAATGCTTAAGGGGCCGACGTACCAAGCACGTAATAACACTTCGAGTCGAGTCCAAATTCGTTCGGAATATTGCTATCTCTGTTTGACAAAAGAAGGCGAGCGAGGGACGCGGTGCGCAGCCGTGTGTGTATGTGTGTAGATAGGTATTATTAGCTGTACTCTACTGTACCTACCATTCCTTCATAATGACTCGGAAGATATTTCTATCTATTATTAATTATATATGTTCATGATTTGCTTTATTTTTGTTGACTACTTTGGGGAATCGTTTGTAAATCTACAGACTAGTAATGCGATTTTTGGAAATTTCTTTACAATGCCGGTATCTCAACGTATAAGAAAATCGAACAGATAAGTCATACATACCTTTCCTAAATACTTTTGTAAATCATTGTTGAACGTACCTATATGTTGTCCGTGTTCTTGAATAATTTATATATGGTACATAAACATCGTCATCGCGCGCGGTCTTTGAGAGGAACTGGCCGACGACGTGTAAATATAAATTATAGGGATACTTATTACCCTTGGGAGCAAATAAATCGAGCCACTTCCTTTTTCACGCATTATGGTTATTATTTTTGGTATTATGGAACGCATCGATTCGAAACATATATCGCCTAAAAGGGTATTTAATAACCTTTACAATGAGGGTAGTTAGTTGTCAAAATTTCATTTTAATTAAAGTTTAAAGGGTAGAATAAAATTATCGCATTTAATTTGCTTATGACATTTTTATTGTACTCTGTTAAGAAAAGATTAAATTTGAGGTTTTTGTTAATCATACCCATATTACTTGTTATTGTTGTCTTTATCTGTGTCTGTGTAATCAAAATAACCTGATAAAATGGATACTACACCGACGGAAGCTGCCCAAGTTGTAGCTTTACTTGAGGTTGGACACGGACAACGTGAAGTGGCACGCAGACTTCATTTGAGTCGTTCAAAGGTACAGCGGGTATACCGCAGGTATCTGGAGACTGGTGCTTTTGTTCGGCGACCTGGAACTGGCCGACCACGGGCAACAACAGAACGTGACGACCGCTTTATTGCAACCAATTCGTTGCGCGACCGTGGACTTAATGCTGTTCAGCTACAGCAAGCGTTACGTGACGTTCGAGGTGTCGCAATCAGTAGGTGGACAGTGAGACGAAGACTAAAGGAACGAAATTTAACATCACACAAACCAGCAACTGGCCCAAAATTGACTGTAGCTCATCGCCGATCTCGCTTGGAGTTTGCTCGAGAACACATTAATTGGACATTAGAAGACTGGAGGTCAGTTTTGTTTTCTGACGAGTCAAGAATCTGTCTTTTTAGCAATGACGGGAGAAACCGAGTGTATAGACGTCCTGGTGAAAGATTTGCCCAATGTTGCATTCGAGAAACTGTGAGTTTTGGTGGTGGTTCTTGTATGGTGTGGGGAGGAATTTCTCTAGACGGAAAAACGGAACTTGTCTTCGTCGACCCCGCCAACGATGGCAGTGGTAGACGTGGATTAACAGCTGACCGATACATAACTGACATTCTTGAAGACCACGTAATGCCGTATGCTGGTTTTGTCGGAGAAAATTTCTTGTTTATGCATGACAATGCGAGACCTCATACCGCGCAGATCGTTACGGAATACTTGTCTGCGATCGGGATTCAACAAATGGTATGGCCAGCACGAAGTCCCGATTTGAACCCGATCGAACACCTATGGGACGAGCTAAAACGGAGAGTCCGAGCCAGGGTTCCCGCTGTTTCATCCATTCCCGAGCTTAAAGTCGCTGTGCTTGAAGAGTGGGAGATCATACCACAATATGTCATCGTAACTCTGATCAGATCGATGACTAATAGGCTACAAGAATGCATCAGGGCACGGGGGGGTAATACCAGTTATTTATTAAGAATATTTTTTTTGCAATAATTTTGTTTTTTATTGTTTTTATGGACTGTTTTAGCCCTACTAAATTTTCTATCAAAATTACCATTTTTCTTGCAGAGCCAATAATTTATCATTCAATATAGTTCGAATTGATACGTTCCATATTCCCAAAAATATTTACCATTTTACGTGAAAAAAGGTAGTGGCTCGATTTATTTGCCCAAGTGTATTATTGCCTTTATTGATTTTAAGCCTGTATAAGTTTATTTATTCCCTTGGTCTCCACTTTAAAAAACTAAGGCTTCTTCTGTCTTATTTATGTACATAAATAAGACAGAAGAAGCCTTAGTTTTTACTTATTCCTTTCACTAAACTTAAAAATTGTTACTAAGCAATAATCCATATCCAGCCTATAATGTTCCCACTGCTGGGACACAGGCCTCCTCTCTGTGAGAGGAAGTGGACCGTAATCCAACCCGCGGGCCCAGTGCGGGTCTTTGGTTCTATAACATGCCGTTTCCTTACGATGTTTTCCGTCACTGTTTTGAGAGCAGTGGCGATGAAATAATTTACACAAAGTAAAGCGCCTGTCTGGGTTCGAACCTACGACCTACAATTCATAAGTCACTGCCATTACCACTGGGCCACCACTGGTCTATAAGCAATTATGAATACAAGTAAAATGATAAAGTGTTATACAAAATAAAAGACAAAAATTCCAATAATTGTTATCTAGTTACGCGATAAGCGTACATATAAATATTAGCATTCTGAGCTAAGAAAAATAAAAAATGTGCTTACTTTATAAATATCATTGTTAATAATCACTATCTATTTAAAAAGATATTAATCGAAACATGATTAAGGAGACCATATACTATCGACTAAACGAATAATACAATTATGGTAGTAGGAGTGTCAGAGATCCACACTAAATACTCTGATTAATATGATTTGGCTTTTTATCTGTAGTACCGTGCATAAGATGATAATGAACCGTATTCTAGCGGCAAGAAGTTTTATTATACAATAAAAATAACATTAAAATCCTTGCAAGCAAAGTAAATGACACAATCCGAAATGTTTTAGTACTGAGCTCGATAGAGAATTGTTATATAGGTGCTACAGCCAGTTTTATGAATATGAATATCGTTTATACCATTCAGCCATTGTTATATAGGTACTATCTACTCAATTTAGACAAACTAATTATTGACGCATCAATACAATTCGCCATCTTAGATATTACCATCCTAACAGGGGTATTGTATCAAACCTGGTTACGTCCAGCAAAATAATAATAATAAAAATGTCTTCCTGATCCTTACCGATTTCTGTCACAATATAGTAAAGCGCACAAGTGTGTGCGCAGACACAGGTGCACTCCCTATACCCTCACTCTCAAAATCATGTTATACGTAAACAAACTTCAAAACGTCCAACAGTTATTTATGAAATTGACTTATTTTAAAGCAAAAAAGCATAACTATTGTGATACTGTTGTAATCACAAAACGATTGTCCATTTATTTTATCCGCTATCGCTTCAATGAGATACTACGCTATGACCGCTATTTGATTATACATATGTATAATGACAACAAAAAATCAATGATATATGATAAGACCTGTGATCACGGGACGTTTCGATAGCTTATGTCAACCCCATACATTTCTTGGCTTTTCTACTAGCGTCATCGCTAATCGAATGTTACGAATGTAACTTTGTCTAGGCCCTCAGTGTCCTTGAGATAATTACCTACACCGTAAAAATATCGCGGCGGGATTATTTCGCGCACTGGATCTTCAACGCACTGCTTAGCACCGAGAGTTGAAAAGCGGACAGTGTTTAGTCGACACGCTGCGTAGCACTCTGTTGGATTCTCAATGCTCCGTTCAACACAAAGAGTTGAAAATGCAGAGCGCGATAAAATCCCGCCGCGAGATATCGACCGTGCGAACATGGTCTAAAGAAACGGAACAAACGACGCTACATAGGTAGGTCAATACTTATATAAGCGAAATATACTTAGGCACCTACTAGTGTGAAGATCGGACCAGGAAAAAAAATCTATATTTTCTCGGGCTGTGTCGATGTCCTCAAGCAATAAGTCAGTAAATTTGGACTTTTTATTGTTAAATCAAATTCGTCATTCGGGTTGGGATGCATCTAAGTAATTTATTTTTCATTTTTCGTAGCGTGCTAGATATAATGAATAACACTTTTATTATAGGGAAATTAAAAACAAAAATTATGACAACAAAAGTGTATTTACGTATCAATAAAAAACTGTTTTGCGTAAAGTATTGAATTTTCGTAAGTTGCTTTTACCGACATAATGGCGTAAATGAATCGTGCATTTCTTAGTAAATGTTGGAACGTGGTTATTGTCGAATTATTTTGAGTAAGCTGAAACCGTTATGGGAACTTACAAGCTTTTAAAAGTAAATAATTGATAATAATGTGTCCCCGGTCTCGTTTTCGACGACAACGTTTTGTAACGATACTGATACTGTTACAATCTAAAATAACCACAATAAAAAAAATGTATCGTCTTTGAAATCCTACTATCTTACTAATCTTTCTATCCTACCTTCTTCAAACATGAAAGTATGTGAGGATGGATGGATGTTTGTTACTCTTTCACGCAAAAACTGCTGAACGGATTTTGATGAAACTTAACAGTAATATAGCTTATACATCCAAATAACACATATAATATCATTTATAACGATTTCGTGTGATTTGTCGATAATATAGTGATAAGTATAAAGTAAGTCGAAAAAAATCCAGCCCTCTTAGAGCTATCTTGTCGTGTGCTGCCTAGGTCGTATCGTGTTTGTGTAGACGTAGTACACGAACATACTATATCGTGGGATTGTTTGTCATTAACATTTCCAAATAAAAGTCCGCGACAGCATACATCTACCTTTTATGTGGAAGCTATTATAGCCGTAAATGAATTGCTCTTTTGTTTTTACAATACACATTTAAGAGTATTTAGTTGACATAAACATAACATAAATTCACGCCTTGTTACCCGAAGTGTTGGGCAGAGGTGTAGCTATAGTACACCCACATTTCGCCAGTTAGTCAGTTTATTTATTTAATTCTCATCAAAATGAATACCTTTATCGCTTTTGGCGTTTGATGTAGATAAACTTTGTCTTTTACACTTCTTCATTTGGACGGATGGTTCAAAAGTTACCATTATAAGAATGGCGGACACCGCGAGTGGTGCGCAGGGCGGGGCTATGACGTTTCACGGCTAATCCGCTGACCTGTGTTTGAAGCCTGGGGAAGAACATAGGCTACTTTTCATCAACACTCCACATGGGCGAAGCCGCGGGCGGAAGCTAGTAAGAAATAACGTTAGAAAGGTCCGTATTGCAATGTTACGGATCAACATTTTTACAAACTTACTGCATTATATGTAAATTACTGAAACAATTTACTTGTCTTATTTTTGTATTATTTATTTTCTAAAATTACAAAGTATTTTCCACACATAAATTAATGTTGACATCGTAATTGAATTACACAAAGAAAATGCTTTCAATTGATGTATCAATGAACGCAATACTTCGACTCCTTGAAAAGACACATATTCAATCAAAATAAAAATACATTTTTCCTGTAAAACTTGAGTTTTACGATAACCGACTTATTGCTAAGGGGTGTCTATGCAAAACACTTAGTAACTAAGAATGTAGTATGTAGGTAACTTATAATATGTCAATGGGTAATACTAACTAATAATAACATCTCAACGTTCGTTATAATTAGTCCGCAAGCAAAGCTAAAGTTCGTAAGAATGGTTAGGTAACTCGATACTAAATAACATGGCAAATCTAAATCCAAGTTCATAGCATAAGTCAATAGTGTCATATATATTACAATACAATTTAGAAAGCAAATAAATACACACGCACAGGACAATGAGGTAATCGTCTAACACTGCCAACACGGAACACCCCGGGGCGGGCGCAACGTTGCAGTAATGTGTCTGTTTGTCCGAGCGATACACACTTATTATCGTGAGCAGTATGACCACGCACACATTTGCTTGACGCTAAAGCAATACTAGCTATAGAATGTATGATAAATTTGGTCTTGTTCCGTTATACCAAAAATTGTGAATGAAAACTTAATCTTTTTTCTTTTTTGACTAAATAAGAGCTATGTTTATAATACAACAACATAACAGATATTGTTGTTTATAGGACAAAAAAACGATAAAAAACATGTCATTTACGCTGTAAAAAAGTGCGAAATACAATTAGCTGAAACTTCATTTTAGGTAAGTATTTATATAAAAAAGATGTAGGAACCTAGATAAACACTGTCTCAATCCGAATATAAGCATAATATAATAGAAATATGCTATAATCAAACTTGTAAGCCAACGCAATCAAAAGATACAGCCGTTTATGCCGCAAATATAATTTCCTACAAATTTGGGCACTCGCAAGGCAATCAAAACCGACAGGGTACTTCCCGTGAACTTAGAATTTTGAAATTTGGTACGAAGCAACGTCTTATAGCACATTTAAGGGAAAAGTTGTGAAAACCGTAAATTGTTAGTCACATCATATAATATAAGTATTTTTAATAATTTTAAACTTACTACCCCTTTCCTCATGAACGCGTGTGAACTTTTACTTATATACCAACAGTTTTGTACGGAACGCTAGGTGCGAGTCCGAGTCCATTTCAAACGGTCATCAACAACAAGCTGATTTTAAAACGCTAATGATACTCGTACAAACATTATAGGTGCAGAAAAATCTGAGCTATTGCAAATTTCAAATCTTTTTGCTCCTTTTTTTTTACCAACGTTATGACGATGGCGTCAGAGAATATCAAGCGTAGTGCAAAATATGACAAAGCTCGATGTGATAGGACAAAGGCAGCTATCGAATTCGTGTTATTAGAAAACGAATAGCGAAATCAGACTTAAGTTAGATTGGAAGTTTTAGGGGTCCGTTTAAGGTAGCGGAAGTTTTGGATGATGATCGCTATACGTTAAAAGGTTCAAATTCTAACCATGCCTACAAGTACGCTCACGATGGGATCAGAAAGATGCCAGTAGGTCAGGTACCTACTAGTCGAAGTAGATAGAGATCAGTGGTGATGAGCAAGCCTAAGCTATGGAAAGCACGCGAGTAATGTTCTCTATCGGTCGTATTAAAGTCGACCATACCAGTTATTACGTAGTTGCAGCCCGGTAGAAATCGGTGACCCTTGATGCAACTCAAGTAGTCCGTGGATGCGCAATGCGCGTGTATCTCTGACGGAGGTCGGGTTCCGGAGAGGCCGTAGTGTATAGTCAGCGGGTGATGCACACGAGCGATCCACTCGATAGATATGCGTACAGAATTTTTGATCCATGCGCCGGATGTGTGAGAACAATGCAATTGCTAGTAGGCTATGGGTGCCGTGGCAGTCGAGCGGTTTACTCGTGTATGGGTTTCTAGGTGTCTAAGCTTTTAGTATAAAAAGCAATTGATAATGTGGATAACGATGGTACATGGCGGAAACTTTGATGAATCATAGCAAAAAGCATCAACCATCGTTGTTAGTTTTGAAAAATCGTTTTATTAAAACCAAATGATTGATGGAGGATTGGATGAGGATAAAGTTTTGTGATTTCAAAACTTGGAAGCCGTAATGGTGCAATTGACCGAGTCGAAGATGCACTGTTGTTGAGTTTTTGGTTGCAGGTTAACTTAACACACGAGGACGTGTGCAAACAGGATAGCCGCAACATGTCAGAAATACGTTAGTCACTCGTTTGACTTATCGGAACTTCAGCGCTATGAAGTGGCACTCGACAGAGTCTACAACATAACGCTCGACCAAAGTTAAGCTCTGTTTGGTCGGTGGCGGTCATGTACCTAAAGTGTGTGAATTAGTAGTGAAATTAATTTGATCAGAACTTAAGATTTGATTTGAACAACAAACGGGTTTTTTCTATTGCTCTATAACCAACACTTCCCAAAGTAGGCCCACAGTAGTTAAAATATGGCTGATGATAACGAGAGACACGTTACTTCTCCGTCATATTAATATCCATACACGTGTAAGTGTATATCTAGGGAAACCCAGCTGGTAAAATGTTATTTTTACCATGCGACACGAACTGTTAATATTGTTACTTACTAACTGTCTCAATTTATGGAACGGTGGCGAAAGGAATTGTAAATTACCCGAGCAACAAAGGAAACTAAGCCATTAAAAGCTAGGGGTCGAGCGGCCGTGCGCTGCAAATAGCAACTTTTTAGGAACACACCAACAATGATATTACTCTATACTATAGACAACGAGAGACTAATTATTGTATAAAACTGTTACGGCAAGGTTGCATAACTTGACCCCCATCTTGCTGTCCTCCCGTCAGCGACGCCCTAAGCCGAGGTCCGTACCCCACGGGGGGTGCCCTTAGCGAGCGTTCGCTTAATAATATAAGTAGTTTTACGCCCCTGGCTGGAGGCTTTGAGTCCGCTTAAGGCAGCCACAGGATAGTCCGGTTAAGTAGTCACGACCTCTCAAGGTCAACTACGAGATGCCATACACAAAAAAAAAAAAAAAATTGCATAACTTGATTAAACTTGTAAAAAAAAAATGTTTTTAACATAATTGAACATAACCGTATGTTCAATTTCCAGTGTGTCAAGCCAAGTTCAAGTGTGTGTAGTCAGAAACGTGATTTATAATAAACAGCGTGTCAAAAAAATATAATAAATTCGCTATATAAAACGTGCACATTGAAGAGATTCCATCATAAAACCGTATAAAAGTTATGTCAAAAGATAAAGCTTATTGTTTTTGGGGAGAGAGAGGCATGTTGAGAGAAAGTTTTTTTTTTTTTTTAAATAAATAAAAATCTAGCAGTTCAAGTGCTCGATCCGGCCGGCCAGTGCCCACCGAGACCACTACAAGACACACCGCATTACAAGAGGTACTTAAATAACACTAACAAAAATTAAGACCAGGCAAGTCAAAAAAAAATTGAAATGAATTAAATGAAATGAAATTCTTTTATTTCGACCAACAAAGGGTCATAAGCATAAAAAATACAAAAATAAAAATAATGACATACACTGAAACATACAACACAAACATACTACACATCTCGATTGGTCAGTATGTGAACCAGACAGCAAGGGTTCAGGTACTAGCATCGAACCTCTGCGCGAATACCCTCAGGATGCCGCTGGAGCTAGCCCGAACCCTGCGCACCAGGGAAGTGCATCGTTTTCGCATAATAGAGTATAAACAGTCTACTTGCGACCCGGCGAACATCCCTGATGCGCTGCATAATCGGGGCAGCCCCATCAGCACCCTGAATGCATTATTATATTGCACACGCAAAGCGTTGTACTGTCCGCGCGTGTATGAGACCCACAGGCTGCTCGTGTAGAATGATGTACAATATTTTGCTACCATGGGAGTTCAACTACCCTCAAGAAAGGTTCGTCAACATAAACATAGAAAGAAGGCCTTTTGTTTTTAATACAATGTCACAAATGTATAAATTGATGCAAAAACAATTACATAGGCAACACCATAATCATTTAATTACAACGAATAAAAATTATTCAAACAACTAATGTATACTGTTAATTGGCATAGGCTATTGAACGGAGAGGTTCCATAATAAGGTAATATTTAGCACCAAATCTAAAATTACTTACATTGAAGAGAATTTTGAGACTCGCAGCTCACAGTATTAATATTGGACACAACCGAAGCTGGTTTGATAAATTTTAAGTCAGCGAATTTCTTAACGAGATTTTCATTTTCACGAAAACGTTCGAAACGTGGTTTGTATGGCAGATACTGAAAATATTTTTATGTATCGGAGAACCACAAATTGTGACTATGGATCACACTAAAAAGTCAAGACATAAGACAGAGGTCTCTCTGTCTGGCAATACGTTTTATAATAAAATTGGAGAAGGTTTATGGCCTATTTAAAACACACTGACGACGCCAAAAGTATTTAAAACGTCCACAAAAATATACCTGCTGACTTCTTGCAGTCCCACTGGTACTGAAAACCCTTTTAGCACGGAAGTTTTGACAAAAATGTAGAAATGGTAAAGTCATCGAAATCGAAAACTTTTAAAAAGAATCCCGTAATAAGAACCCATTGCAAGTCATTTTGGGCACAACAGGTGTGCGATCTCAAAGGTATTTGTCAAAAGGACAGAAGGACGGTCGACATTAGGTTGGGGACATCTCGCACGCTCGAACCCCATTCTTTAAAAGAAATAATCCAATGAGCCAGTCCCGAACAGATTTATGCTCCAGTGATTGCCTTAAGGGGGATTTGCATAAAATGAATGTAAAATTTTGTCGACACAACAGCGTTTTCAACTGATATTTTACAGAATAAAGTGACTTTTCATTTACTGAATTATTTATACGTGGAAAACTGTAATTTTCATGCTGTACCTAATCTTTCCAATTCCCAAGAAAAGTATTTTAAGAAAATGTATGCATGTTCTTTGTCTAATTACCTACTTCTCCATCTAGAAAACGACTAAAAGAACCTGTTTTCAGCGATAGAAAGATAGGTAGATAGATTATTATTAAATATTAGTTATTTTCTAACGAATATTGTTAAAACGAACTTTTCAACTTGCCACAGTGAAAACGGGAAAGTAAAAACATTAACTGACAATAAGTAAGTTTCTCCTTGTTTTCTTGCAAAACAAAATGTTCTCAGTTTATCGAGTATCTACCGACTATTTGTTAAGCTAAGCAAACAACCACAAAAAACAGGGTTCCCCTGGCGCAATTTATACTTCGATCTCGAACGGTCCTCTTTACCATCCCTATGGTGCTCATATATTGCTCGGTTTGAAGTTCGACATTCGATTCTACTGTCGAACGATAAACACTGCAATAAAACGGACCTTTGACGATCGCCAAAATTATTACTCCATTTTATTTGTTCGGGGGTTTGGCACATTAAATTCTAGAAAATCTCTTTTATCAAATTGTTTGTTTTTCCACCTCGAGCTGTTATTAAATACAATATCGTATTGGGGACAAGATAAATATTATGTTGCATGCCAGTAACACAATCCTTTATATAAAAAAAAATGTTAAATGATATTTAGACGGCTAACACGGTTATGATACACTTGAGTCTTTTATGTATATTTTACTACTAAACAACATGATCTCCTTTTTCTTCTTAACTTTAAAGACTAGCCTGACTAGCAAATTATATTAGCACTTCAAGTCTAGCACCTACCTCCGGAATATTTTAGAAGAAAAAGTACCCCGTGCGAAAAATTTAAAGCCACCGACGCATACCAGTAGTCGCCCGAGATCTTCATTTTTCTTGAGAGAAACAGAAAAGTCTGTTTGCCTAAGAAAACTCTTAAACACCAACAACTTTATGAAAAACAAGACTCTTCAGAGATTTGAAGACCCTGAAAGTTTTTCCATTTTCATTTGTTTCCCAGAAATTTTGTCGGCTTTATGTTTAAATGTTTTTAGCCTACTTACTCAGTAGGTACAACTTCTGGCTTAATGACAAGATTCAGATAATCGTCAATAACGGTTAATAATAATGCTTGAAAAAATACTAACATTAGATCATTGCTAAATTCATGTTGGAAGAGTTTCAAATTTCGAACGATTTGTGTAGTTCCTAAGTATCAACAAAAAACTTGCCCTTAAAATTAAACCATTCTACCCGTAAACTATGCATACGTGTTTATTAGCCACTGAGTACAACGTTAAAAAGCATTGAAAAGTTTTACGCAAAAACATCCTTATTCCTTAATAATAATAAAAGTTCAAAACTAAGCTACGGATCGGACAAAAGGTTATTCTAAAAACGCATAAAATATTCATATGTCTACCGGTTTTTCGTAACATTTCATCGTCATTCGACGAATTAACATTAGGTATATTTAGTCAGGCTTTTAAAAAAGGAACCTAAGTTTTAGAAATAACAAAGGATTTTTATTTATTCACAATGATTACATTTTCGCTGGCAGTATTTGCGTTATTCCCAGTTATTAAACTATTAATTTGCTCACTCATCTGACTATCAAATCACATTAAACTTTTAGCAAACAGTTCTTTCAATAATCTTAGCCCCTCTTCCAAAAAAGCTGCCAACAACGTTATAAGAAAATGGTTTAAGTATCTATAAATAATATAAGGGTATTTATTCAAATATGTAAATAAGTGTTAGTACAGAGGTAAAATTACTTACCGATCATTATTATCCCGCAGCGACTACGTTAATCCTAAATCCTTGTAAAAATACTTTCAAAAGTTTTTGTCACAGCGTAAACCAGGCAAATAATGCCCGAGAAAAGCAAGATAAATTTAATTTTTAATTCGATGCCCATAAAAGGTGTTAAAGGTAAAGGCGCTACCAGTAAACTCAGCCCTTTGTATTCAGCCAAAAGGGAATGGGTTAGAGAAGTTTGCGCCCTGAGTGCCCCGAACCGACTGAATCGTATCCGGGATGGCTTTTCCCGATTTTCCATGAAAGTATAACTTTGGGAAGGCTGCCTCACTCGGATGTCTCGGGAGCTAAGTTAACCCCGTATAGCGCCATCTATGTTTGAGATGCGTAATTGTGCGGTGCCATCTGCAGTGTATTGCGGAACTACATAGACTGTGAGAGAGGAAAATGATACGTGCTTCGAGAACGCAACTGCTGTAGCAGATAGACAAAATTATCGAAAGATGGCACTGTTTAAAGTTCCAAACTTAAGCACTTTGTAGTGTGATAATCATAGCAAAGCTGGAATAGGAAGTTGGGTAAATATTAGTTGGGTATCGTAGTTTCATCTAAACAGTTTTTTATATAATGTTACCTGCCAATGACACACTAGTTTCAAGGTGCCTCTAATTTATGAAAATTAGAACTGCTATCAACCAGGATGTCAACGAGTGCCAAATATTTATTTCGATAATAACTAGGTATGTTCTTAGGCAGCTACTGGTAGCTACTTAAGTAATATAGACAAATTAGAAAAGTCGAGCTTTTAGCTAAAATACCACGGGATTGTAGATGTGGGTAATTTTTTTTAAAATGATTTTTATAGTACTTCTTAGGCCAGGTCCTATTAAAAGCGATCTTGAACTGATCGCTCTTACAAGCGCTTTCCGTTTTTCCGAACAAAAAGGGACAACGATTGTGTATTTGCGCGACGATCGCTTTTAAATAGAACGTGGGGTAGGGGGCGCCACACATTAACAGACAGAGACATTACTTTGTGTAAATTTATTTCATCACCACCACTGCTCTCAAAACAGTGTAAGAAAACATCGTGAGGAAACCGGCTTATCCTAGAACCAATATTTCGAAGACATGTGTCATCCACCAACCCGTACTGGGCCCGCGTGGTGGATTACGGCCCACTCCCTCTCATCCAGAGGAGGCCTGTGTCCCAGCAGTGGGAATATGATAGTGGATGGATGACCAAACCATCCATAACATATCGAGAACCCTTCGTACCTCGGAAAGTACGTTAAGCCGTTGGTCCCGGCTGTTCATAGATGTGTGACACTCGTTACGGGTAGTAGTTAGTTTTATGTTATGTTTCTGTTACCCAGTAACAGAGTGGTATTGGTCAGATGGGCAGTCGCTCCATGTTAAATACTGGTATTCTGCTGCATCCAGACAGGAAGACGACCCAAACATATTTGAAAACAGATTTTGATACTTCTCACGTTATCTCAGAAACCCATCTAAAAACAGACTATATTATAAATATATAATATTTTCGTTTAAATTCCTTCATGCCAATGTTCCTAAATGTGTAGTTATTACTAGACCACTGCCTGAATTAGAATATCAACTACTGGTATTAAATCGTTTTTTTTTTTTTTGTCGAAAGACGTCATTCCACTAGTGCCGTGATTATTAAATGCCATTTAAAAAAAAAAGATTTCCGTCTGACAAGATTAGAATTAGTATACTACTTTTAGTTGTTCAAGGCGTCACAATTTAACATTAAAACGTGTTTGACCATATTCTAAATTCGTGAGAATTTCTGATATCCTTTATCAGCTTGCTAATTGCAAGATTCGGATCGATTTTCACAGCGGGTGGCGTTCTGTAGTTTCTGCCTACCACCATAGGATGAAGGCGTGAGTGAGAAAATAAAACCTAATTTCTTTTACTAATGTTTTATTAATTTATCTTCTGAGTAAAATAATAAATATTTTGTTGTTTGAATTTTTCTTCTTAATTTTAGCAGAAACAATATTTTCAAATTGAAATGAGAACTCGATGCTCGATGCTTGCACTCGATGCTCGATGCTTGCACTTGATGCATGCAAGTGTCGAAGTTGCCAAATATAGAGTACATTAGTACAATAGAACAGCAACAGGCATCAAATATTTGTCTCGAGTATTTATTTTATTATTAGCCTATTCTATCGTATGTCTGTTTTCACATGGGCTTCCCTTCATATTATTGTTCACTTATTGCACACGCGAACGATCGTTTTCAGTTTCAATTAATGCATCCATTTCATCCTGAACACGAATCATATAAAGAAACCCATTATAGAATTAATCATTATCATCAGATCTGCTGATAAACGCCTACTGCAGTTGATCATACCTCTGGTGGTCTGCAGGTTCTATGCTGTTGGCAAAAAACCGTCAATCAATCTGTTCAGCCGATAGGCTGTAGCAGGGTCAAATTCTATATATCTCTATGGGTAGACTGAGTAGCTGGCTTGAAAATTTTCAAGCTTCGAAAAGTCAGCTACATACTTACACATCATTTTAGTACAATATGCAGTTATGCAGTAAACTGGATAAACCTAATTTCTATTTATAAACTACATACCAACTCAATAAAACAATTTTGCTAAAAAAGGGGCTTTATTCAAATGACCACCAATAAATCTGAACAGTTTGCCCGAATAAATATTAATCATAGCACACGAGCGATATAAATGATGAAGTGTAGGAAATATTGTGTGATTTCCTACTTCTTTTTGAGAAGGGGAATGAGATCATGGGACAGTGGAAGGGAAGTGGAGATCATAAACGACGTTAATTGGTAAGGGTTGTTTGCACAAGTCAAGAGTACTTCACTTTGAAAATGATGAAACTATACCAGGAAGAGTTCGTTTTTAGGATTCGGTACCCAAAGGGTGCCAACGGAACGCTATTATTAAGGCCTCCGTTGTCCGTCCGTCCATTCTAACGTCCGTCCGTCCGTCCGTCCATTCTAACGTTCGTCCGTCCGTCCGTCCATTTTAACGTCCGTTCATCCGTCCGTCTGTATATCAGCGGGCTGTATCTCATGAACCGTAATAGGTAGACAGTTGACATTTTCACATAATGTGAATATCTATTGCCGCTAAAACAACAAATAATAAAAATAAAATTAAGTAAAAAATTACAGAGCGGGATAAAATAAACGTGTTTTTAATATTGTAAGGTGGTACGAACCCTTCGTGTACGAGTCCGACTCGCACTTGGCCGGTTTACTTCGGATGAGGAAGAAATGTCAGTCAAGCTGATAGCAGCTTGATGATAAAGCATGTCTTGGTTCGAATTAAGTTCGTGTGGTCACACCAACATAATTCGAACCTAGTGCATGTTTACAAAATTAATACAAATTATGATTACCCGTGAAATTTAATTGGTTTTATCAAAAAAATTAAGTTTTAGAAAAGGAACCAACATATTTCCATAAATAGAATTCAATAATAAAAAAAAACATTCCGAAACAAAACCCGCGAGTCCCCGCGGTAATGGTTGGGTAAGTCTTCGAATTATATAACTTTTACCGAAAATCCTTCACGAGTTCACGACCTAAGTACCTATATAGTGAAAATTTTCCTCAAAGGATTTTCTTCGAGAACCTCACATGTGTACCCAGTTAATCTTCTGTAATGACCATTTCAACTGTTTAATTGTAGTCGGTAGGGCTTCTTCCCCAAATAAATTAACTACCCCACATTTTTAGGGTTACATTTGATCGGGAAATGTAGACCTAGATACCTCATTACGTCGCTTCCCTGGTCCCTCATTAAAGTTTTTTTTGACACACTCATTTGACATAATCTTTTTCCTTAACATAACCTTCAATTCTAATTTCATCCTTTTATTAGTGGATTTTGCGAACAGGATATTAATTAAATTTGTAACAGTTTTAATGGCATGTCATTTGGTTTAAAAAAGGTTTTAATTTTGATTATTTAATGCATATTTTATTACATTATTTTATATTTTGTGAATGTGAGAACGTTGTAGGTCTTGTACACTGTTGATTTGTAGACCATTTTCTATTTGTTAAGTAACTTTTACTTCTTGACAGGCCTACACTGTCCTCCCATACCTATTAACACTGTAATTTGAAAATATTGTAAAATCCAACTTGCCGGCTCTTCTACATAGGAAAAGACCAATTGGAACCGTGCACCTAGCTACTAACGTTTCATTAGTGCTCATGTATGTTGATGTGAAATAAAATATTTTGATTGGATTTGATGAGAGAATTGTCGGAATCAAGAACATTTTCAGATATACGTAACGCATTTGTAACTCTATAGATTTAAAAAATATGTTTGTATAGGTTATGTAAGGATTGTTAGTAAACTGGTTGAGAAATCGCACTCGAATTGATAGTTAGTTATTCGCTACACATAGTCATAAACATATACCTGACCTATTAAATATATACTTAGTTACCTTTATTCATTTACTGGCGTTAAATAAAAAATAATAAAATATGTATAAATGAATACAACAATTTTATAAATAGCAAATATTAAAATAATGAACTCGGTTAGAGTTGAATCAGCAAGAAACAACATTTAAGTGATATATTAAAACAACATAATCACCTACGTCAAATTATGTTAAAGTGTGTGAGGCCCCAATTTAACCAAGAAACTAGTATTTTTTTAAATCTTATTCGATAACTTTTTGGTGAGAATTCTTCGTCATCAGCCTACAGAAGTCCACTGTTGGATAAAGGCCTCTCCAATTGCACTCCATACAGCTTGATTCTCGACAACTGTTATCCAGATGCTATTAGCCCAGCCACCCTGCGAAGATTGTCGCTTCACCTAGCCTGAGAACGTCCTACCTTGCGTTTGCGGAATCGTGTTCTCCACTCAAAAACACGTCTACCCCAACGTGAACGGTGAGAATTCTTAGCTGCTTACTATTTAATATTATAAATGCGAAAGTAGGTTTGTATGTTTGTTACGCATTCACAAAAATCGTCAAATGACTTCTCCCGCTCTGGGTGGAGCTGGAGGGCGTGTCAGACTTTTACTGACTAAAACCCACCCGTGTTCCTTCAGTTGCCTGTGCCAGGGCCACGGTTATCTCTATCGAATTACCCGCGACCCTGAGGCGTCGGCCCTATCGGACCCCGTCATTTTGTGCTGACGCGCCGTCGACCCGGGCCTGGTCCCTACCGGACGGCGAGCTACCCATTGCTCGCCGTCCGCAAGCCCGCGCCTACGGTGGCCGGGAATCTGCTTGCGATTCCCGACGCCCAGGACGTCGCCTGCAGCGACTAGGTGCGGCTCAACGCGGACGCTGGGCAGACCTCCACCGTATGCTCCACCGTGTCCTCCGGGCGATCCACACAATGGTAACACCCGGGCCTCCCGCCTTAGATAGACCATGACCTGGGTTAAACATTAGAGACTTTTCATCCTGGGTCGCAGACGAAGTCGCGGGCAACAACTAGTATTTCACAAGTTAACTAACACCCAGAGAAGCAAAAAAAAAACACAAACAAAACGAATGTATTTATCAATACCGGTAACGTGCCTTGAAATTAAACATTTTTAATTTAATTCTCCGTTAATTTTACCTCGGACCTACCGTAGGTAATGATTTGTTTATATCTTAAATAATGTAGTTCCCTGATTAATCTATTTAAAAATAGGTAAGTAACTCAAGTTTAACCGCATTTCACGTTCTACGAGTATTTTATGTTTTAGTGCTCATTGTTTTTAGCTGTGACTACAATCAGGACGTTCAAACCAATACTGGTAATAATATTCCATTAATTAATTGAATTAAAATCAATAAAATTTCCGTAAACATTTTTAGGTTAGCTATTTTTCGGGAATTAATCATAAAGGCTACGAAGATTTTGGGGTAGGTGCTACGAGCTACGCCGTAGCAGCAAGGACATGCGTTTAAAAACTTTCTAGGAACTTGCTACGTGGGTACTACGGCAGCGTAAAATGGTAACTATTATCTCATTAAAGGTTTTTTTTGTGGATTTATTAAATTGTTCTTTTTAAATACGATTTTCATCAAAAAATTCCCGCTTTCCGAAAAACTTACTTGTACTGCTACGATCGCGTAGTAGGTCTTGCAGGAACTCCAACTTAGAAACAACAAATTTTCTAAGAAACGAAACAGCGAAGTGGAAAAAACCGGCCCAGTGCGTGTCGGACCACGCACAATGAAGGGTTCCGTACCGCAGTTGGAATAAATTTATCCCAGATCTACCAAACTTATCATGCTTGTAGTTGAAATAATGTGGTCTCTACCATCGATATACGTCATGGTCAATCCTCCAACTGCATAATATGTGAGATTGTAATTGCAACACAAAAAAAGTGATAAAACCACAAATAAACGATTTTAGAACTTTTCCTTTACTTGTGCTTGCTGAGACCTTGCTTCTTGCCCACGTTTTTGACGAATTAAGATTGAAATTAGAATGCGAAATTTCATTTAAAAAAAAAAATAGGAATTGCCTCTCCGACAGGACATTGTCAGTAATCCTCATTGGCAATTAGAAAATAATTAGGGAAGTTACCCCTAAGCAGCTACGAAGACCCCTAAGTGGCTAAGTCCTTTGAAAGGTGTCATTTCTTTTTGCGATTATTTTAAGTTGCTACGATTTTTTGTTTTATTTTTATAAAACTAAAAATCTTCTAGAGAGGTTATCTTCGGAAATACTGCCCACCAATAAATACAATTCCAAAAATTCTTTAATTAATGGGAAGCTACAGTATTGCCAAGTGTCATAGGATATATTTAATGTTAATACATGAAATTCCACGTGGTTGAAGTCACGGACTGAAGCTAGTATTACTATAAAACCTTCACCATGAAAAAATACATGAACTAGTACCTAAATGTGCCAAGTGTCATGTGACGGTGTTGGAGTTTATAAATGTCATGTATACGCCAACATCCAGATTTTGAAAAGTAACTAAAAGAATCGTTCGTTGAGAAGTTTTTGCATACTTCAAAAAATGTCAGTGAGATGGGTAAGCCTTTTACGAACAGGCTTAAAGTAATTATATATAAAATATTGATTTACTTTATTTATAAACTATCAGATGTTCCGAGGGAAAGATCTTCGGTACCTACTTTGAAGGTTTTTCGAGGACACAAGACCAGCGGTACTAATGTGGCACTAACATAACATCACGCCTTGTTTCCCCGAAGGGCTGGGCAGAGGTGTGCCTATAGTACACCCACATTTCGCCAGTTATGTTTAAGTCCTAAGTAATAGGGGGCGAGCCTATTGCCAGCAACTGGGCACAAATCCAGACTCCGGGCTGCTACTGAGAAATTCCAGACAGAAAAACTCAACAACACGTTGCCCGACCTGGGACCCAGGACCTCAGCAGTAGCGATTGCCACCTCTAGACCAACGAGGCAGTTAGGTACAAACTTTTTACAGAAGGTTTTTCAAGGACACAAGTCCAGACGTACTAATGTGGCACTAATAGTGCCACACAGTGCTGTACTCGACGGCTACACAATAGGTGTGAAGTCGTCTTTCTATTTCCATTCGTAATGCCATTTATTGCTGTAATTTTCGGGATAGTTTCATAATAATATAAAAATCTTTAAAATTTATTAATTTTTTTAATAAATTTTAAAGACAACTTTTCTAAGCAAAAAAGCAATCAGTTGCGCCCGCGCATGAGCGATGTACATTTTAAAATATTAAATTACATTTATTCTCTCGTGTTTGTTATTAGCAGTAACTGGAATAGTAAGAAATTACTCTCAGTAATTAAAATAACTTCATTTAAGTTTACGAGTCATCGTAAAAGTTATCATAGTTCGTGCGACAGGTTAAGAAATTAATGCTGTGTCAAATGGAAATATACAAGATCCTATTATCTTAATATGTACTTATCAAATACCTACTTTTGTTAATGTAACGTGATATACATACGTGCTTACTCGATTTAAAGCGCTAACTACATAGCTATTCATTAATTCCCAACGAGGCGGCCGTACGCGTGTAAATAATTGTATGTAAACAATGAAGCATGCAGCGACTGCCTGATAGTATACACGCCCTGCCCGGTATAATCACACACTAAAGCAAGTGTGGTTTAAGGACAGGTCGATGAGGTGCTGCTGGCTGAACAGAAGCTGAAAAAGTTTTCTTTTAAGTTGTTTGAAGATGCGTGGAGGACAGCGGTATGGCGAGTGAGTCCGAGATGGCGGGCGCGCGCGGTCATACGACGCCACTTCTCTCTATCAGCGCCCTCCGCCGCCCTCCTCTCCGCAAGCGGCGCCCGCTGAGCGGCTGAGCGGAATTTGCACAAGCGGCGCGCCTCGCGACGCGGTTCAGTGTACGTGCGACCGCTCGCGGCCGAGGACGAATTGCCGCGTCACGCGCACTGCTCTGCTTATTACGCAGTTAAAAGTATCGCTGACCGCGTGGACTCGCGTCAAACAACTTTTAGTGACTCCCTACTTGTTATATGCCCCGATTAACCACATAACACGTGAATTAACCCCTCATAGACCCAGTGATAACTCTTATCAGTGTGGAAAAGTTACAAAGTGTGTACGCAACTCGGAAGGCCATCCGAATTTGCTAATTCTTGGGGACTTTTGACGCCGCTGACTACTTAAGAGGATAGTTTACCCGTTGTTGGCCGATCCGAGCCACGTTACAAGGTTATCGCGTCTCTAGCCCGCCAGTGATGAATTGGAAAATCGGCGCGTAGTCGCTCACGTGGTGTGTGCCCCGCCCCCGCCTCGCCCGCGCTTATATTTAGCGAAAATCGCCTCTCGGGAACGGCCCGACGGCCGACGCTCGCTGTTTATGAACGTTAGCGAGACGCCACATGTTATTGGCTTCGAATAACAGAACCGATAAGCAGAAGACAGATAACCTCTTCGGATCGCGATCTGGGTCCGAAACTTCTGGATTTAGAAAGAAATCGGTAAAATAAATCAGAAAAGGGAGCGCGCTGAGATGCTAACGGCCGGTATCGGCACGCGCCGGTGAGCGCTTATTCCGACACACCTTCAAAAAAATTCCACTGTACGAGATAAAGTTGGCAACATGTCTATACAAGGGAGCGGTGGTTACCAAAGCCCGTGGTCGTCGCAGGGTGGGCACTCGGAGTTGGACGGCACGATTGAATTGGAACCTTTGGGCGAGCTGACAGAGGTCGGTTTCGAGCCACAGACGCGCGCGCGATCCAACACGTGGCCGCTGCCAAGGCCAGACAACTACGTCGAAGCGGCTGACGACACCGGCTCCAAGAAGAACTCCAATCAGAATCTGAGTGGTAAATATCATTTGTCCAACGTAGCGATAGTAGTAAGGTCGCAGTCGTGATACGCGCTGCTATTAATTAAGGTTGACACACGTATGTCCGAACACACTCCTCGTGTAAAATTCCAATAAAAAAAACAAAAGCGTATCATGTACACTGATACGAATAAAAAATAACAAACTTTGTTTACCTGCAGACTCACTCATTTAGTTAGGTATTTATGAACGACGATATGAATCGGTCCACCTACCTCTACTTGCCACGCGTTTCAGATTCCTATAGTTACATGCAGCCATGTATGTATACAAATAAGTCGCAAAAACATTGATATTGAATTTTTTTGCGCGGCACAAATTCTTCAAAATAAAATGACAGCATAAACGCATGAAACTCAATCGACCTACGACGTAGACAGTAAGCCAGATGGGACGTAGGGTGACTGACACCTTGAAATGAAGAATAAAGATGATGACATTTTTTATATTTTTATCTCAATAAATTGTTTGTTTCCAAATAGTGCAAACAAAATTACAAAAAGTGAAAAAGCTTAAAAAATTGCCAAGTTATAAACATTTTAAGATAAGTGTTAGACAAGGACAGTACTATCGTAGAAGTGACATCACGACTATGTAACTTCATAATAGCGCTGTATATTGTCCGTACCGTGCGACGTCCAAAAACGTTAAAAGCGTGTATATTCTTCATATTTACACCGATTTGAAAGATTTTTTCGATTATCTAATTTTTACTATTCCTACTTTGAAATTACATTATTTTTATGAACATTTATAATATCAGTCATCATCCCTATTTTACAATCCCAACTTAAAAAGTTAAATTTTCATTTTAATTGAAATACTCAAAAAAAAACAACTTAAAATGCTTATCAAAAATGCGTGTAACATCTTACTACATTTTTTCAAAAAACATTTGGCTTATTCCTAAACTATTTCAATGTTTTTTTTAATATATATACGACGATTTGTTTCCAACGTTTTGAAGTAATTTGTATTATCTAATCATAATAATTATAACCAACGAAAAAAAATAACAACAGCCATACCTTGGTTATAGGACAATGCCTAAGTAACAGATTTACACATTTATGAAAATACCAACATTGCTCTTATTCGACATTAATACTCACACAAACAGAGGTACAAAGAACACATGGATGTACATATTATAATTACAATAATAAATATTACTAACGCGTAAGGAAAACAATGAAATATTATGAAAACCATAATGAGTACCTACCTCGCATTGTTTGTATACTTGTATGAAAAATAATAAAAAGCAAGTTCGGTTTAAGAATGCCGAAGGTATATTTATAAATGAAAAAAAAACAATACAAAAAAAATAATTATGCACGGAAAACAATTTACGTTGAATGTAGGTAGGTGAATACACAAATTATTACAAACCTTCCCAGTACACGTTACAAAAACTTGTAAATTGATAATTATTCTTCTCATCTGCCCGCGACTTCATCTGCGTCATGGCAAAAAAGTATCTTGTGTTATCTAGGCTGTCAACTACCAAAAATAATAAATATATGTTAATATATTAAATGTTATTTTATTAAATATTAAATAAAAATAAATACCTTAAACAATAGTAGGAATAATTTCTCAATTCTCTGTCATTTTCAAGGGTATCAAGTTGGTTGAAGAATTTATTTTTATTTAATCATTTCACGTAACAACGGCTCATAAGGTCCAGAATCATAACTTATTATAGCGACGTAATGTAAACCATTAATTTCCCCATACTACAGAGAAAAGTAATAAATGACCAAGTGCTACGAAAAGTAAATACCTGAAGTCAAGATAACAGCGCGTAAAATAGTAATCATTAAAGTTCAGTATTGATACCTAATTTGTATTAATCCAAAAAAAAACAGCCAAGGTAGCATACAGTACTAAAATTAAGATAAACTGTTCAAGTCAAATGTACATTTGACGCATTTTGCAATACAAAATTAATAAAAATGCGCGGACCCCAAATTATGGATACAGAACAAGAAAATGTTGATCAAGACCAATTTGAGTAAAACTCCTGAAAATGATCTCTTCATTTAATGGTGTTTCAAAACTGGAAAATGTTCCAATGCTGAAATATTTAATGTACACCGCATAAAAAGTACACAGACAGCGCACAAGAGCACGCGCGCGCACAGCACACAGTCACGCACAGTACACACAAAGTGTGTTAAAAGCACAGTAGTTACTTTTGGCACACCTACACCTACATTCATGAAACACCATAACAAAATTAAGTTGTACTTATTACCAACACGTGGTAAATTAAATACATTACATACTATTATTACCTACTCGTACCTAGTAAATAATGCAAGCAAAAGTTGGATTAATAAGTTAATTGTTATATTTTTTTAATCATTTAAAAAAACAAATATACAGTTGTCGAGTGTTTAATGATAAACTGAATAGTTTTATGGTCAAATCAAAACTCTCAAGTTTAGTGTAGATAGTAAAATATTGACTTAAATAAGTAATGTATATAATGAATACAAAAAAACTTCAAATAAATATTATTTTGTGAATAAATTACACGGTTATTTGACGTCGTCACTTCAGTTGTATCACTACAACTGTTTATTTACCCTACATATCGTATCAACCTGCTAGCTTTGATCACGCACCTACCGCACCTACTAACTTTGACATTAAGAGGTTGTTGCACCCGAATTTTCTTGACATTGTATTGATAGACAGTATGGATGGTATTGTATGGAGCGGGCTGCGGAGTTTCTTTATAGGATACAATCAGAAATGAAGTTATCCGGAAAAGAACTGGAGTTACCGACTTAGCTTGCAGAATAAGCAAGCCGAAGTTTCAGTGGGCTGGCCATGTTTGTCAAAGGACCGATGGCTGGTGGAGCAGACGTGTCCTGGAGTGGAGACCGCGTATCGGCAAGCATAGTGTAGGACATCCCCACCTAAATTGACCGGTGACCTTATAAAGGTAGCTGGATAGGGCAAATGGAGGACAGGATGTTTGAGCCAGCCTGGGAGAAGCCTTTGTCCAGCAGTGGACCGCAATGGACTGAGTTGCTTGATACGTCATATTGTCTATGTGCGGTTTATTTTAATTACCTTTGTCGCCATGTATAACACTCATTGAGGGAAATTACTATCGGTGCGGTTAACCTTTTTACCTAAACCAAACGTACCTAATTGAATTGTGTTACGTCGATAACGCATTTGGCGAAAGCCAGGGATGTCAGTAATGGTCAGTAAATAAACAAAAATAATTAAAGTTTTAACTTCGTCATTGTCACGCACTTGTGGGAATTTGTCACGTCATTTGATTGACGATTCACGCGTTTACTGGACTCAGTAATGGGTTTTAATAAAAATAAACGAAGGTAACCTGAATTTAGCGTTTTTATAAAACAATTCTAACCATGATAAAACGAATCGTAGGAATACCTTTCGAAGTATTTTCAATAATTAGTCGATTGTAACTGCTTTACGATTTTCCAGTTCTTACTTAGATTTGCTGTAACATCTAATCCGATAATTTATATAGGTAAATACAAACTGAAATAAAACGTCATCCTGAAAGACATTTTCTTCAGATAAGATACAAAAATTATACAATTCTCATTTTGGACGCCAACATATTATTTTATAATCTAACAAAGACAGTTGATAATGATAGTAAAATTACGATAAATACATAAATAGTTACCCTATAACCTTAAATACACATGCCCATATTGGCAAAGAATGTATTAATTTACTATCCAAAATTATAACAAAACTAATAACAAACCAAAACTATCGATAAAATTGTAACTGGTCCCAATATTTGAAAAGAAAATGAATAATTAATTATTTCGGTAGAGTCCTGTAATGGGAAAACATAAACGAATTGTCCTTGTGACATTCTCGTGTTGAAACTGTTGAAAGAACACTTCAAGTAGGTACAAGATGCTTTCTGTTTGTTTGAAATTACTACCTACTACAATTTCAGTCAGGATATCAAAGCTGCAGCATCCAGAGAGCGCGTGTAAAATTTGATGCAAAACTTAAACACTAAAACATAAAATATGATAATAATCAAAAATAAAAAACAGGGCTTGAAATACCGGTATTATTAAGAACCGGTACCATTGGCCTTGGTGTGATCCCGGTACCAGAGTAGTACCTTTACTATTGGTATTTCTAATCAGTATCGGTACTGTACCAAACAAATATTTCCGTAAGTCAGAGTGAGAAAACAGATATAGTAAGTGAAAAGTATACATATATAATAACTTCAAGGTTGCCAACTGTACGGGGTTCCTCGTACAAATATGAGATTTGTTGTACGCGCCGGTTACCTGAATTTGGTACCCATACTTGTTAGGTGGAGTACCGGTACCAGTCTGGAATCAGTACCCAGGTACGAAAAAAGCAAGAACCTAAACTGTAATTTTGGTACCTTCCGGTTCCAACTAAAATATTAAAAACATTTAAAAAATCAGCTAGATTTTTTAAATGTTTTTAGATATTTTAGTACTTAATACGTAGTGGATATTTTGCTTTGTAAAGAATCTAAGGTTTAAGGCTCGTGCAGAATGCAAATCGCACGCAGCACAAAGGCACCGTGTTACGCGCGACCAGCGGTGCCGTTGCCGATTCGCATCACGTGTCGCGCCTCTTTGAAGGAGCCTTTATTCATGTCTAAGCGGGCGTTGATAGCTGCGGCGACAGTGCGACACAGTTATTATTTTTTTGTAGCTATCATAGTTTCTGTGGTCATAATGCCAATTCGTTGCATGTTCCAAATAAAAAAACTTTCTTGATACTTTATTATTTTTATTTACTGGCCTAACCTAAACTTCTCTTTCTAGGTGCGCCACCTCTACCTACAGTAGGTACAAAGAAAAATTCCTCCCGTCGGAATGCCTGGGGAAACCTATCCTACGCTGATCTCATCACCCAAGCCATCACCTCCGCACAGGACAACAGGCTCACGTTGTCCCAAATCTACGAGTGGATGGTCCAGAATGTGCCATATTTTAAGGATAAAGGGGATAGCAACTCCTCGGCTGGATGGAAGGTAAGACTTTTGATATTTCATAATATAATATTAATAATTTAATAATATCACTGTGCAGAATGTGTTCGCAAAGTGTGTTGGGTTAGCAAGGTGTAAATACTAAATTGAAGTTTGAAAAATTTAAATGTTTTTCGTCGTTCCTGATCGATCAGTTTTACAATTTAAACTTAGTGGTCAACTATATATTAGAGAAATATTTTGACAATTGTGTACGAACAGCTTTCAAAAGTTTTGTGCTCCTGTAAATATTATCAAAACGAAAAATCTACGTGACTCAATACATTGTTTACAGCATTTTCAGCGATATTCCGCGAATCGCACAGAAAGTGATAAAGAGAATATTGTTAAGGGCATTCCTTAATATGAGTCATTCTGGCGCTTGTCCATCAGGTTCACTGTTTGATACGAGAAGGTGGCATCATGCCATTTAGTCTGTTATATCGTGGAGTCTTATCTTACCGCCTATATTGCGACGGACAAATGAGTCTTTGTTAATTTGTCACAAGAATTAAGTAAGTATTTCGACGAGGAAAGATATTGCTATCGTCCTTAGTCTAATCTCCAATTAAATCTTAACAAGGTTTAGCTAAATGGGGTACAATTAATTAAGTTTTAGTTGAGAAACTTAAAATGTATAGTTTCTTTTATTATTTAATTGAACCAGTGTATTGAATCTTCACTACATACCACGTAGATCGATCTTTTATGGCCTACTAGCTGGCTGACATTGAAACAGTGGGCGTCAACGCACACGCGCGCGTTTACGTAAACTTTACTTCGTAGTTTAGAGGCGTTTGCGTTGGCGACATAAAGCTAAACTGTTTGAACTCACGTCATGCTTCGAGTTTTCCGCGTTCTCCACTGCCAATTTTATTGAAACTATTAAGACATTGAGATAGGCGTTCTTAATTACTCGGAATGTAACATGAATACCCTTACATTTTCTATAAATCTACATGAATAACCAAAACTTTCGTAACAAGAAGTAATAAGTAGTACTTTGACTTCCAAATTGTGGTTTTAAATAGTTTGTTGAAATAATTATCGTTAGAACCTAACATATCCTGGTTTATATTAATTTGTAACACAATTGACGAATAGAATAAAAATCAGAAAAGGTCAAAATATACGTAAAAGTGTCCTGAAGGTTTATAAATTTTCAGTCTAAAGACATACTCTGAAACAGACGGAGAGGGAAATGCAGATATAAAGACATATTAGCAGCCTTCGTAACTCCATCAATATTTCTAAAGCGCTGCGCATTATTTGGTGGAACTGCGCAGTGGCACACGTTATCCCAATCGGCTGTGACACGAACGATAAATGATAATAAAAGCATTATGACACACTCAATAGATTTTTTTTTAACAATGTTACCTCAAACCTCCAATACATTGCTGTTACGCAATGTTCGCTTCCACAGAACACCCAAAGTAAAACTTCGATGGGTATCATTCAACTCGTATAATTTTAGGTTTTATTTATCTCGCGGTCACATGACGTTGACACGCCCTCGCTACAACGTTGAATAAAAAATATAAGACATGGAACTATTCCGTCTCGATCGTAGATTATTTTAAATCTGTAACTCGTATTTTAATATTCGGTTGAATCTATTCGCCTATCGAAGATTATCGCAGAATACCACGAACTCGCTGACCTTCATAAGCGTACCCATGGCATTGATTTATGTTTACGCATACAATGCTCATTCAAGCTGCACGTGTCTTGATCAATTATAATAATTAGAGCCAGCGCGATAGGGTCTAAAATCAAATGTGCACGGCTCGTGTAATTGTGAGCTTAGTTAATTAGCAAACTGTTGAAGTCGTGCGTCACATTCTTACATGACACGATTGAAGTGAAATAAAAGAGACGGATGATATGGTACCTTGTAAGGTGAATGAATCGACAATTGCGGGCACGTGCTCACTAATTTAAATCAATTATCTCGTTAATTGCTTTTACATACTGGCCGATATTAAAAAAATATTTTCGTACCTACTAAAGTTGAAAATTCCTGAAAGAAAATGGCTTGTCAGTCATGTAGCGTTGCTTCAATTTGAAAGCGGTTTTCGAGTTGCGCATTCCAGTATACTTTTACGCTTCGACCAAAATAACTTTACTGTTGCAAAGCTGAGTGGCGATCCCACATATAACGAGATAGAATGCAAAGACTGGATTCTCAACAGCAATTATTAATTTGTCGAAGGTCTACGTAAATGTGCTTGTTACTAGACTGGTTTAAAAATTGCTATGCTCTTAAAAATGATAGTAACGAAGATATTTTTGTATAGTTCACTGTTGCGTTTTATAGCGTTTTTCTTTTGTTATTGCTTTTATAATAATTAATTAAAAAGTCGAAAATAACTTCTCAAATACTGCAAGCGTATCAATGCGTATTGAAAGAAAAGCTTGATGAATTATGCGTTCACACGATTTAAAGTAGATACATATAAGAAACCCCTTATTTGTGGCCAACGTGTCTCGTATAGTAACTACATTCGTTTGGGTTGTCATCCGAAAACGGACCGAACAGATCTGGAGGTCTAAGCGCAAAATCTGAAGTTACGGCCGAAATTAATAGGTGTTATTAGTTTGGGGCCCGACCTAAGAAAGAATGACACCACGATTTGACATCTCTACTCCCGATGTGTTTTTGCCCGCCTAAAAAAGTTAATAAATCGGATGTCGGATTCACTCCGAAGTTTAAAACTACTTTCGGACGGGCCCGTAACCGCTGCCTGAACAATATTCCGAACTAGTTACTTTCTCTTCACGATATGCGTCACTCATAATAACGATTACGTTAAATTTGTTGAGACAAAAAAAGTAATTAAAATTGCTTCCAATGTAAACTCCTACGTGACTTTAAAGTAGGTGATGATTTCACGGTGCGATGGATTAATAATTTAATACGTCACTCATTCAATGCAAAAATATCAAAAAAACTGAAACTAGTACGACGCAAAATTTGAAAACGGTTGTTTGATTGCCCGTATATTTTATTATTACAAAACTTTTATTTGACAATGAGTAAATAATAATAAACCTTTTAAGACAAACTATGAAAAATAATAAATGAATATGATTTGTACAAACACTTTTACACGTCAAACATATTTTAAAAACTAGAAGAGGTCGGCGTTTCCTATCTGAATACTCAGAGAAGAAAGACCGAACAAAACAACAGTCTCTTTTGTCATGTGAAGACCATGTAGATCGGTGTCTGAAATGGTCTTTTGAGTAAAGAAAAACAGATTGAGTGGACCTGTCCAGTCCGTGCACGCATTTTTCAGTAATCGTGCAGCTCAACTCAGAACTTAAGGAGCTCAACTATTCGACGAATGGTTAAATAACCAATGATTCAGCTGTTTGTGAGTGCGGTTGTATTAGAATTTTAAATTCATGTAGGTTCATCCGAATGACGTAAATATTTCAATCAATTTAATTTAATTGTCAACTTTTGATTTGAGGGGCAAAGGTGATCAGGTCGGTGATAGTTAATTTTTGGAAAAGTTTTAATTAGGTATATCTCCGTGGCTTCTGACTAATAAAACTCATGACTAATAAAATAACAAAAAAACTCGTATTTTTATTTTCTTACTATCGGTTGTGTTGCCCGTGACTTTGTCTGCGATTCAGGCTAAAAAGTAGTCTATGTCCTTACTTAGGTAATGGTCTTTCTGCGTGCCAAATTTAATCCAAATCTGTTCAGCCTTTTTAGCGTGAAAGCGTAACAAACAAGCAAACAAACATAATTTCGCATAATTATTAGTTAGGATATGGAAAGTGCTGGTTTCGATTATTAAAAATAAAAAACAAAATAGCTATAAATAGACACCACATAAATAGCCCAAATAACCTCAGCATAAATCCTACTACTACCGGATGTGAGAATAGAAGCGGTTTGTAGAACAAAAAATTCGTATTCGCCGTATCGATGTCGCCGTGGGTCCAGTTGAATAGCAAATGAAAACTACCGTTACCGGAGACCGTTAGCACACCTTCGCAAAATCTCATAAGCATATCCTTGCTAGGTAAAAAAATATATCAAAGACTGGTTGAAGACTGGGCAAGGACTGGTTAAAGACATTTTTTTTTTTTTTGGGAATGGCATCTCGCAGGTCAACCTATTGGGTAGTCGTCTGCTTAAGCGGACTTGCCTGTGGTTGCCCTAATAAATTAAGGCCTCCAGCCAGGACTTAAACTTAAATTCTAACTAAAAACTAAGCGACTACACGCTAAGGGCACCCCCGGTGGGGTACGAACCTCGGCTTAGGGCGTCGCTGGAAGAGGGCAGCAAATGACTATCTGGATCAGGATTGATATTATTTTGGGACGAATTTAAAGCTACAGGCTCAGCGACGCGGGCTGGCTCGAGCAAGGGTCGGAAGGGGCGTGGATTTGGGAGTCGCGGCGGGCCTCGGCGGCGAGGTCGGTAGGACGGCGATCGGGTTTTGGGCTTAATTAGGGTGCTGGTGGCCTTACTACTCTCCTGGAGGAGGGTAGTGGCGTCATCGGGGGCGGTGACTGGTTAAAGACAGGACTGACGGCCGCCTTTGTAGTCCCTGTCCAACATTCGGGAAGTACTTGTTCTTTAATTGTCAGACAGAAACAACAAAACGGCTTTCGGTAAGAACCTATCCATGTTACACCAACTGGTCTTATCATGTAAGCTGCATCATGTAATGCATCGTCTTCACATACAATTGAAAATATCATGTATAAGTACAAATTATATTTGTACAACATTTTAAAAGAGTAACGGTGGAGTTTCTTGCCCATTCTTCTCCATACGAAACTACCTTTTGGAAGTGGCAACTAGAATCAATTCTATTTTTTTGTAAAGGTTGACGTTCAATGTGCCATTTATGTGCCTATTTGGAAAATATGATTTAAAAAAAAAAACAGTCACGTATGGGAGTGGCGTGAGGAGGCAAAACGCCGTGATATAACTCCGCTGCCGCGAGAAATCACGGTACAGCGGACAGAGCTCCGGCGGGATCTCATGACGACATGGAGGGTGCGATTGTCGCAACCTAGTGCTGGGCACGCCTCGATAGCGGCGATAAATCCCCTCTTTGAGGTGTGGTTTGAGAGGCGCCACGGCGTCCTCACCTTCTGCCTGACACAGGTCCTTATCGGACACGGTTGTTTCGGGAGGTTCCTGTTTCGCATAAGTCGGGAGGAAACACCCGGGTGTCACCATTGTGTGGATCGCCTGGAGGACACGGTGGAGCACACGGTGGAGGTCTGTCAGGTTTGGGCGGAGCACCGCCGTATCCGCCGTGGAGGTGATCGGCGGCGGCAATCTCTCGCGTCCGGCACCGGTCCAGGTACATGGTACGGAGCGAGAGCGAATGGGAAGCCGTCATCTCCTTCTGCGAAGCAGTAATGCTTGCAGAAGAGGAGACGAAGCGCGTGAGGAAGAGAACCTTGCGCCCTCGCGCCCCGAGTCGCCGCAGGGAATTACAACCGAATTCCCGTTCACCGTAAGCACGGGCTTGCGGACGGCAAGCAATGGGTAGCTTGCCGTCCGGTAAGAACCTGGCCAGGGTCGACGGCGCGTCGTACTGCACGCGCGCCTCAAAGAGAAGTCAGCACTATTTGACGGGGTCCCCAAAGGCCGATACCAGCCAGGGTCGCAGGTTTTTTGAAAGAGTTACCCGTAGCCCTGGCACAGGCAACTGAAGGAACACGGGTGGGTTTTAGTCAGTAGAAGGAAAATTGATCTTGCATATTTTTATTTCTTACACCATTATGTTTTTGGTTGTTTGCAATTAATTACTATTAAATTCACTAAATTGTGGTCCCATTTAAAAAAAAACGTGAAGGGATACAAAATTTCCAGTTTTACTCAAGTTTAAAGAGTGACGGACATGGTTGTGTTAAATATTCCCGCGAATTTATGAGGAGTAAGTATCGATACTGAAATTATAACGAACTTTGAGACTATAGATTACAATTTAGGTAATAAAGATTTTGTGTTAAAAACAGTTTACAAAAAAAAAAAAAACTCTAAGACTGAAGCTGCACTTCCTTATATTTGTTACATCAAGGTATTTGCTGCATAACGATTATCTAAGTACTATAAACCATTAAAACATTACCTAATCGTAGGAAAATTCCAAACGAGACCTTTCTTATTAAGTAATTGAGGTTACATTGATTTACACGGTCGCCATCTTGGTGAGTAGATAACAATGAATGATATATTTTCACAACGGTATATGAGGCCGATAACAAAACCATATGACACTCATTCAAATATTAAATTATGCTGGGGTTTGCGATACAGGCGAAATTAATTGTATATGTACCTACTACAATTTTGCCTACCATAAAGAAAAATAACACGAAAATGGTTTTTCTCGATTTTTAAATTATCGTACAAAAAATTGGACCTTCTTAATACCACATTAAAAAAACTCGTATAATCAATTGTCGTGTTATCTGCGCATTTTACTAACTAATGTAAACAACATTAGATAATCATTAGTCAAGTAACCGTATTTTGGCAGTTATGATACACACACAATTCCTATAAAGTATTTTAGGAAAAATAAACTACTCATTAAATATAATGAAAACAACAAACATACCGTTACATGAAACATGGCGATTTGCATTGGAACCTTTGACGGAAGTGAACAATGTACTCGCAATATTTTGTTTACAATACAATATAATAAAGGTACGTCATAGTGATATAACCATACATAACATCGTGAAGAAGGTTACATAGAAAATGTAATGAGTCGAAAACCCACAATGAGTCATTTATTTTTACTTTATAAATTAATTGTACTAAGAAATTACGATGATTGAAATAAATACAAGATTTTAAGGCAGAGTTTATACTTGAGATCAAATAAAGGCTAGTGTTTTGTGATAGTAACAGATAATGATAACCTATAACCATTTATACGTGTACAAAAACGCTCTAAACACATTAGAGAAAATGTGATTTGTGCTTATTTTCTTTTGATTGACCATATAAACAGCAGTGCCCGAATACAAAGTGCAAGTTACGACATTATGTACTTAATATGATATAATCAAATCATTCTTATTACCTATAATCTTTGTATACTTCTGAGACAAGTAGACAACTATGAGTGTCTATATAACTATAATATGTGATAACTTTACAGTAATTAAGATTTTTGTAAAGATAACAATTAATTTCATGTTTGTTTGTATGTTTGGCATCTCGCAGGTCAACCTATGCGGTTGTCGTCTGCTTAAGCGGACTTGCCTGTGGATTCCCTAATAAATTAAGGCCTCCAGCCAGGACTTAAACTTATATACTAACTAAAACTAAGCGACAACGCTAAGGGCACCCCCTGTGGGGTACGAACCTCGGCTTAGGGCGTCGCTGGAAGAGGGCAGCAAATGACTAGCTGGATCAGGATTGGTATTAATTAGGGACGAATTTAAAGCTACAGGCTCAGCGGCGCGGGCTGGCTCGAGCAAGGGTCGGGAGGGGCGTCGATTTGGGCGTCGCGGCGGGCCTCGGCGGCGAGGGCGGTAGGACGGCGATCGGGTTTTGGGCTTCTGTAGCGTGCTAGTGGCCTTACTACTCTCCTGGAGGAGGGTAGTGGCGTCGTCGGGGTCGATTAAAGTATGCCTTGGTCGGCGAATAGTGCTAATGCGAGAGGGAGTGTAGCGGGCGGCCGCTGTAATCAGGGGGTTAGAATGTTTAATGCCGCAGTCGAAGAAACGCTTTGATAAGCGTTTCATGAACTGTTTTATGGTTGGCATTTTGAGGTCGACGTGAAGATCTATATTACGGACATAGAAGGGGGCACCCGTGACCCTTCTGAGGAAACGGTTTTGGAGGGTCTGCATCTTATGGAGATGACGTGGGTGAGCGTGCGCAAATACAACGCAGGCATAGGTCATGATGGGACGGATGACTGCGGTATAGATGCGGAGCTTGCATTTGAGGGACAGTTTGCTACGGGCTGTCAGTACGAAAATTAATTTCATTTGGGTTCCGTACCTTAAAAGGAAAAAACGGAACGCTTTTAGGAACACTTCGTTGTCTGTGTCTCTCTGTTGGCAGAAGTAGCTCCTTTTTAGCGTTCCATACTTCTAAAGAAAAAAACGGAACTCTTATAGGATCACTTCGTTGTCTCGACTCGTCTGTTCGTTTATCTGTCTGCCCGTTTTTAAAGACTTTCACAGGAACGCGTAGAGGTGTCAAGTTGAAAATAATTGTCACTTCCACGCGTAGGCCAATGGTCCCTTAAAACCCTTAAAAAAATACAGGCTAGCTTCTCAGTCAAAGCAATAAAAAAATACGGCGATTTATGCGACACATACTCAAAACCTGTAGGGTTTTTCCCGTTGACCTGGAATCATGAAATTTGGCAAGAAGCAAGATCTAACGGCACAAGTAAAGGAAAAAGTCCGAAAACCATTAATTCATAGTTTTATCAACAAACATACATTTGCAGTTGGAGAATTGACCGTGACGTATATCGATTTAAGGAAGAACATGTTTTTCAACTACAATGTTTATTATTTCTTGGGATAAATTGATCCAAACTACGGAACCCTTCATTGTGCGTGGTCCGACACGCACTAGGCCTATTTTTTTTTTTTAAACAGTTTTGTGTAATTGTAACAGAGAAGCTGCTTGTTTGTACGCTCATTATTTTAGCCATAACATAAATTAATTCATCTGTTTTAGCACTAACTGCTCATGCTCGAGTGAACAGACTTCATTTTCTTGTTATTTTTTTTAAGCAAAATGCAATGGCATGCACGTATCATACGCTTTTGGAATAACAATTAGAATTACAGTACATATTTGGAAGTACAGTACTAGTAAAACAATTTACGAATACTTAGTTGTGCAGACGCTTAGTATTAAAATGTGTTGGATCGACCACCTGCCAGGCCAAGCCATTATGATATTTATAACTTCTCAAAAAAAAAATGGTTTTATCCTATATACTTATTCTCAAAAAGCTTTGCAAGCATTACAATTGAACCATTTAAATAAACTTTTGAATTGTCAAAGAAGTAGGTCAGTCAGAAAGAAAAAGCTACTTCCTTTGGATAAGAACGGACAAGAAACTCCATAGACACTTATTGTAAATTATACTGTAACAAAACATTATGAATGATGTAAGCAATGCATTGCTTACATCATTCATATTGAATTTAAACATAAATTATGTGAGAACCGTATAAAAATACTCTTCTCGGTGACTCCCCGGTCTTTCGAATAGAGTTAGGGTTTTTTCATTCTAGACTTTATATATAGTGTATATATAGATAATATACATAGTGTCAATGTGATTGCCGATTTAAGAAATACCCATTACAATAATATGGGTTATTCATCCATAGATGCAAATATGAATGAGTATAAAAGTCCCATGTTTTTTTTCCTGCTCCTATTCTGCTGATTATGTTCCATTGAACCTACCTAGGTTAGTTTAGGTTAGCTACCTACCTAGGTTCAGTTTATCATACATTTGACATTGGTTTACGTCACTAAGCGCTGTGTATTGTTTCCTTCTTATTTATTTAGTTATACATTCCGTATTTCGATATGACATTCAACATGCATACTGAGTCAGTATTACTGACTTACAGATTTGGATGCAAAATTTAATACCAATTATTCATTATATATATATATATATATAGATAATGAATAATTGGTATTTTATTTTGCATCCATTTACACAGAATATACATTTTAAATTTAATCTATTTTAGAACAAGAGGGAGTTTGTTTTATTTAAAACGATGAAATCTTTTTCTGGAAACCTTTTTTAAAATAGACGGATCTATTGCTCTTTCTAGTTTATCTAGATTCTTGGGCGTAGACTGTCTTTTTAACTGTCATATCTTTCCCTTCTGTCAAGATATCAGTGCAATGAAAAAGAGAAATGTAAAATAAGGTTGGTCTATTTAAAGAGCCCTAAATGTACCTACCTAACTTCAATTGGACAGATTAATAAAATATTTTGTGGCTTCAGCAAAACGTGCTTAATTTTAGCGAAAAAATTAGAAGCGTAGAAAATTATTGTATCCTTAGATTATGTAAGAAGGTACTTGTACATTATCAGTATCTTCCTTATTTTTAGAAACCACCAGTAGCTCAGCTACAAATGACATTATCATTGACACTATTGATAAGATACAATATTATGACATTGACACATTTTTGCAAAGTATCTCGGCTTACATACCTAAATACTGTGCTAAATATAATATATTATATATTATCAGTATTAAATTAAAATATGCGGCGGTATTCAGCTTGACCTACTTAACGCTGGACAAAAATAAAACTGAGAATAATTTTAAACAGGTCCATAAATATATTTCTTTACGGTATTCCCTTCATGAAAGATGAGAAACTCTGCTCTTGTGTTTAAAACATACATAAATGTACATAGAAATTCACATTTTCAGTAGTTCTTAAATCAATTCTTTATTTAAATATGTATTTTTTTTGTATCATGAGTATAACATAAATGTAGTCGTCATGACAGATGTCAAGATTCAGGATGTTTAAGCACGATTTGTGAAGGAAAACAATAGTGCTAATACAGTTGTCAATAGGTATGAATGGCTAATGCAATGAATAACACAACACGTGTATGGAATGATAGTATGTAGTTTAGACATTATGAATAGTTAGTTCCTCGAACTACTACCAAAGCGTGGGTATATAGTTACATTCCCGTGACATTTTACGTAGAAGATAGTATCTTTGAACCATACACGGCCAATTTAAATAAGTTTGAGAAATTCCGAGACCTGATTGCATCGGTAATCATTATAAACCAAAAAAAAAATCATCGATTCCAGTCACGGCTGCGTAGTTTCTCTAGCTAGTTTATTTTACCTTCCATTCTGTTAATCCTAGTAATATTTAACGCCCGTTCGGTAAGTCCGAATGGCCCTTAAATATTTTCAGGAAATAAATCGCGAAGTAATTATTTTTGAAAAATTATAATAGGTAAGTAGGTATATAGTTCTCTAATGTACTGTACTGTTATGTATTATGTGTTCAAACAATAATTATGTTAATTAATGCGGTAGTAAAATGATAAGACAATAATGTTGTTAAGTGTCTTTGAAACGTAATATCAATGAACGAGGAGCTCGTGTTAACTGAGTGCGGTGCGTACCTTGTTTTTTTTTTACGCTACTGAGACATTAGTACAAATCCAATAGATGTCGTTTTACGTCCACTTGCACCACAAACAACTAAATGCATTTTAAAAGATAATAGTACATTACTCACAAGGGATAAGTGAAGCAGTGTCTTACGTCACAGGAGCTATTGAATCTCGAACGTAACCAAGGATTCTAGGGGCTCCCGAGCACAGCGAGACTAACTCCTGAACGAGGCGGAGGGAGTTAAGACTAGAACCATGAGTGCAGAATGGCATTCAAATTCTCCCAAGATGATGACACCTTTATCCCTGATGAGAATACTCTACTTTAAGCACCTACTGCGAGGTAATGAAAATCAATTCGATTTCGTTTCAGTAGCATAAGAAACTGTTAAATAGCTGCGAAATACCTAGATAAGTGCAGTTTCATACACAATTCATCTAAACTACGCATAAAATAATTATCGTATTAAGACTCATTCTAACGCGGGTATAAGCGCCACAGCAACCGATCAGTTGTTGCGATGGCATTACCGATACAGATAATGAAGAAACTGCGGTTGGGCTATATGCACATTCAATCATTTTGAACTTGATCATATACAAAAATCAATCGTGTATAGTGTTGTTTTTTATATAATTATAATCATAAATTAAATAACTTTTTATTCAACTTTAACATCTCTATTAAATTCCGTAAGCTTATTAAATATTTTGCTTTATGAAGTTAACCCCCTTTGGTCGCTCTGTACTTTGTTACCACATTTTTTTTTTTCTTTTGGCTTCGCACGGTTTGTGCATTCAGCCAATGTCACGTTTAGTTTATTACGAATGAAACAAATCTAGGGTAACGAAAGTAAATTAACTATAAGTTATCACGGGATTTAGGGATAAAATCTATAGGATCAGTATTTAAAACAGTGATACTATATTACCACATGTTATGTATATTTTTGTAAATAAAGTAAAAAAAACACAGAAAGTACAAAAAGGTGAAACAGAAAAAAGTTTTCATACACAATTTTTTAGTTACCTTAGGTTCCAAAATCAAATCACATTAAGCACCGGCTCATAGTGAAATCCAGTACATTATTAATATCCGGTTAGAGCCTAGGTCTATGATGTCTTGGTCGTTGATAAAACGATGTTTTAAATTCGTTTAGCGATAAATGCATTTAGTGCAAGTGTGCCATAAAAAATATTTTTAAATTGTAAGTTTCTATCAATTTATTTACCTTTCGTTTTAAATGTCTTTTTCAGTCGTGTTCTTTTGTATCATGTTAGTCTAGTTAGTCAGAGTACCTAGATGAGCAATTGTTATTTTATTGTATAAGCTAATAATTATATTATTAGAATAGTTGATTGCTCAAAAGGTAACAATACAATGTGACATATTCGGTGAACCACAAACTAAGCGTCGCTTGTATCTTGTGGCTAACTATTTACTATCATTGTCGTTTACGGCCAAATGTCCACCCTCGACTTTGGTGTAGCGTCTCCATCCCACGCTTTTTTTTTATCTATTTCGCTGCCATTTCCCTAAATTTGTCCATGAGTTGTGTTTTTCGTTCCACCCACGTTGACCAAAAATCTTTTAGTGAACAAAGTGCTATGTTTAACGCTCGAGTCGATCTTCAAGGTTAAGCTACAATAACCGAGGGCGGTCGGATGGGTGGCCATCCATTACGTACCAAGGAGTCTCCGTCCCTCGGAAAACACCAGCTGTCTTTTGAAAATCTTTGACAGTCGTTACGGGTAGTTTGAAGCCCGAAAGTCTGACAACCAGTCTTACCAAGTGGTATCGTGTGACCCAGTAACTGGTTAGACTAGAAACCAAAGCCAGCATATGTAGTTGAGAATAGGCTAGGCAGATGATGAGTGCCAGGTTCAACGCGTAATACTAGGTAGTCAAACTACTATTTTCATGTAAAGCCAGGAATTTAGACTTTAAGACTACTATATGAGCGCTACCTTTAAATGATTGCAACAGTCAATTGCTTGAGAATCTGTCACTAATTACCGGAGCAAATAAATTGAAATGCGACCCATTATAAAAATTCCTAGCGTTTTTCTAGTAGGAGTCGTGCAAAAAACTTACTTATGTAATTATATTATATTTCTGAGCTTGGACACTGAATATAATGTTTTGCACATTGCTTTTCTATCTATCTGTACTAATAATAAAGCTGAAGAGTTTGTTTTTTTATTGTTTGATTGAACGCGCTAATCTCGGATTAAAAAAAATTTTAGCATTTGATAGCCCAATTATTGAGGAAGGTTATATGCTATTTTACATCACGCTTCGATCCTTAGGAGACGAGCAAAAAGTAAAAAAGAAGTCAAACTCAAACGCAAACTCAAATCATTTATTTCAATTAAACCATTTACAGGCACTTTTGAATTGTCAAGGAGTCGGTCAGTCAGAAATATGAAGCTAGTTGCCTATGGAGAAGAACGGGCAAGAAACTCCATGGACACTCTTTTAAATAATATTGTTGTTACAAATATATTAGTTACATCGATTAATGTTGACACCATAAGTGAGAACGATGTACAAAAACCGTACACGTTAAAAGCGTCCAGAGTACAGCAAAACATAATTAAAAACAATCCAAAAAATTAATTATTAAAAATAAGCCGTGGCAGCTAAGAGATGACCAGCCCCAACTGACGGCGCCCGTTCACGAACATGACGCATGGATCAGCACCATTCAGCTCAACCATTTTGAAGGGAGCTAAATGATCCGACACACGCGCCACCGTCAGCGAGACATTTGAGTGAGCTGAACGCTAAGCGAAAACAAATTAATAGCTCAAACGGGCTATGGGATGCCACAAGGTAGGTCTAGCGAGGGCTAGAATTTCATGCGGTTGAATTAGCGGGCAGTAGCTGGTTCTCATTATTTTTTGCTGGAGGAGCAACGCACCGGAAGAACTGAACATATATGGTGATAATTATGATAATCGATTTGTAAAGGCGAAACACCTTGTATATATCGAGAAATTCAATTGCTATTTTTATTCCAGACTTAAAACTACATCTAGTAAGTTTTATCACACTAATGTAGTGTGATTTTTTTAAGAGTTTTTAAATACCACTTTATTTAAACACATTTCATTAACTTTATTAGATACTTTGTCTGTTTGAATCTTTGATTTTATTAGAATGTCTTTTATTTAAATCGAACCAGAAAGACCATTAAATTGGTGATACAGTCCAACCTTTCAACTAAGTCGAAATAAAGACTTCTTCGTATCTTATCAACGGGTCTTAGCAATGGGTGACGTGGGCCGATAGTAGCTCCTCTGTGATTTGTGTTATCACTTCACACTTGATTCCGTATTTTATCTACATTGCCCGTTTGGTGGTGATGGTTCATAGTTTTAATTGTATTTAACGAGCGATGAATCGCCTATAGCGCAATCCGTCGTTCGGTCCAATAAATTGTAGTGATTATAGTAAGAGGTGTGACCACTCTTAGTGGATAGCAACTGGCCTTGGTATCGCTTATTTAAACGATACACATGGGCCTAAATTGACTTGAGAACTGGAAGAAGATCATTCGTTTAGGTTTTAGTCGGTACGCACAGATCATATATAATGCTGATTTCTATTGATTCATTGTTATGTTTAACTTTTTATTTTCAGCGTGAGTCACTGTAAATACTCATGCAATGCAAGATACAGATACTGTAAAGTAATTAAGTGTACTTTAAATTCTGCAGAGTATTATGATTACTTACGATGCTAATATAATCTTTTTAAAATTATGTAAGTTTTATAAGCACGTAGTTCTTATCGACAGGTACGTCGATATAAATTTGGAATTACTCGCTTTGACAGTTTTTTTAAATATTCAAGATTAGCGAAAAGAGAAAAATGTAAATCAAAAAGAAAACCTGTAAATAAAATTCGCTCCACCTGAAACTCATAACGAGTTTAGTTTAACCTTGGCCATAAATTTGCCGATACAAATTAGTTCAACTTTTGATATACCTACGAGCGGGGCGGGGGTGCGGGGAGCGGGGCTAAGGGGTGATTGCAATAGAGGCTGCACGCCACCTTGCTGGGATTGATTTATACGTCTTGTTTGTCACAGAGCCGATTTATTTGAATTCCTGCCAGAGGCCCGGGCAGCCAACGGATTAATATCGAACAGACCCCCGCGATATATCCCCGACTTTGGGCAATAATTCAATATTTCATCCTTCGGGGCCGGGACCTACGCTGTGAATTAACATACAAACGTCAATCGTTTCATGAATAAAAAATGTATTGGATTTAGTGGAATGACTGGCGCGATCGCCGAACGTTTACTGTGTTGCCGCCCCAAATGCCTATTGCGGAAATATAAAATGTTTCGGATTACTGGTTTAGTTTGATCGCACACTATTCGTATTTGCTTGGAACACGCGATTTGGCAGCTAAGTTCTAAACGATGATACTGGGGACCCGAAAAATCTCAGAGTCGTAAACCGCGGCGGCTATTAACTGAGCAGCTCAGGAATTGGGTATCGTATAACATTTACTACCTTTTAATGCAACCAACCAAGTACTGTCATTCTTTTATTGGGGAAACAGTTCACGTGTTGCTGTTGTTTAACTGAAGGGATGCATAGTGTATTCGAAGTTTAGTGCTGGAATATTCGTTGACAAAACATTACTGCAACGTTGAAAAATTCCTATAAAACTTTATGAACACACGGCATCATGAAGGCGTCATTACTTTGAAATGCAAATCCTAGCTAATTTTATAAATGCAAAAGTAAGTTTGCTTGTTACCTTTTCACGCCTAAACTATTGAACCGATTACAATGAAATTTTGCGTATACGTGGTCAGGAGTACAGGAAAGTACACAGGGTAACCTACCTTTCATCCAGAATAAAAGTAATGAGTCCGAGGGAAAGAAAAATAACTTTCGACGGTCACAATTGCTTTAAGACGCTAGATGACGCTACGTGTCTTTCGAATCATGATTGAATTATATTTTTAAGAATTTTAGTAGTGTAAAAAAAAAGTACATTTACAGTTTGTAAGTAGTGTCGGTACCGTTTTTTCAACCTCCTAACTGATATTCTGACTGCCTCGTTGGTCTAGTGGTCGCAAGAGCTGCTGCTGAGCATGAGGCCCTGGGTTTGATTTCCAGGTCGGGCAAAGTGTCATTGGGTTTTTCTATCTAGAATTTCTCAGTAGCAGCTGAAACTCTGGATTTGTGCCCGGTTGATGGCAATAGGCTCGCCCCCTATTAAATGGGACTTGAACATAACTGGCGAAATGTGGGTGTACTATTGGTACACCTCTGCCTAACCCTTCTGGGATAACAGGCGTGATGTTATGTTATGTTATGTTAATTGATATTATAACCCTGAATCGATAGTCAAAATCGAAATTAACGCGAGCAAAGCCGTGGGCAAAAGCCTAGTTCTTTTCAATGTAATAGATTTTACGGTTCTTGACGTGGTGTAGTCAACCATTGGTACAACGGTAAAGGGTTTACCAACTAGCAGGCGTTTGAACGAAAAAATTCCACTACGAGCCGTCGTATCCAGTGAAACCGGTTTGAAATTCAAAACTATATAAACTACTGCTTCGTCGGCGCTTCGCCAATGCATTCGCACTTCTCTCAACACATAAGCGAGTAATATAGACGTATTAATTTTCCGACGCGGGCTCACTACCGGTTAAGGCAAGAGATCGCTTCAAAATCAATCAAAATCAAAAGTCATTTATTCAAATTAGGCTGAGAATCAGCAGTTTTCAAACGTCAACATTACAAACGCCCGCCCGTCACCACTTCCTAGTGCTTTAGCTGGGAAGAAGAAGTGGAGCAACAAATTCCCCAGCAGCACAGCTGTCTGTTCAGTTAGAAAAAACTTGATTCTATACAATAATAGGTATGCAAAGTCATAAACATTACGAGACACAAAACATCAAATTAAATTATCTGCCATATGTCAGCTAGCCACGACAATATAGCAAAAAAAGATAAGAAAATTAAAAAAAAAAACTTAACACATAAATAAAAGCCTCCAGGCATAAAGGGTGTGACAGTTTACATATGCAATGCTGGATTAAATACACAGAAATGATTAACTAGGACCATCGAAGTACAATAAATAAACAGAACAATCACTATAACAATAACAAAACCATGGTCAGCAAGACGATCAGCACCACAAGCAGCACCCGTTCACGAGCATAACGTAAAGATCAGCCACTACCCCCTCGCCATATTTGAGGGAAGGAGGCAACCTGACCCCCGACGCTAACGCAAGCAGTGAAATGTAAGGAAGCATGACGAACTTGCTGTCGGTTGGTCAGGCAAGAATAATATGGTTGCGATTAGAAAGATCATTCTGTTCAAACTGTTGATAATAGAGCTGAATGCGAGTGATAAATAAAAAGTCATGAATAAAATCATTTAATTCAATGTATTGAGGTTAAATATATAGTAAGCTATTCATTTGAGATTACATAAGTCTTTTACTGGTACTACTTTTGAGAGGGCTTAGAAAAGAAAGGAAGAATAAAATAAAAATTAATATATATTAATTGCGACATAATTACTAGCCAATGTGTCGACGTGTTAAGGCTCTTGCAAACTGGCGCAACGCCCGCAGCGCGTCACAAAGGCACCGCTCGTAGCGCGGCACGCGGCGCCTTTGGGTCGCGCTGTGGCGATGGCGTCGCGCGTGTTTGTAGGAGCCTTTAACCAGTATTTATGTACATCCGTAGCAAATGATCTACTGTAATAATAATAATAACACATCAAATAAAAGATAACTTAATATCTGTACATACATTCAACATCTTAATCAAATTTGTCATTGATATCACAATAACTACAGTAGAGCTTATTGCTCTTATTACAATACATAGAGAGGTTTAATCTAATGTACATAATTGTAGGGCCACGACCTCAATTAGACCAGAGAGTCTTATAATCGCGTTAATCATAAAATTACGAATACTTACGAAGATTGCCGATTTCCGAGCTGTAACGTGTCCGTCTACTCGGCGACCTCTATGGGTTACGTACACTTAAGCACAAAAGCTGTTTAAAACCTATAAATACTCTTTTAGATATTGATTAGCAGCTTCTGCCCGCGACTTTGTCTGCGTGAAATTACTTGTTAATTACGCCCGCGCTATTACTTCGTTTCGCTTAGCGTTCTGACTTATTTTTTGGTTGGCTACGAAGGGTCGAAGCGTGATGTTAAATATCTTATAATCTTCCTCAAGAATTGCGCTATCAAATGCAAAAATATTTTTTCAAATCCGACTGTTGGTTCCAAAGACTAATAAAGAGATCAAATAACATCGTCAGTTTTATCATAAGTATACATAGTATGGTGTGGCCTATAATATCCCACTGCTGGGACATAGGATTGAAGATTATTATTATATTGACAAGTACAGACTGGGAGGCTAAATCATTGGCCTGAATTATTATTCTGGGATAAGACATTTTAATCATAAAGATTGATTTGAATATTTAAATTAAACGATTCAAAGTGTAACTTGATAAAAAAAACATCGTACTAATCTCAAATTAGAATTCCTTTTAATTGAAAGCATAATTAAATTAATCTTTACTGAACATCTTTAGTACTTGCTCACTTGATTGTATACTACAACGCGATTATCATAACCGGTCGTGGCAAGAAGCGATTATGTTAAATATGTTAATTACATCTCTGAGTAAAAAGAACATTATTGTGAGTTAAATATATATTTTATTGGACCGGTTATGGCTGATTATGACACCTCTGAAGGATACGGCGAGTTAGAAAGACGAATTTAAAACTATAAATCGCTCTTAACTTAACGACCATCGCTTTTTTTATGTATGATAGTTTCTGCCCGCGGCTTCATCAGCGTGACATTTCTTGTTCCCGCGACCCAACCCGTCGCACCGCATCAGCTGCCCGCGCTATCACTTCGATTTCGCTTAGCGTTTTATCTAACTTTCTCTCTTATTTCTCGGCTCCTAAGACTCATAGCATGATGATAAATAGCCTATAGCATTCCTCAAGAATTGGGCTACCATATGCTTAAAGATTTTTTAAAATCCGACGGGTAGTTTCAGAGATTACATATAGATACATAAAAATTTGTTTGTTTGTAAGTTTGTATGTGCTACATACAAACTTACAAACAAACAAAAAATACCTCTTAATATTATTATTAGTATGCTGCATCCGGTTAGACTTGAAGCTGACCCCAAAATAGTTAGATAAAGGCTAGGAAGATTGACTTAATTTATTTAAAAAAATAAACTCATTCACACTCTCAATTCCTCCTTTTTCAAGGGGATTCATACTGCTGTATAGTCCACGATGCCTAAGCTGAGCTTTGCATTAGTGTGAGTGCAGATAGCGACGCGTTCTTTGCTTGGAATCACTGTGCGATTGGTAATCACTCACACAAATCCAAAGCTCAGCTTAGGCCTCGTGGGCAGTATGCTACTTTTGTTTATTTGTATAATAATACTATTTTACAAATAGACATAAGTTGTGAGTCTTCTATATTACACCCCACCTAGATTTTTTCTTCTTCAAAAGAATCAATTTAAATACCTTCATAACGTAAATAGACAGAATAAAAAACATTCTAGATAAGAAAAGATCACGACTTCTCAAACGTTGTTATTGACTTCGATTTCCTAAAATGTGTATCATATCCTAAATATGTTTTTACGTATAGGTTGGTGGCTAACGATTATATGGCGAGCGTAAAATGGGTGTTCATAGTGTGTTCGTTGAAGTTAAAGTGCCCCTAGAGTGCCCCATATCAGGCGAATAGTAAGAATGACGTCATGATTACACGATATTCCCTATTTGGGTTAGCAGGAGTCTAATAGCCATGTAACGCAAATATATGAAGGTGAAGGAATATAATTATCAGTATTAGTACTTAAATATTTTCAGAAACACGTACTTATAAAAAAAGATTTCCCGCAATTTTTTTTTTGTTACCTTTTCATATATATTTCTCCTCTTCGTCATTTAAAAACATAAACAGTCACGTGACTTTTCACAAATCGAGACAATGGAATGCAGCAAAGGATTGTTCTCAAACACGAAATCTCACTTAACTTATTTTAGTAATAGTAAGATTAATTCGCGAACGAAAATTCATATCTTTTGTAAGTATACAACGTGTTTCATTTACACCAGAAGATTCGAGTACAAATTAACAAAATTACAAGTTCCGATATCAATTTGAATGATGGATGATGCTGAGTTAAATTTCTTCCATTAGTTTTATTATACTCTGTTTTGTGGGCCGCTACATTCCGGTAGCCATTTGGCATCATATTCTCGTCAAGTGAAAGTTGATCGATGGAGCACGTCAATTTAAATCTTAAGCTATGTTCTTTTAATATAGAATGAGAAATATTTTTAGCTTTAAAAAAAGGCTGATAAACGTCCATCTGTAGGATGTAGTCATTTGAAATTTACGTTCTTCCATAGATTACCGATAAGAATCTACAATTCTACATAGTACGCAAGTATATGTTTAAAACTCCCAACAAGATTTGCACGTTTATACCCATTTATTTTAATTTCATTTCAATTGCTGTACATAGACGATGGTAGATATCTACCATTGTAATATACAGCAATAAAACTTAATATACATATATACAATATACAGTATGAACCTCTCCGTTGTCGATGTATTTTGAAAACACTGGCATGCAGTGGGAGGACATTTGACTGATTTTAAAATAGAATTATTATAAGTGCGAAATTATCTTGAGGATTTTACAAGATTAGCGTATTTCTGTGGATGCTAAAAATAAACCAGTCGAGCGGACTCTGCCCTCGAAGCTTTCCATTCGTTTTAAAACCGTCTTATTCAATCGATGCATCAAACCTTTACGCCAATAATGCTACCAAGCCTTTAAGTAATATTTCTAAGTACTTACTTATATATACAGGGGCAAATTAAGTTTGCTAGAGAAACTTCAGAGACTTGATGAGTATCGATAATATAAGCATGATAAAACAAATTTGTGTGAAAATAAATGATAAGAGTGTGGAACGAGTAAGTGAGTTCGTATTTTTGGGGAGTCTGTTTACAAGAGATGGAAAGATTGATGGAGATGTGGAGAGGAGAGTGAATGCGGGAAATAAAGTGAATAGTGCAACACATGCAATTGTGATCAACCAGTTGATGTCCAAAAAGGCACAACTGTTCACAGTGGTGTGCTGGTGCCTACGCTTATGTATTATAGTATATGCTATACTTACACCATTGGTCATCATTCATCCATTCATGTCCCGTATCATATCCTTTTATTTGCTAGCATTTTACGAATCGTTCTAAAACGATTTCTTTTATAATATCTTTAAAAAATCATTCATTGTTTACATTTTCCATTGTCAAACTGTCATTCAATTTTCTCTTTTAGTCTATGAAGATTACTTTTTGGTTTATGTAACTTGAATTATTTTTATCAATAGGTTTAGCTGAAATATTGTATTTTCTATATAATTACCGATTATTAACTGAATTAAGACATCTAAAATAATTAATAAGGACACGCTCATACTCGATCGTGGAGGTTTTAATACGTCTTGGCTGAACACACAGACTGGTTTTATGACTGGCAGATGTGATGTGAAGAAAACAATTTTGAAACTTCAAAAATCGCTTAAAAATTAATTCTGGAAAAGGAATATTTTGCCTATAAAAGAAAAGGCTGAAGCATCTGATGGGAATTCGGCCATAGAGTATAGTAACTAAAATGCAAAATTCGGCGTCTGGACCTGTTTCAGTAACCATCTGCCGGGGATTCGGCGTCTGGACCTGTTTCACTAATCATCTGCCTGGGATTCGGTCCGGGTTTTGTCAACAAACCAGCTGTTCATCTATCAATTCTACGTCTGCACTCTGCTGACTAACCATCTGCCTGGAGATTTTACGTCGAGCTTTGTCGAAGGAGACTGGCACTCTAAAGTGTCCCTTCGACACCTGAAGACCCTTTTTCTCCACCTCCTGTTCTTTCCTGCAAGAAGCCAATCTACGAAGATCCTTCATCCTCCTCCTCCGGACTTCAAGCCTATTAACTTCAGTGACGCGTGAACCGTTTTTTGTGTTTTTATAGTCCCACCAGTATTTTATATTCCATTTATTAAACTATATGTACCAAGTCTATTTGCATTCTTTCATGTAGATAGGAACCACTATTCCGTTACAGTATGGAAGTGAATGTTGGGTGAGGCAAAATAAGCATGAGAGCAGCTGAATGAATGCTGTGGAAATGGGTTCCTTGCAGAGCATGTGTGGTGTGAATTTGAATAATAGGCTGAGGAATGATATGCAACGGTGCGGTGTTCAAAAGAAGATGTAGTGATAAAAATAGAGAAGAGTAGGTATGCTTAGATGGTTTGGTCTTGTTGAGAGTATGAATGAGATACTAATAAAAGGTATCTACAAGACAGATGTGAGTTGAAACGCCGGGAGGGGACGCCCTAGGAGGACATATAGTGATGTTCTTCAGAAAGGTCAGGTGTGTAGTACTCGCAACCGGCGCGCGTGTATGACCAGATGTATGAATGTAAACGAGGCAAAAGGCGTTCTGTGGTTTCTGCCTACCCCATCGGAAGAAGGCGTGTGTTTATGACAAGTTATACAAACTATAAAACGTTTTCAGAAATATTTCAGAATCTTCAAGTAAGTATTTGTGAGTATTTTATTACTATACACCTACTTGGGTTCAATGTTGCCAACTGTCACGTATGAATAAAGTTGGATGACCGAGTTAAAAACTATGTAAACCGTCTTTGAAAAAGATCTTTTTACATCGTTATGACACGTTCTATACCTACGGCGAATACGGATGGAAATGCCATATTATCAGCACACGAAAACATAATCGTGCCTCGTGCAATCAGTTGAATTAATTTTGTAGTAAGCCATCGTAATTGCGCAATTTTAAAATCTTGTTTGCAACCCGATTACCTTGCGTAGCAAAAATATTCTACGTAGACGGAAGCAAAATCTATGGATCTAGTAAATAGATAATGAAAAGCACTTTTTTTTCTTAATCGGGGCAACCTGATTTAAGATACATGGTTTATTTGAATAGGATTTCTCAGTAAACGTGACGTTTGCGGCGGCGAACGCGATGGCGATTGTTAGTCGCAAAACGAACAGAATTTCCGAGAATTGTTCGCCATTGACATTTCTAAGCAACGTGGTCATGTTTACGTTCGGTAGCGGTTTGCGACGGGTGTTTACAAACAGTAAATTGTTTACTCGACTGACATAACGCGTTGCAGGCGTCATGGCGCGTCACAGGCGGCGTCACACGCCTCCGCTAGCCGGCACACGCCGCCACACGCCGCTTGCCGCGCCCTGCTGCCGCCAACTCTATTGCGTCTTGCGAATTGCTAGCGCCATTTTATACGCTACACGCGTTAAGGAAACTGCGTATTAACTATTTTGTAATCATTCTAAGAAGGAAAAGTGTAGCTGGGAATTAAAATAGCATCTCCCACTTTATAATAAGCCGAACTTGGAAAAACTTTATGTAAGTTTATTTTTAACGTTGCTTTAAGTTAAACGTGGGTTATATTACATTGAATACTTTGCATGTAACAAACTTTATGTTGCAGTCCGTGGTTATAGTTAGGAATAAAAAATTAACACCGCTAGCATGAGATTATGTGAATATCTAATGAATAGTAATAACATAGAATCTTTTAGTTTGAAGGTTTCGTGGAAAAAATTTTCATTTTACGTTCGTAACTGTATAAGAATCCCTGGGGTGGGTCTAGGGTTACTTTATTGCAGGGCAAATAATTGTAATTAAATATTATGCATAAGTTGTGCCTTTTTTAAATTCCCTATATCTTTCGATTGGATTTCTTTGTACTTCCTTGTTTTTTTTTACAATAGTAATGGTACTATAGGCGTGAAACAAGTAACGCATATTTTTAATAATAGTGTACGTATATTACTTATTTTAATATTTTTTATACCTGAATAGTTTTCTTGTAAAACTATTAACATGGGTATTCAAGGAAAATCGGTAGTCGGTATTTTTGACAAATATACTATTATTTGTCAAAAATATTTGCAGGTACCGGTGACTTATTGCTCAAACAATATTTACTGATCGTTTGTGGTCGGCCTTATTGCTCTTCTTTATTGAAATAACGCGTCATTTATTTAAGTCAAATGTTGTCATTTATTGAAAACGTCACCTATAACATTGGCACTGTTTTAAGAATTTGCAAAGATTTAACAAATCCTTCAAATAATCTTATTTTTTAAGCTAATCGAGTTATTCTAGCTATGGTGTCAAATTTATAAGATTTTATATATCTACTACTACTAACTACATTTTTTTGGAGACCTTTGTTGGATCAATAAAATTGTCAGATTCTTCTAGAAGCTTCTTGTTATATTGTATGTGTATTATGAGAAGATTTTTATCAATAAATTATGACCTTATAGGTGTTATGATAAATTTATAGTATTCATTTCTTTGATACTTTCGATCAGTCGATTTTACGCTACGTCTGGTTAATATTTTGTTACAAAAACACACTAATATGTAATCTTTCCAAGTTTAAAATTCATCAGTGTTTAATTAATCGCCAGTTCTACCTAAACTTAAGCCAAAGGGTTTTTCAAAGCCGGAATCAACATCAAGGTGATATTTTAATTCATTAACCATCGTTATAGTAAACGCACTATAACTTAATACGAACAGTGAACAGCAATACACAATTACCTATTTAACATTCATTGAATTTCAAATGAGTAACAAAGAATAGTTGACATGTTAGTATGGTATTACATGCAATATCAAGTTATAACTTTATAAAACCAATAGATTTGCAAAGAGTTATAATTGTATACGTAATTATTATTATATTAAACTTGATTATGGGAAATACAGTGATTACCTAGACTTGTTTGCTTTGAAGCTTATATTAGGAGCGTATATATTATAAATAATTAATTATCCTGACAGTTCCTTATAGTTATAATTTTCATACATACATACCAACGACCATATATACTCGTTGATACATACATACATAAACTCACGCCTTCTTCCCATGGGGGTAGGCAGAAACCACATAACACCACCTGCTACGATCCTTACATACTCCTTTTGCCTCGTTTATGTCCATACATCTGGTCATACACGCGCGCCGGTTGCGGTGAACGGATGTGAACGGATTAGATGAAAGTTGGCATACAGATAGACTATAAGCCTGGGACATAGGCTAGTTTTCATCCTGGATCGCAGACGAAGTCGTGAGCAAAGTGTTGTCCCACTACAGGGCAAAGCTCTCTCTTCCCTCTTCCCAAATTTCCCGGTCTACTAAGATCGCAGGCCAATCCTTTAAGAAGGAGTCCAGCTCATCCCATCTCTTTCTGGGCCTGCCACGTAGTTGTTTTCTGCTATTTGGGATCCCCTTTTTTTTTGTGTGGGAAATCATCAAATGGCTTCTCCCGCTCTGGGTGGAGCGGGTGGACGTGTGGACTAAAACCCACCCGTGTTCCTTCAATTGCCTGAACCAGGGCCACGGTTACTCTTTCGAATTACCCGCGACCCTGAGGCGTCGGCCCTATCGGACCCCGTCATTTTGTGCTCTCTCCCTCACGCGCTCCGCCTCCTCCTACGCAAGCATTATTGCTTCGCTAAAGGACGTGACGGCTTTCCATTCCCTCACGCTCCGTACCATGGCGTGGACCAGGGCCGGACGCGAGAGATCGCCGCTACCGATCGCCTCCGCGAGGACACTGCGGTGCTCCGCCCAAGCTGGGCAGACGTCCACCGTATGCTCTACCGTGTCCTCCAGGTGATCGACACAATGGTGATACCCGGGCGTTTCCTCCCGCCTTATGCGAAACAGGAACCTCCCGAAACAACCGTGTCCGGTGAGGACCTGTGTCAGGCGGAAGGTGAGGACGCCGTGGCGCCTCTCCAACCACTCCTCAAAGAGGGGACTTACCGCCGCTATTGTGGCGTGCCCATTCTGAACCCCCCTGGTGGCTGGTGGTTTAAAAAAAAAAAAAAAAAACAAAATCAAAATCAAAATATTTTATTTCACTTAAACTTACATGGGCACATATAAGACGTCAGAAGCTAGATGCACGGTTCCAATTGGTATTTTCCTATGGAGAAGAGCCAACAAGAAACCTCACGGTTACTTTTAAAAGTAATTGGCTTTTACAATGTTGAAATTCAAATTGAAATTCGATAATAGGTATAGGAGGACAGTGTAGGCCTTTCAACAAGTTCTAGGTTCCTAACAAAGAGAAAGTGGTCTACAAATCTACAGTCTACACGGCCAACAACGTTTACACATTCACAAAATGTAAGAGAATCTATTAAATAAAATAATAAAATTAACCTATAAGCCGTTTCAACTGTATCAAATCAGAATTAATATCCTGTTGGCAAAAGAGTTCAAATTAGAATTGTAGGTACACATTGGTGCCGATTCTCTTGTCACAAATGCGTATAAACTAGACTGAAAATCACAAATTTTTTATCCTGAAACGACGATTTTCCATTTCGAAATTGACAAAAGTGACACAACTTAACTATATTTTAGTCTGAAAGCACTAAGATGGCACTGAGTTATTAGTCTAGTTAGTCTAGTGAAAATGGTAATTTTGCTATTCTGAATTTGACTTTTTTCTCCTAAAATTTTGATTGTCTAACTAAATCTGGAAATAAATGTAATTATTTTAATCGTGATTAAAAATATCTAGAATTTTAAGACAAATTAGCTGTCGTGAACTAAAATTCACACCAACCAATACCTCGACTTCAGGTGCAAAAACTGTTCAGTATTTTTTTCTTTTCTTTATCTCGAAAATGGTGTGTCCTATAGCAAAAATAATTATTATTCAATATATGTCGAGTTTTAGGGGTTTAATAGAACCCATAAACACCTAAAACTCAACATGTAGGTAATCATTTTTCATATTTTCTATACCAAAAGTGAAAAATTCCATATGAAACACGTCGAGGCTGCCTGCTCTGCGAGACTCTAGCTAAAATATTAACGGGGTCAAACACGGTACGTTTTTGTATGATACACGTTGCGAAGCCACAACAAAAAAACAACCACGTGGAGTCGCGATTGTCACATTCGATTTTAGTTGTGCCAAAATTATTTTTAATTTATGTTATATTTCTTGTAGAATAGCTTTAAAATTCTCGTAGCCAAAAGGAATTTCTGTGATTGTTTAGTTAGTTTAGTTCGATGTACAAGAGAACCGGCAACAATGTCAAATAATTATGTATCGTTTCCCTTACCATAGATTTTTTTCTGTATTAACGACTCGCAGTCCGATGTAATATGTTGGCGTGCAAACCTGCGAGAGGTTTGCACGTTGTAGCAAAGCAGTTAAAATAACGCTTTTCAAAGCTTATTGCCAAGTGTGTTACACATGCAGCCTGTGGACCAGCTATACTCAGCGGGCTATCAGCGCCCTACGGGTCCACTATAATAATGGGTTCAGGATGCTGATGGGGCTGCAGGAATGTTTGCACAAGCACACGTCGATGGCTTCCACGCCATCGTCAGACATAAATCTGCTTCTTTGCTATGCAGAGTGCGGGAGAGCTCCAACGTCACCCTGAAGATAATAGCGGGGAGGTATGATTCTCCTTTGTTAGGTGATGTTGTTCGACGATGTATCTCGAACAACAGCCTAGTCAATAAATAGATTTTAAGTTTACTAACATAGGTATAAGTTATCCTTTTGTTTACTAACCCTTAGAAGGATGTTGCTTATCCGATTTTTTTATATTTTTTTTTTATGTGTTCATACTGTAACTCAAAAATTATAGTTGCATTACAATCATATCTATCGACCTAACATATTGATAATATAACGTTATCACGATCATTTTTTACAAACTAATAGGCCCGTCACACTTAGTTGCGATAACAGAGTTGAAGAAGAAGAATTTCCTTTTCTTCTTCAACTCTGAGAGGATTTTTATTATACTTAGTAAGCGTAATGAGATCGTAATAATTAACGCAATGCACTCTTAATATCATTATATAATAGTCGTAAATTATAAATAGTGTGTTATTATGTTATGAGTTAAGTTTCATGTTTTTAAGTTCATGGCGGAATTATTCTAACTGGAATTTATTATGAGTACCTATTCGTTCTGGAGTTACTTGAAGTTTGATGCGAATTTAGAATTAGTGATTGCCTACTAATTTATTAAAATAAAATGTTAACTTATTTAAATTTTGTGCTCTCACAATAAAAAAGTAGGACGTAATGATAAGTTTTTTACTTATATATGCCAAAAAAAAAACAAGAAAGGCACAAACGTACAATTATTTTTTGTGTGATGACTATTACAGTGCGCATGATTCCTGAAAAGAGTAATTTCTTTAAGCATGCATAAAAAAATGGAAATGATCATCTCACCTTTGACGTCTTGTTAGACGGAATGACGTCACTGGCTAGTAAATAAACTCCTTACTATCACTTCTGGAGTCACGCAAAAGTAAACGAGTATTGTTTTGGTATGAAAACTGCTAGGTTCAAGTCTTTATTGAAACTTGACTCAAATAAATATGTCATTCGTTTACCCAGTCATTTGGGTTATCTTAGTGCTAATTATATCCCCCAATTAAAGTGTAATTTGACCATCTGTCACAGCGAGCAACTCGAACCTAGCCAAGGTCAACCAACTTTTAGTGGAGTCTGACCTTCGAGGTCTTAAAATAAAACGGTAATAAATTTATTTTTTTAATTGTTTTAGGAAACTGTGAACGATTATTGCCCAATGGGTATATCGATCAGAATTTTTTCCGAACGCCTCTGTTCATCTTGTGATGAATATTAATGATTGAAACATACAATTTCCGAAATTGCGTAGGTTGGTATGTTTTATTTTAAGCGTGTTTCGTGACCTTGCACCGGATCATGGTTTCAATCATAAATAAATGTTTATTATTAAGTTACACGTGCTTACCTTATCTACATCAGTATCACACTATGACGTATTCAATCTAAGCACTACAACAAACTAATTCTTGCTCTGCAAATACATGCTTAGACGTAAGTAAGATAGCTGTAATTGCGCATTAGAACCTTGAGTATGCAGTTAAAACTAACTAGACCTAGTTATAGCTCGATTTTCTGAAGAAGAACGTCACTTGGCATTCCGACCTCATAGTCATTCAGTATAACTATTTATAATTTGTTATATTATGTTAATTCGGCGCGAGTCGAAAGGCGGCCGGCCTTGTGAGGCGCCACGCCGTAATACTGTAGTACCGATTGCCGCCGACTACAGGCGACAAAGTAGTTCATTGTGTACAAACTTGTCAATTATTTGTATGCTGACTTTTATCGTACTGCTTGCCTGCTCGTAGCTTTTAGCAGTGTAACGCTTCTCTTTTACTCGTTTTGAATCGTCTTTAAGTATTAACCAAACCTCTTTAAACTTTCCCGATTTTCATGAACACTAAAGTTGATAAAGAATTTTATGACGCCACTAAAAGAATTTTAATTTAACCTGAGCTCACTCGTATTAATAGGTTTGTCCATCTTACATACTCCCACTCACATAAAAAATTACGAACAGACAAAAAAAGGCAAGGTCATGCATTACACTGTATTAAATTCGGTTCCACGTAGATGATGTAGTTTTCAATTTTGTACCAAGCTAGCTTACTGCTATAATATCGTCAATGGCTGTTATCGTGTGGCGTGAAATCATATCACTTCACTTTGGACCAGCGCGGGCTCCACACCACCACATCCGCTTCAACAATGTAATTGGCAGTAGGTATCGTAGTGGGAACGTACTACGTAGTAAAACATAATAAAATTCGCTTCTCGACGCTTGCGAACTCATTAATTTGTTGGAATGCGTACTGCGTATTTAGTTGTCAAGTGGTCTCGTCAACAATACGCGTTGGAGTTGAAAGAGTGTATGGATGGTATGCCATATTTAAAAATTATTTAAGGAGCTTTTTTACGACTTGAAAATACGAACTGAGTTGATTGACAGTTTTTCTCTTTTTTCAAAACTTCCAAAACTGATGATTTTCAAAACAGTTTTTACCGTTGAGTAGCTCACTCATTGACATTTAGAAAGATCTTAAAACGACATATTATACTGAATGAAACTTCATTAATGACCACAAGTACATAAGTCAGTACATTCAAAAATATCTTTTGGCAATCATTGCCGCTGCAAATTACTCCGACACTTTTATTACCTGCTACATTGTTGTATATACAACAAGTATGCGCGAATCGTGATAATTTGAACTGCGTACTGTTTATTCAGTCAGATCAGAGATGAGGCACCAGATCAAGAAATAGAAGTATTATAGTACTATACGGTTTTTTTTTTTTTTTAAATCGCTTCTGGCAGGTCAACATAGGAGGTTGTCGGTTGATTAACCGGGCTATCCTGTGCATGCCTTAATAAGCTAAGGTCTCCAAACCAGGGCATAAACCGTAAAAACTTCCTAACCACTGACTAAAGTTTACATATTGCTGCCTGCGCATTTAAATAGCTTTGGTTGTCGTTGTGGATGAGAAGAGGCCTTAGAGGCCCTAGGCATAGTCTGGTATAAATATTTATTATTATTATTTTGCTCGACGTAACGTTGCGTAGACCCCGCGTAGGCGCTACGCTAGGCTCATGTAGACCCAACGAAAGTGCTACGCTGGGGTTGCGTAGGCCCAGCGCCGCTACGGTAGGGTTGCGTAGACCTAGCCTAGACGCAAAGCTATTGTCACATTTGGCGTAGCGCAGGTATGCGTTTGATAAACGCCTACGTTCGATTCGAAAGGTGCCTTTAGTGCAGTCGAGCTATATGAATGGAAATAACATCAAGTTTTCAAGTACAATACTCATCTACGTACAAGAAGCACCTTTAATTATCTAAACGACACACTATACGGAAACTATTGGTAGGTAGGTGCGTACAACGTACGTCAAGTGCATACTGCATAATCTATGGAAATGGAATGGAGATTAGTTACGTACAAGAAGTTTATGTTTTCTTGTATTGAAAACAGAGTAACGTGATTGTACCATTACTTGTGTCAATGTTATGAACATTTGTATTTTCCCCAATAAGTTTTATAACTTTCGCAGTAATATGGTGTAGGTGATAAGTATATTGGTTTATGATTCAGCAAAGTTGGTAAACATTTATTGAATAGAGGCCTTTCCCATACTTGATCTGCTGTCACATCAACCGCATAATAATATTAATTTTAAAATAATATTCCGTGCTTTGATTAGTCATAGACAGCGTCAACTTGTAGACGCACTTACTGCTTCAACTGTGTCTCAGATTTACTGAATTTTCATTTAGATTTTTTTACAAAAATCGCCGATATGGGAGTTATGTTTTCGACCGCTAAGTAAGTCGCTTATTCTTAACAATTTTAAGAGCGCCGACTCGACATGTCACTATATATCTACTTAATTTATTGAACAACAAGTAAGTTTTTCAATGTCAAAAGTTTCAAAGTTGTCTATTAAATTACAATTGCGTAATCTGTGAGACGATGATCTATTAATTCTTTGATTACATCCTGTGAACGAACTGGTTGATATCTCTGTTATTTTAAACTTCCTGAATATCAAAGAACTCTTAAACAAATTTTTACTCCAAAGTTGTTTTTTGTTCTTGACTCAAAAGAATAAGTAGGTATTAATTTTGATATTTTATGATGATTTGCCGAAATTTTTAACACCTACCTACATGGACGTTACAGAGCTCGACGTTTAAGGAAAGCTTATTATTCTAGCCTGGAATGTCTCACTGCTACAAAGGCCATCCAACTTCATCTTTTTGTTAGCCTAGTTTGTTGTACCTATCTCACTGCTGGGCAATGCTTTCGCTTTTACCTTCGGTAATGTCGGAAATCTAATCAACATGACTTGGAATCAACATGGTCGAAAATCTCACAAGACATGGCAAACCATATCTTGTGCGATTTCCGACCACGTTGGCCATGCAAAAATTATAAGACATTCAGAACACCTTTGCTGTGGTCTACCTCGGCGGATTAGTAACAAATAATATACACATACATACACTCACGCCTTCTTCCCATGGGGGTAGGCAGAAGCCACAGAACACCACCTGCTACGATCCTTACATACTCCTTTGCCTTGTTTACGTTCATACATCTGGTCATACACGCGCGCCGGTTGCGAGTCCTACGCACCTTACCTTTCTGAAGAACATCACCAATAAGGTCACTATATGTGCTCATATGGCGACAAATAATATTTTGTGTTAAAAAGTACCTATTTACAATAAGGTACTCCATATTATATTAGGTATATAACATCATCATCTTCATTTCAGTCGCAGTCCACTGCTGGACATAGGCCTCACCCAAGCACAGCCACTTCGACCGCTTCTGTGCTCCCCGCATAGGTCCACCTTGCAGCATGCCTTCCACTATGTCTTCCGGTACGCGGTCGCCACTCCAAAAACTTCGGCCCTATCGGCCATTTGTTCTGCGAGCAATGTGCCCACTGCCACTTAAGTTTGACAATTCTTCGGACTATGTCGGTTACCTTAATTCTCTTACGGATCTCTTCATTTCTGATTCGATCACGTAGGGAAAAGTCTTTGACCAGTGCGTGTTGCCAGTAATGATCTATGGCACTGAAACGTGGTCGCTTACAATGCGCTTATGAGAAGGCTAAAAGTCTCCCAAAGGGCAAAGGAGAGGGCTATGCTTGAAGATGTTATAAAACACAATATATTAATTATTACTATAACCATAAATGAACCTATCACTCGTACACATGTGTATTTAAGGTGACAGGAAAACCACAGAAGTTTCTATCTCCTGACGTTTGCCTTCAGTGAAGGAAAACCATATGTACAGTATACCTGCGTATAGTACAACATTATAACAAATAATCAAACTTTATACTATGTTTGCAGACTATTAACGACATCTAATTTAGTTTCGGTTTTCCTCAAATGATGTAAACCTATTTCAAATTTTAATTATTAATTGTAATTGCGAACTTTGATATTCGATTTTAATAACGTATTAATATTTATTTCTTGCTGCTGTATTTCTATTGAGATCGAGAACAGAACCTACAAAATAATTAATCATTGTTCATGTAATAGTTAACAGTCTTCTTTAATAGAATAGGTAAAACCCCAAAATGTAATCCTTAGTGTAAGCACACACTACGATTTTAATCGTTTCGATTATTATACTGATTTTGCAAGCGATTTTTAACCGCAGTTTATGCGCAACTATCAAAATTCGTAGTGCACACTTAGCCTTAGTGTCTAAATAACAGCTAAGGTGGATTTAGTCACCTACATATCAATCCGTCAAATAGAAATAAATATCACTAAAAAAGGATTATCTACGAGGTATATATGCAATAAAAAAATCGTCAAAATCGGATTATTCTGAAAAAAATTGCGTAGCTATTCTTTAAAAGAAAAAAACAAACAGTTTATGCGCAACTATCAAAATTCGTAGTGCACACTTAGCCTTAGTGTCTAAATAACAGCTAAGGTGGATTTAGTCACCTACATATCAATCCGTCAAATAGAAATAAATATCACTAAAAAAGGATTATCTACGAGGTATATATGCAATAAAAAAATCGTCAAAATCGGATGATTCTGAAAAAAATTGCGTAGCTATTCTTTAAAAGAAAAAAACAAATAGCTATTCGCATCGACTCGAAAATCAAGGAGATTTTTTCGTCGGTTAAAATGGAAAAGTAATCACCAAATATTCCGACGTCTACAAAATTGTCGTTCGCGAAAGCTCGTTCTTCTAACCAGTGGTAGTAGCTAATGCGTAAAATAGCTTGGCAGTATGTCAACATATTGGTTCTTTGCGGCTCAAGAGTAGGTATAAATAGCTAGAATATCGACTACCTACTCACGCAATTATCTCGTTCACCTTTCATAATATTGCTACATTTTAACGGAACTTAAGTATCTACCTACTTTCAGAAACTGAAAAGTTTAATGAGAATTAAATAAGGTGACAGCTTTTTTTTTTTAAGCTGTACACTTGAGCAGCATCACAGCCGTTCTCATGAAATCGAGATTCGGGAATAGGTATCCCGATTTCAATAGATATTATCATGACATCTGTCAGTTTTCGATCTCGATTGATACCTACTAGTTTCAGAATTCGCGCCTTAAATTAAACTCAATTAAACTTCCAATGCAAATTGGTTACCTCGATATAATAGCTTTAATTTAATGTTTTTTTTACTTGAAACTAATTTAACACCCTTGCAGTTTGCATGACCGTATTATTACCGCGTCCAAGGTTGTATGACGTAACAAACCACCCGCGTTACATAATCCAAAACCGGTTGACAGTATACCAAAGTGTTCGAAATTTGAATGATTGATTTTATTTTATTTAATGTTGGCTTGATTTCACCAGATTTTCTTTTTACTTTTAAAGAATATTTCATTGGAAGTTGTTCTTGGTTAACGCTCTCGTTTCGACCTGAATTTTTATTATGAAAATGGGTTTATTAGGTCTTTCGAACCGGTGTTTACTTTCAATAGAAAGGGTTTTTACCTCGAATGTTCCAACCATATCAATTGAGAAAATAATTCTTTTTTTTATGTAGAACCGGTCTCTGAAATTATGACTTTTTCGTTAAGCTTAAAGACCAAACGACTACAACCTAAAAAAACCAACAAGAGTAAATATTGATTTATCAATTCTTGTGTATTATCAATAACAAAAAAAGTAAACAATCATAATCACCTCATTTAAGTCGTGACAGGTTATCTGTATTTTCAATATCATTTGGACATTCTGTAGCATTCGCGTTGTTCGAACTCCTAACCTCGATATTCGTCCAAGCAAATGTCTACTAAATACAAAAATTAACGTCGTTATAAAACTAATTTATCTAATTAAGCTTAAGTACGTTCCCCGCTGATTTTTATTAAGAGCTCATTTCTCCAATTGTGGTGTCATTACCTCAATTGGTTTCCGCATTGTCTGTGAAACGAACATGATCGATAACTATATTTGATGAGGGCGTTTTAACTTAAACGTAAACGTTTACGTTACGTAACTGGACAGTGGTTATTTTTGGTATGGTTTATTGGCACATCACCCGTCCTGAATCGTGTGTTATCAATGTATAATGTGACGGTATTCCGGGCCCATCATTTGCAATACAAGCAATTGTGTTTGATATAGGCGTTGTATTGTGTTGAAAGATTTTACTACTATACTACGCACCCATTCTACATATTCTAACAAAGGCCTAAGGCTATCTAGAAAATGTAATATGGGTGCGTCAGCGTATTTTATGGCAGTAGAATCTTTGTAGCAGTAAAAGAAAGACATGTATCGATCGATTGCAAAATACGAATAGAATTAGAAAAACATGTCAACCCAGCACTATTATTTAGCTGACAAAGTCTTTATTACTTACAATATTTTTTAGGAATAACCCTAAAACGCTGTGTTTATCTGACGCCCCTGAATACGACATGCCGTCTATAGCCGCCTCCATACCGTTTCCAGATGTTTTAATATTATTTTTAGTCACACATAATAACAATCAAGAATATTTTAATAACTCGTTCTCCTTTCCAACACAGTTTCACATAAATCGGTAATTGTATAGCCTTGGTCACTGAATTATATCAACTCCATACACAATTGTATGGACTTGATATTCCAGATTTAATTAGTTTAAAACTTGTATCGTAACGAACCTTGTAAACAGTTGCAATTCTGTTTCGTTTATAGAGGAAGTCAAAATAAATAGGCAACAGTCTTTTTAAGATTTGGTACGGATGTGTTTTCATGTTGGTGTCAATACTGTCGGTAAGGCACGGACTAAACTAGAAATTGATGTTTCTCAAATAACGCGAAAAATAAAAAGTATGGAAGATGATTGCAGGTATCAAAGGACTTATTTGACAGTTCTTTCTTTCTTTTCATTAGTTTTTTCAGTTTCTGTCAAGCCAAACACTTTGTCAAGGGTATACCCTTGACAAAGTGTTTGGCTTGACACTTCTTGTTCTCAAAAAGAAACACAAAATAATGCACAAATTCCAATTTATGGCGAAATGTGGGTGTACTATAGGTACACCTCTGCCTAGCCCTTCTGGGAATACAGGCGTGATGTTATGTGTTCAAATTTATTGTGGAATTTTTATCATCGTTGCAATTAACCACATTTTCTAGATTAGAGAACATGAACTTGAGACAGCTGGCTCGTGTAAGTATTCGTAATAATATTTAACTCCACTTTATTGCAAAGGTTGCGTATCCGATTACCTCCGCAAACATTTTGTGTAAAGGCAACTCTTCAAAAGTTATTAAGGGAACGTCAACTTTACGTTGTTTGGAAGCAAGCCTTGCAAAAGTTGTATTTAGTTGGCAACATTTACCGTAAAATGGCGTGCAATTTTTGCCGCCGTCTATGTTAATATAGCATATTAGGACGGACGTGGTCGTGTAATATCATTTTAAAACCAGCTCTTCCAGCGCGGCCCACTCATCTGGTCGTGTCCGCCTCCGGCTGCGTCCGTGAACTCGGTGCAAGAGCATTCAATCGTAAACTGTGACATTTTACTGACATTGCGCTTCTATCTCTCGTTTGACATTTGTAACCTGCTCCAACCTTGTGTAGAACTTGCCTTGTATGCTGCACTAGCATATAAATGCTCCTAAATTAATCGTTTTATCACCACTACCTATTACGCAGTTTAGATCTCTTTTGCGATGGCCTGCGTAGTACCGTTCGAGTTTAGATGCGCTAACCTATTTACCTATGGAGCTAGTTTCCTCATACTTTGGGCTTTATTAGTCATGCCAACCTCCAATTAGCTTAGGTGTCGCAGTTACCTTGCGACGTAATACTTATATGACCGGTTTACGACCTATTTGACATGGTTCGTTCACCGAGTACTTTACACTGTGAGAAATATAGTACAGATGCGGTTATCGCGAGTTTATTTTCTCGCTTTGCTCTTTATAAAGAGCTAGCTGACGCACTCGCAAGGAGAGGTCGTTGAACTGCACGGTTGCGGAGAGATCGCTGCGCGTACGCCGACTTTGTGACAATTGCAACCTTGAATGCGGCGGCAGGCTTTTTTGATTTTGAGCCCCCGCTTGTAAGGAAACTAGGCATTTAGAATTAAAAAAACTCTATGGTTTACAAAAATTAAAATCCCCGAGAAATGTTTATATGTGTGTTGTGTCTCGTAGTCCTCGGGGTCGCAAAGGTAAACATAATAGTAAAAATAAACTTAGAAGTTTACAGTGTTTTTGTTTTATTTTTCTTAAACTTCATGACATTCTGCTCTCAGCGTAGAATATAAGGAATTCCCAGTATGCAAACAATACGATTTCGAATTCAGACACATAATCATTTTCTCTCAAAGGAAGCATTTCGCCTTATCGTTATGAAATACAGTAAATGAGCATTCAAAAACTTTATTTTTACTTCCGAAATTGTTACACTGAGAAATCTTAAAAATTAAGCTTGAATGAAGTTCTGTTCCACTTTTCTTTTAATTCCTTACATTGTTTATAGTGCTCCGTAAATTAATTACAGGAAATCTGTATAGGGTCGCAAAATTATAAGAAAAGGGGCAGTATTTTAAAGACGTGCAAACTGTTATCATGGGCTCAGCACATGATTCTAGACCCATTGGGTGTTATCCGAACGTTCCTTGGCTGTCAAGCAGCCCGTGGTGTTGTGTGCAAGTGTTGCAATCCGAACGCGCGGAATCAAACAGCCGTCTGTCAAGAGTTCAGCCAATAGTTGACGTTTGGCCGCGTGCGGCCGCTCGTTCGGAATTTGAATAAACTGCTTCATAAAAAAGTGCAACATCTACGCGGTCAAAATGTATGACAGAGCAAATTTTTTTTTGTAATCGACGTTTTTTTTTCTCATATAATTATATATAATTATGATAAGATGCATATCCGGTCGGCTAATAAATCCTTCCCTATCCCACGGGCACGTCTTCCCTACCATTACAGCGCCCCCCGGTCTACTGCTGGATATGTAATGGTCATTGTGGCACCAAGCAAATTTTGAGGTTTATTCGATTAATCGAGTCTGGTCAAACCATGCTGTGGTCGATGCAGTTCATTCATTAATTCTAATTCAGTCAAAGTCAAAGCATTTATTTCAAATAGGCCCATAAAAAGGCACTTTTGAACGTCAAAATTTACATTAAAAATAGAACTGATTCTAGGCGACGATAAATTTCAACGCAGGGGGGTTCAGAATTGGGTACGCCACAATAGCGGCGATAAGTCCCCTCTTTGAGGAGTGGTTGGAGAGGCGCCACGGCATCCTCACCTTCCGCCTGACACAGGTCCTCACCGTACACGGTTTATCGGGGGTTTCTTGTTTCGCATAAGGCGGGAGGAAACGCCCGGGTATCACCAATGTGTAGATCGCCCGGAGGACACGGTGGAGCAAACGGTGGAGGTCTGCCCAGCTTGGGTCGAGCACCGCGGTGTCCTCGCGGAGGCCATCGACGGCGGCGATCTCTCGCGTCCGGCCCTGGTCCAGGCCATGGTACGGAGCGAGAGGGAATAAAAAGCCGACACCTTCTGCGAAGCAGTAATGCTCGTGAAGGAGGAGGCGGAGCGTGTGCGGGAGAAGTCCGTGCGCCCTCACTCCCACCCTAGTCGCCGCAGGAGATGCCCTGGGCCACCGGAGTCACCCGTAGGCGCGGGCTTGCGGACGGCGAGCAATGGGTAGCTCGCCGTCCGGTAAGGACCAGGCCGGGTCGACGGCGCGTCGTGTTGCACGCGCGCCTCAAAGAGATGTCAGCTCTAAATGACGGGGTCCGATAGAGCCGACGCCTCAGGGTCGCGAGAAAATCCAAGAGAGAAACCGTGGCCCTGGCTCAGGCAACTGAAGGAACACGGGTAGGTTTTTGTCAGTAAAAGTCTGGCACGCCCTTGCGCAACACTCAGAGCGGCAGAAGTCATTTGAAAAAAAAAAAGGGTGGTTCAGAATCATGTACTGAACACACGGTAACAAGTTGTCGGTTTTTCCATGCGACCCTGTAAATAAAATTTTTAGTAATATTACAGGAACACCTATATATATAGAATCGCTGAATATTAGATACACCATAATATGATGACGAACGGCTGAAATTCAGCAACAAAGTTTCGATAAGACGAGTCGAACGGTCTTACGTTTTTCAGAGAAACAGAGGCGTATTATTTTTATCTTGCTTCATTTAATAGACACTTCTCAAAGAAATAATTTGTAAGTGGGTAGTTGTTTGTAGTGGGTAGGCTTCAGAAGGGAGAAAGATTAACGTAAACAAACGTAACGTCAATCTTTATCTTCCCTGAATCCTCAATCCATCCATTCATAATGTTCCGGGAATTGTTTGTTTACCAATTTTTTATTTAAATAAATCTATCCATTTCCAACGCCTTCATTTTTATTTTTTATCTTTTGTTTTCTCCTTCAAATACATTCACATACATACATACACTCACGCCTTCTTCCCATGGGGGTAGGCAGAAGCCACAGAACGCCACCTGCTACGTTCCTTACATACTCCTTTTGCCTCGTTTACGTTCATACATAAGGGTCATACACGGACGCGGGCGAAGCGCTAATGAATAATAAATTGGAACAAATAGATATCTTTACGAATCTTCAAATATAATTTCTACAACATTTGTACTTTCATCATGTAAAGAAAAACGCAATTTAGTTACTTTTCGTAACAGGAGTACAGAACTTCATCACAAGTTTCAGTAGAATCCATAAAAAAATACTTTGTAAAGTTTTTATCAAACCCCCACTCAAGCGTTACAATTAACGCTATTATCTTTTTACAAGCACATCTTCAAGGCTGTTTGATGTTTTAAATTTAAAACTGGCGGTTCTAATAATAGAATAGTTGAGCTAAATATAATTGTAGATTATTAAAGAATTCTTTTATAAAATAGCATTTTTTTTGCGTTGGCAATTAGTTCCACTGTCAACTGACTATCGTCCTATCTAAAAACAGAATTCGTTTCTTTTATGTATCGAAATACGTGGGCTTTAGAGGCGTATTTTGCCTTAAATCCCTTCGTCACAACGCTCTCGCGACGTAGATAGAATATTTTGGAACAAAAAACACCGAATGAGCTCGAAGGTTAATTGTAGGTTTCTCACACGTTTACCTCAGAATAGATACGTCCACACTTCGTTCAGTTATGTTGTTGTTGAAAGGATTTTCTTTTTTTTCATTGTTTTGAATACGCAGTAGACACACCCATGTTTACCGTTATTGTCACGGTATTATAAACAGACCCCAGACGTAAAGCGCGTAAGGCTTAGTTCAGCCGTCAGGTGACAATCACCCGCTGGTTCCCACCGGACCAAGTGGGTGAGCCCCCCTAGCCATGTGGACGCAACAAGTGGACGGAACACGCATGCGCAAACCCCCCGTCAGACTAAAAGGAAACCAAAAATCACATCAGTATTTTTCCACTGAGAAACGTTTAGACTAAAACAGAAAATATTCCATACATTGAGAATAAATGATAGGGAAATAACCTACTTCGGTGAGTATTTCGAATTCAAAGAGTCTTTTATTCATGTCGGTATGTGTAACTTGTACTAAAATAAATGGAAGACAAGTTACACGTTTACACGTGTAACTTGTCTTCCATTGGCACGCTGGCGAGGTGAACTCTTATAAAGGTCGCATTAGAGCGTATACATTATTCCAATAAAATTTCTTAGAAGCATAATAAGATGTAAAAAGTAATAGTAACTCACCTACCTATAATAGAGCAAAGGTAGAAATGTTTAAAAAATCCCAGTGGATTGGTTATTAAAGCCATTCATGGGGAAACCAAAATTTCCAGCTTATCACAATGTTTTTATTTTTTTTGGTTTTCGTAACCAAAGGGTGCCAACGGAACGCTCTAAGCCTCCGCTGTCCTTCCGTTCATTCATCAGTACGTCCGTCCGTCCGTCCATATGTCAGCAGGCTGTATCTCATGAACCGTATTATGTAGACAGTTGAAATTTTGACAGAATGTTTCTATTGCAACTATAAGAACACATAGAAAATAAAATAAAGTTATTAATTAAAGGAACATACAAGAAACAGTGTTTTTTTATATGTGGTGTTAAAATATTTTACGGTGGTACGGAACACTTTGTTTTTTTTTTAATTTATAATTTTGTTGTAAATAATACCTAATAAATAATAGTTAATAAAAGGCGACAATTTATAACCACATTTAGTTTTTTGTGGAATTTGTAACACCCTTGACCTAAATATTTTTGTTTGATACGCGCCAAAAATATAATTTATAATTATTCGCATGCAACATTTTTTTTTGTAGTCACTCATTCAAATAGAGGTACTATGTATTACCAAATTTTTTTTTTTGTGCTGGATGTATTTTGAGCGCTGCCATTGTAAGAAAAATACTATAAGATAACATAACAACATAACATGACATCACGCCTTGTTTCCCCGAAGGGTTGGGCAGAGGTATAGTACATCCACAATTCGCCAGTTATGTTTAAGTCCCATGTAATAGGGGGCGAGCCTATTGCCATCTACCGGGCACAAATCCAGACTTCGGGCTGCTACTGAGAAATTCCAGATAGAAAAACCCAATAACACGTTGCCCGACCTAGGAACCGAACCCAGGACCTCATGCTCAGCAGTAGCGATTGCGACCACTAGACCAACGACGCAGTCACTACTTTACTATAAGACAAAGATGAATATATTACTATTTAAATACAGAAGTTGTTAAAAGATTTTCTTTTCTGTAATCTTTACGTGTATGTTTCGTATGATTTTTATGGTTTTTCCGAGCGCTGATAAAATGCCACCTATCATTGAATTAAAAATAAAACAGATACTTCTGTTTTAGTTCTGCTTCTGCAACTGAAAGAAATGGCAGTCTTCAAGAATTTACGAACTGAACGAAAATGTTTAAAGAATCGAACGCGATTAGTGATTCCATTGTGATCGGAATCGTTGAAACAAGAAACTCGGCAAATGTCACAGATCGGCAATTACGCGACGATTACTCGGCGATTACGCAAGCGCGCGTAAACGCCGTAATTAAGATGCTAAATTTACCGCCAACACTGGATTGAGAGAATTACGCGCGTAATATGGCTTTGTCGAACGCCTGAAGTGGTAGGTCGGAAATTACCTAAAATATTCGAAGAAGCTTAGACGATTGATTCCCATTAGCGTCGCTGCATAAATACCTGCTCATTTTTAGATTTCTTGTACTGTTAATTCCAGCTCGGGGAATATGAACCTTGATAACTAAATGCCCTTTTATGTCGGTACAGCGAAAAAAATATAAAACAATTTTTCCGATTCCTCGGAAATTCAACATTACGCAGAAAAAATGCTTCGAAAAGATATAAATCCCCTCGGAGAGAAAATATCTACACAAGAAAATATAGGTAGGTAGGACCTACTGAAGTTATTAATAATAACACGATCGTTAATTAATTGGTTTTCATTAAAAAGGCTACATACACAGTCGTCATCATTTCGAGAAGCGATTCATAAGTTTCAAGTTCGGGTGTACTTGGTAGTTCTGTCAGCGGCTGGAGGCGCCTTTCGGTTGCCTAGCAACGGAACTGCGACGCTTAAAATACGACCTTTCAGTACAGTGAGAAGTTACCAAATACGATAATATCGATCTTGTATCGTATTCTCTGTAGTTATATTAACTGTTGTGGAGTATATTAATGGTGTGGAGGGTCGTTGTATAGGTATTTCAAAAATATTGCGTGTCAACTCAATTTTTCAAGTAAGGGATCCAACTAAAAAATAAGAAGCAATAAAGCGATATTTTTTGTTAGAGTCAAGTGGGGATGCACTCAGCCTTCATTGAAGATGTTTATCATATAATCATGGAGTGTGTCCCGAACGAGCCGGAAAGACGAGATTTGTTAATAGTATAGTGGTATATATTCCACGTATATTATATATTGGTATTAATCGCAGAGGTAATGTAAGATAATTTTTTGTTGCGTAGTAGTATTGTTAGCGCCCTGAGCTTTATTGAAATCTTTAAACGCTAACATGAGGGTGCGGGAATAGAACTGTCCAAACAGCTCTTTCTAGGCTTCTAAAAGCCTGGAGCGGTGATTCAAAGCCTTGCTATGAGAATCGGCGGTTTGTGGACTGTAATAAAACTTTATGTGGCAGCATACATTGATTTGAAGGAAGCTATATTGGTATGGAGAAACAGGTATAAGAGAAGGACATAACGTTAAGTTTAAATAAATAAACAACAACAAAAAAAGTTGTAATAGTCGACCAACTAACATTTGCAGTTGGAATGTTTGACCATGTTTTTCAACTAAGACGTTAAGTTAGTTTTTGGGATAAGTACATCCCAACTACGGAACCCTTCATTGTGCGGTGTCCGAAACGCACTTGGCCGGTTTTATAAAAAAGACGCGTTATGAAATATGTTTATTTGCAAAAATGTACTCTTTTGAAATTGGTACGCATTAGCCAATTAAAAGGGTATTTCTGCTTTTCTCTACCAAACATATAACCAAACCAATGCAAGATTCGTCTGCCTATGCGGTTTATAAATACATTGGCAATGAAGATTGCTAATTTAGTCAGACGACTGAGAGACTAGGCCTATTATTAAACAAATAATTATTGTGATCATAAATATTCAAGAAATGCTTAATTACTCAGCTTACAATCTTTTATTATATTCATAAGAGATTAAAATAAAAACAGCAGCGCGTACCAGATACTGAACACAATTGAAATAACTTAATTACAAAGCATTTGGTTACTCAAATTAAAATTGTTCACAAAAAAAGGTGGCTTAGCTGTCAAATCAACAACAAATCACTAGATTTAATTATACCCACTACACTTTATCTACGTTCTGTTTTAGTAATTATAATACATACGTCGTAAAACGTGTGTAGGTTATGTACCTACGTATTATTTTACATATAGGTATATATACATAAGTGAGATCGCGTGTAGCATCGCTAGTACAGATCAGTACACAAGTGTACTTTGTGCTATCACTAACATCATTAACTCTCTTAACCCCTAATCATGACCAGTTTTATCACAAGCGAGCGTCACTAGTGATTTAGACATCGCGTGATTGCCAACGATCATGACAAAATTATCGATAGATATCGAACTTAAAACAGGCCCATTCGGTTACCCTGATTGGCTGCTAATGTCGACCAGATAATAACATTGATGTATCGAAGGCATATTCTAGTGAATTATAATACATCATGAATTTTGATGTGGTATCGAAGTATTGGCATCACTGATGTTAGTTTGAGGAGGTTATGTTTGATGATTACGTTTGTAGTTGTACTATGTACTAGTTAACATGACAAGTGCTGGCACCACATTAGCGTGTAATACAATGTGAATGCCTTTTGAATATATTCATGAATAGTAGAAGAAACAATCGAAGTATTGGCTACTAAATGCACAATTGCACATGGCCTATGTACTTATCTCTGAAGTACCAAAGCAAAACGAAAATATACAAGATAACCAATTCTCCAGCACTCGTGGTGTATGGTTTCAAGGAGAAATATGCAGTCATGAATTCCAGGAAGCGTTCATCTACAAGATTTTACTTGAGAATGTGCTGAGCCGTAATTAGTATGATTTTTACAAAACGTTAGCCAACTGCCTATTCAGAAGTTGTGTAACTCGTATCGTTTTATTTCCGCTAAATCATAGCCACACGGCTTCGCGAATTATCATGATCGGGACGAGTGATAAGAGTCGAATGGTATGCTTGATATAGTTTAATGTACATCGCTTAACTGTTTTGTCTAGAGATAGAGGTTCTATCTCTACAAGAACTGGTAATGAATCCACGGTGTGTTTGAGACAAGAGGCTATAAATAAACCACTTATAGTCTACTTGCGTACTCGTGTATAAATTCTAGCTGTCTATTCTTTTAGATCTTGGTATTTTTTCTTTTCATTTACGTTGGATCCACGCAGATCGACCGGTCATCGGCAGGGACCGTTGACACTTGTCAGATCGCATTAACCGATAGAACGGGTACTTTAACTAACTACAAATAGAACAACTTTATAACATTTTTGTGCTCATAATAATTTGAATAAAAAGCAAGCAATGTCATATATAAATATTCCACGAGAATTTCCAAAAATGATTTCATGGGTAAAGAAAAGATTTACGTAAGGTAGACGTAAAAATCCTTTTTGAAAAAGGTGAAATATTTTGTATTTTGTACTGTAAGATTTCCACTGCTATAGTTCACACATCACTATCTTCATGATCACAACTTGTTTTGCAGCCCGGTAAACTTCCACTGCTGTTCATGAAGTTTTTTTTTTTAAACTTTATGAAAGGTTATCCCTCTCGTGAACCAATTCCATCTACAGCAAGTCAGATTGATGAGTCTCTGGACGTTGCTCCTTACTCCTTAATACCTGAAACTCGGCCTTCTTTTCGCACTACTACTACGCATTAAAACGTTTCCCCAGCGGACCTTGTGGTATTCCAAAGAAATCATAATTCAATTGTTAACATCGAGTCTGATTAAGCGATTGCTTTTTGTTTCACACTTTTGGTGGTCAGATTTTTGACGTAGGTCCACCCACGGTGCACGTGGTCGCATTAAAGCATTAAATAATGTTTCCAGCCAGTTTTTCCTCTTACGTTGCTCTCATAATAGCTCGGCGATTCGCCGACTTATAAAATGTTCCATAACCTTCGTCAGGAGGGATTTCATGGCGAAACAGGCTTATTAACGATACTTCAAATTACACGCCCTACCCACTGTTAACACCTTCAATTACTGGTAATGTTTTCTTTGAAAATCATAAGGAAAATTTTTGCTTTACATGAAAATGGCGTGTACTGTGTGTCGCGTAAATGACATTAAAAAAGTTGATCCTTACGTCATGAATGTTTACAAACACTGTGGGGACGATAACGGCGATCTATTTTTAGAGAAATAAATTGATATGTCGTTTTATAGTTAGGCCCACGCTTAGATACCCCGTTCGTTAGATACGAACGCCAAATATTTGATTTCACCTATCTGCGTTTGTAATGAGCCGTAAATATACCGGAGAAATTTCGAGACTTTTTGCGAACTACCTAACTAATTCACATGTGTGAGCACTACGTGCCTACTACTTAAAAAAGCTACCTTATAATGGGTATGTCTTTCATTGACTTAAATGTGACCTGGCGCTTATACTATGTTATTTTCACTCAGTTTTCACGGTGAGATTCTAACAGATAAGACCGGCTGATCCATGCGTCACATTCATCTCTTACGGCCGCTTTCTATATTCAATCCCAATCCATAATTTACCAATCGAGATTGGAATTTGAATCCATTTCCTACTTTTAGTATTTCAATAACCGATCGAAAAATCGATAAACTGATCTTTTTTTAAAATCCATCTTTGGGAGGACGGATCGGATTTTTAGATTGGTATTTGTATGAAAGTGACAGCTATGCTTATTCTATAACCGATCTCTGATTTTGACAAATCGATTTTTGAACGCTATTGATCTTCAATTGCGATCCCCAAATTTTGACCGATTGTACTGTGAAAAGGTAGAGTAGTTAATTATATTCTTTGGTGAAAAGGTTTATAATGGAAATGTTTTCAAGTGATAGTGATAGTGATAGTGATCTTGAAGTATTAGCTCAGCTATCGGACTGGGATAGTAGCGATAGCGAACAAGAGAGAGCCGTGTCCTCAAAAACTTTTCAGCGAATAAACTTCATGGCAAGTTTAACCGACGCAGAGTTTACATTCAGATTCAGAATGGACAAAGTATCAGTTGAATCTGTTTTGATTGAAATAATGCCCTTTATCAAAGTGAAATCAAGACGGTAAGAAATTTGTTTATGTCCACTCTAATTGCTTTAAACATAAAAATAACCTTAAAAGAACGGATACTTACAACACAACTATTGTATATTTTTCAGGAATAATGGGATACCACCACTGCATCAACTTTTATTGGCACTTCGATTTTATGCATTGGGGACAATGCTTAATTCAGTGGCAGACTTTGCTGGAGTATCCATAGCATCAGCATGTAGAATAGTGGCAGACATATCTGCTGCTATCGCTAGATTGTATAGCAAATACATTTTTCTGCATTCTAGAACAACTGACAAATTTTATAACATAGCTCAATTTCCTAGAGTATGTGGTGCTATTGACTGTACACATGTACACATTCAGTCTCCATGTAGGTATTTACAAGGCTTTGATTTGTTATCAATCAAACAGCTATATTTTTCATTATAAAATGGTTTCTATTTCAGGTTCAACAATAGGTGAGGAATATAGAAATAGGAAAGGATACTTCTCAATCAATGTCCAAGCTGTTTGTGATGCAGACCTTAAATTGATGAATGTTGTTGCTCGGTGGCCTGGTTCTGCTCATGATGCTACTATTTTTAATAATTCAGTATTAAGAGGTATATATTGGGTTAATTGTTCTTTCTAATAACTTTTAAAATAAATGATGTAAGTATCTAACTGTCATTACAGCCCAGTGTGAAGATGGCATTCTTGGAAATCGCTGGTTACTCGGGGACAGTGCCTATCCAAACCGGCCATACTTGCTCACACCTTTGTTAAACCCATCAACAAGCCAGGAAATAAGATACAATGAGGCACAGATAAAGACTAGAAACACAATTGAAAGGTAAATATAAAACTTTGACTAGACTTTAGATTACTAAGAAATTCAGTACCTATTCATTAGATTATTTACTTCTTTTTATTAACAAACTTCATTAAAAGTTATTTGTATTTGTTTGTGTAGGACATTTGGAGTCTGGAAACGTCGCTTCCCAGTTATATCATTGACCATGCGCTTGTCATTATATAACATACAAACAGTTGTAATTGCTACAGCTGTTCTTCACAACATCTGCAGAAATTATAATATTGAAGAAGTACCTCCGGAAGTGGAAATTCCAGATGAAAATGATATTCCTGTGACATCAGAAAATTCAGACGGTTTCCAAAATGATATTAGACATAGACAAGGATTAATTTTAAATTATTTTTAATAGTTATTTGATTCACATAAGTATTAATGTCTTGAGATAATTTGTAAATTGCTTTTATTAGATTTACATATTACCACTTTAGTCTTAAGGGTCTTTTAGTTTTAAAATTAGTTAACAATGAGTTGCAGGAAATAAAATGTAAATTTTTCAAAAGAATTGTGTAATTAATTGCATACATAAAATATATTTACAGTACAGGCACATTTACATTAAAAACTAAATACTTAAAACGAAATTATGACTAAATGATATAATTTTAAAAATCCTCTCCCTTCAGCTTCCTTATCTCTAATTTTAATTTTACATTTTCTAACTTAATTTTTTCCAACTTATTCTCTAACAACTTTTTCTTAACAATATAATATTCAGCCAATGCAGTATTTCTAGCTTCACGACCATAATCTGGCTTCAGTAGCTTCCGTTTTATACCACCTGTAAGACAAAAATGCATTAAATATAGGAAATCAAAATGTTATATATTTAATAAAAAACAATTTATAACATTACTAGCTTCAGCCTTTTAAGTGTTATTGAGCAACAAACATCCTAACTTTCAGATTTATAATATTATCATAGTAGGATATTACCACTGGATCTAAAGTTTCTTTTTTCTTTTGGTAACATAGGAGTACCAATATTGCCCAGCATTACCAACTCATCCACAATGCCATTGGCTGGCACTTCATTGCCCATGGACATTGGATTTTCAGTGGACATCTGTGTATAATCCATGGATGTGGAAGGATTATTCATGGGCATCGGACTGTCAATCAATAGCATTGGGGAATTGTGATTATAAACTGGCACAATATAGGCTGTCTCAACCCTCCCATCACCATCACCATCACCAATAATTTCAGGCACAGCATCACCACCAAACCTCACTGAGAGACCTTCTCCAGTGCTGCCCAATAAAGCTGCCACTCTATCCAGGATGTCATCAGGAGGAAAGTACCCTGGTGGCCCGCCTCCAGTCTGGAACATATTATGACATAATTCAACATGTTCTGGACTACATTTACTACTTAACTATAAGTAAAACATATACATAATGTAATGCCTGTATTCCCCAATGGATTGAGCAGCGGTAGTACACCCACATTTCACCAGTAATGTTTTTATGTGCCAATGGCCATCTACTGGGCACAAATCTAGACTGGGCTGCAACAGAAATTCCTAATAGAGCAACTCAGTAACCCCGCACAACCCGGGGATCAATCTCAATATTTCATGCTCAGCAGTCACTCTTATAACCACTGGAGTCTAGTGACTAGACCAATGAGCAGGCAGGGTTAATCCAAGTTTCGTATTTGTCTATTTTATCAATTTTAAACTTAATTTACCTTGATCCGTTCCATCCGTATTAAAGTAATGCGCTTTCGTGAGTTCTTTTTCAAGTTTTCCCACTTAAGCCGCAGTTGTTGTGGTGTACGGCGACAGGTGCCTATAGAAGCGTTGAAGATATCAGCAATCCGTACCCATTCTTCCGCCTTAATCTTATTATTGGTGGCATTGGTCTTTTTATTTGTAATTATATTGCTCCCCTCAATTAAGGAGAGCAGCCCTTTCGTCTCTTCCTTGGAAAGAGGTTTGGTTTTATTCTGCAAACAAATAAAATAAAGCTTAGTAAGTTTGAAGTACGAAATGGCGCGAAATGCCGCGTCCCCACGCATTTATTTTTTACGGCTAAATTCAAACATATTTGAGTATACGTGAATGTTTATTGCACAATTATTAAAGCAAAACCCCATTACGACGAAAACTCCAACATAAAAGGTAGAAACTGGACGAATGAAGACATACTCTAGTAACAAACTAACTAAAAATGTTAGTTGAAATGGGTGAATTTGTTTTACCTAGTAATTACATGTTGGTTCTTTGTGGGGTATGGCTTCTGGGTTTAAGAGCTACGTTATAACTATTTACTTACAGTTTCTGGCTCCATTTTTCACTTTACTTTCGAAGAAACAAACAAACTTGTTGAGAAGAGAATTGAGAATTTTGTCAATGTCAAACTGACGCTCCGTTTTTATTGACTGACGTCCCGTTCCGTTCCTCATCAACAAAACATTTAAGTTTTACTAATCTCGACGAAAAGTTAAAATACTTGACCACTGCAACTTCGCAAACAATTGTGTATGTCTGTGTATGCAATTTCTTATCACTATACTTAAAATAGATTAGCTTTGATAAAACAACCACCTTTTTAGTCGTTAATACCGCTGATGTACTTTTACTGCAATTGCGTGAAACAAAACGTTAGAGAGGGCGCAAATTTATGACCTATCCCTTTTTTTTTATGGATTTTTAGACGAGATCGACTTATTGAAATACAGATTCAGCATCAATCGAGAGATCAGATAAAATCTGGATTGCTACCAATCTTAAATTTACGATCGTTTATAGAAAGCGGCCGTTAGCTGCCACGGCTTTTTTTTCTGAGCGTATTTTTTGTTGTTTTTTTATAGACGCTTTTAACGTGCATTTCTTTCATTATAGTTCTCAGATGTATGATTTGTATTATAACAAATTTTGTTTCAAAAGAGTGTCCGCGGAGTTTCTTGCCCGTACTTCTCCATAGGTACCTACTACGATTGTGAATTGGCAAAAAGCTTCATCTTTTCAACTGACCAACCCCTTGACAATTCAAAATTGCAATTGTAATTGGTTTACTTGAGAAATACTGCTTTAATAACGTGCTAGACAGTGAGATTCCATACAAAGTAGCTTGACATTTGCATATAACCCTGATCGGACAGCTGATAAGTTCTTTATCTAAAGGTTGGTTGTTGGTTAATCAGTCTGTGCAAAATATTTCAGTGGCAATTTGTGCAGTCATGACAGCCTGAAATTGCTTTATGATTGCACTCGACAATGACGACCATCTTAACTTTTGCGTGTCTAACAAATGAAGCTATTGAGGTAAAGGTGGTTTACTCTGTCTCTGATGGAAAAGTGGTATAAAGATTATATGTTAGATTAAAGTAGGTATACATACAGTTTTTCTAGAATGTAAAATTTGCAAGAATTAATGACGTTACAACCTTACAACTCCTACCAACATAATAAGTACTTACCGAGTTAAATGCTGTGTATCATGGATTCAATCGTGAAGGTCGAATTCTTTATAACCTTCCAACAATCGTTCTAGTTGTAATGCAATATTGTCAGTCCACATGTTTAAATACACTTTTATTTTAATAAGTAACCTACCGAGTACTTAAGAATGCCTTATGTCAAGCAATGTCGTAATTGTAATGTAAGTACCTACTGCCAGTATATCTGGCAGTAGGTACTTACATTACAATGTTATCCAAGATTTTCCACAATTTGACCTAGACCCTTAAAATCTGTTCCAAAATCAAAATAAGCGTATTCAAAATTCATACACACACGTTTCGTTATAACAGGCCGTTGACTTGACATTACAGCCAAATTCTCTTGCTATTCCGGAGAGCGTAGAAGTCAGAACGGCAACGTCGCAATAGCCGCAATGGGGCAGCGGGGTCGCGGGGGGAGCGCGACTAGCAACAGGCGCCTCGGCCACGTGCTTCACGGCCTTGCCACTGTCGATGCCGCGATGGAAGCTTCGCGCCTTTTTCAGATAGGTACGAGTACCTATATTAAATAATCCAAGCGTCTAATCACACCAGTGCTCGATTTATGTAATATGAAACACGTTACTCGGAAGTTTTTCTTTTCATAGTCAGTATCGGTATAATCATAATGATGGCAAGAAATAATCATGTTATGCTTGACATGAAAATTGTTCAGTTCATCTAGTTTGGCGCGAATCGTCCGCGAATTTCTGTCTTGGTTTGTTTATCTTTTCCACGTTATCGGTTTGGCAAACGACAACATACATGACATAATGTAAAAGTACACCCAAAGGAGTTTACAGTCTACTTGTGCCTTTGGACGGCATTCGGATAAATAGACTTAAAAAAAAAATGTGCATGCGTTTTTCTAAATATCGACACACATTTTGAGGTTAACTAAAACCCACGCTCAACTCTCATGGCAATCAAGGGAATAAAATGATTAAAATCGTTCGTTATCTAATTCTAACATTTGTAGGTAATAAGGTCAGCGCATAATGTTGTCGTGAACTAATCTAGTGTACTGCTTGGCATACGTGATTATTAGGTTTGCTCTGTTACATCATCAGGGAAATAGGGCGCAGTAATAATTCCTACTCGGTCCCGCGGCGAGCGAAGGTCACAAGACGCTAATGACTTCCGTGTGGAATCCTATCTACATAATATAATTTATATGCGACGACCGTTCGACGGCGACGCGACGCCAGCCGGTACAGTGGCCTCAGGCCTCTGTAGTACCTACATTTAATGGAGTTTACTAATCGCTATCAGTTTTTTTAGTATGGGAGAGTTTTTAAATCGTCGTTTAATTTTAGCGTCGGTTTAGGTACAATGTTTTATGGGAATGTATTTTAAATCATAAATACGAATCTAGGTTTTTCATCACCATTAATTAAACCGTAAAAAAACCGTAATAATCATAACAATGTTAAATTAAAAGGTTAGGAATTAAATATGATGATACAACATTATGTTGCTCCTCCATTGAACGACAGCGTGAAGTACCTACGGAAGATTAGATATGAATAATCTGAAAACATCGTACGATTACTTATACAAATGTCACCCGTCCCCAAAAGTCTGTCCAATGACCGATAAAACGACAACTATCTAAAGAAAGGAAAGTGAATCCAATAAAAATAAAGTTAAAAAACCACATTTTTCTGCTTTCGAAACATGGTTACTAACTTGGCAGACGATGGAGATACTGTAAATACACATTGCACCAATAAATTTTGGATGGAAATAAAAAAGTGCACTCCTGTGACAACGTTTTATTCATCAAATGCCTTTGGAAGTGAGTTTTATGTAAAACTTGGGAAAACGTCTGCACTCTCTGCTTGGCTATTGTCCAAGTGGATGGACTTGATTGAATGTATTTTTTTACAGTTATCACTTTGATTCCTTGGATTAAGTATTTTTAAAGGAAATACCTTTACTGCAAATTATTATTTTTATTTCACAACCATTTTGTTTTGAAGCAAACGCACAGAAATCATCGTACAAAAAGTCTTGATTTGAAACGTATTTGTTTATGTCCTTGTGGGTTTCTAAATTGTGTAAAAAAACTTATTTGTTCTTTTTTTGTTTCAGGTAATTGAACTTATATCATAGACTTGTCAGCAATCATCTGGTAAGAATTGTAATTATCAATTTTAACGCAGGTATCACTGAATTGTCATCCCGCGCGCATCACGGGTTTTACTCAGTCCATGTCAAGGGATAAAGGGAACTACTCATCAAATTTTCGATATGGATTTGAATTCCTCGTGGTAAATGTTGTAAAAATCTGCATAATACTGTCCCAGCAAGAAAATATGACTCGTAAACGCGAAACTTGCAGTAACGCAAATTGAGTAGGCTTTCTCTCGTGTGACTGGAACAGGTGGTCCCTGTTGCACCTACTGTTGTTCCAATTGCGTAGATAGCGAGATATTATTGCTCTACCCACTCGGCTTTATTAATGCCCTCCTATTAATATCCACATGTGCGATAGGATACATAATAGAGAGCGCCTACGAGAGTTCAAACGCTTTTGGTACAATTTTTTAATCTTGTTCAAAACGTTGTGGTACAATTTTTTAAACTTAATAACGTTGTGGTACAATTTTTTAATATTCCTTATAGTTGTTGCCTATAATTTACAAAGGCTTAAAAAGAGGTATATCCTCAATGTATTTGCTTACTGTTGTTCCATCATTGTGACCATTGGGTTTTGTTGGGTGTGTATTTCTGCAGTCAGTAGCCAATACGTTCATTAAGCGGAGTGGCGATATAAAGTATCCTTTTTGGATGTAGCCTACATCTATCGACGGATCGTGCTTCATTATGTAGATTTTTAATTTCATCACAAAATCGTTTGTTACGATTACATTACGAGTATTTTCAATTTTCATCCATAAAAGAGTTATGATTTTAGAGTAACATGTATGTACCTACAGAAAAGTTCGTATGCCAGACCGCATCTTCATACATTCAGTGAATATGCAGGCAATATGATTTAATTCCTGCAGTGTGATAACAATATGGGCCTACATTTTAAATTCAACGTTTACAAAGACAATTATTTTGGTTTAGTCACTAAGCGGAAACTTTGATCCCTGTGACGGACGTTACGTATTCGTCCTTGTTTGTTTGAACGCGCTAATGTATGTAACTGCCAGTCGGATTTGGAAAATTGATAGCCCAAATTCTCGAGGAAGGCTATGGGCTATATAACATCACACTGGATCCCTTAAAAGCCGAATAAAAAGAAAAAGAGTCAGAAATAAAGCTAGGAGAAAACGAAGTGATAGCGCGGGCAGGTGATTCGATGCGACAGGGTGGGTCGGGGGAACTAGAAATTTCACGAGGACATTATCGCGGGCCGAAGCTAGTAGGTTTGTGGCGGCATCTACACCGCCACATGCGAACAACGCATCACACTGACGTCACACAAATCCTGCATCGCGCAATAAGAGTGTACCGCGCAGCTAGCATACGAGTATATACAACTTCCCGACAACAATCATCGGGTTTCCCGACCCTTACTCGAGCCAGCCCGCGCCGCTGAGCCTGTAGCTTTAAATTCGTCCCAAAATCCAATAAATCCTGATCCAGCTAGTCCCTTGCTGCCCTCTTCCAGCGACGCCCTAAGCCGAGGTCCGTACCCCACAGGGGGTGCCCTTAGCGTAGTCACTTAGTTTTAGTTAGTATTTAAGTTTTAAGTCCTGGCTGGAGGCCTTAATTTATTAGGCCACCACAGGCAAGTCCGCTTAAGCAGACGACAACCTTACAGGTTGACCTGCGAGATGCAATACCCAAAAAAAAAAAAACAATCATCCGGCAGTTGCCCACCAGATACGAAATCCATCTGGTCGAATGAGTGAACTTTACACCCTGTTCTTCATATCCCTTCAGGTTATAGTTGTCCACTTCGGTAGTATTAGCAACATAAACCTAAATCCTTATACAAATTATTGTTAAAATTAAATTGGTACCTACCTATTATAGGTGACACCAACACATGGTTGGCAGTTTACCTATAATCTATTTTCAACATTAATTATTAATTTATAAATTACCTACAGAGCTGCTATGGGCTGCTATCGCTACCTATATACAAATTCATATGAACAGAAATATTGTCTGTTTCTTTGATAACGGTAACCTTTTAAATTATTCTGTCAACAATGGCTTCACCCATACAGCTTTAATATTATTCGTATTATAAATTTGACAGTAACTCTGTTTGTACGTTTTCACGGCTAAACTACTACTACTACTAGCTACTTTTTGTCGCGGTAGCACATTCTTGTGGGATTATTATCGACATCCACGCGGACAAGCCGCGGAAGCTAAATAGTTGGTTCATAAGTAAAATTCAATTCCATAGGACTCCATCTGGTAAGTATACACACAACTTAGGAATTAGTGTTAGTACTTAGATCTACTAGAATAATTACTCCAACAATTTATTAGGTACACCACGCCACCACAGTGAGTGATCTGTAAAGAAAGAATGAAAAATTGTTTATTCTGCACAAACAAAACTCACATTATAAAAAGTTGACACAAATTACACACATACAAACTAGCCAAAGGCCTCGTATTCAGCATTTAAAAAGTTTTTTAATGTTGTCCATTGCTTGTTGTCACTCAGCACCAAAGACAATAAGCAAGCAGGCTGTAAGCTTGCATTCAATGCCCCCAGTTACACACGCATGGTTTCCCCGTAGGTTTGTGCAAAGGTGTACCTATAGTACAACCCCCTGGGTAGTCCCCAGTATTGACAAAAATTATGGAAACTAAATATCGCTCTTAAAAAATAATTATTCGAAACCATGGAAACCTCAAGTGCACGAATTCGAATGTTAGAGAAAATTCAGTTAAGAGTATTGCAAATTAATGTCTGGTAAAATCGCTACTACTTCGTTCGCTAGCAACGCGGAGCATGCATCGTACTAAATGCATTAGTCGAATTAGTCCACTGAGGCATGGCAAAAAATTCAATTTGCCTTCACGTTGTGCAACCGAGAAAAAAATGGGGCTAGCCGGTAAAAATTATATCCATTTTTTCGGAGAGCCGGTCCGAGAATAATAGGGGGTACGGACGCTTCACAAATCGGATTAATATTCGCCTTATAGGGAATCGTTAATAAGCCTGCAAGATAAGAGGAATTAAAGAATTCTGCGGATTATCGTTACTCGGGAAGATATTTAGCCCGATCGATTCATTGGAAATACAAAAGTATTTTTATATCCATTGCAATTTTCCAAGATTTTCTTTTTTGAAAATTTCTACGTGTAGCGTAACGTAACCCAAACCTGGATCAGTACTTGTTCTAGCTTTGAATTACATCGGCCATGTAGGTTGTAGACGTTAAAATCGAAAATGAATTCAAGTATATACAAGGTCATTCAGACTGCCCCAAAGTCACGACTGTAATGTAAAATTTTGGTTTACCCTGATATTTATTTATCTTTTACTCTCTGAATCATCTCAGCATACACACTCAAAATTTAAATTGTAGTATCAGCCAAGTCTACAGTTCACCTTCCGCCTGACACAGGTCCTCACCGGACACGGTTGTTTCGGGAGGTTCCTGTTTCGCATAAAGCGGGAGGAAACGCCCGGGTGTCACCATTGTGTGGATCGCCCGGAGGACACGGTGTAGCATTCAGTGGAGGTATGCCCAGCATGGGCGGAGCACCGCAGTGTCCTTGCGGAGGCGATTGGCGGCGGCGATCTCTCGCGTCCGGCCCTGGTCCAGGCCATGGTACGGAGCGAGAGGGAATGCAAAGCCGTCACCTCCTTCTGCAAAGCAGTAATGCTCGCGAAGGAGGAGGCGGAGCGCGTGAGGGAGAGAGCCTTGCGCCCTCACGCCCCCACTAGCCGCCGCAGGAGACGCCCTGGGCGTCGGGAGTCGCCTGCAGATTCCCGGCCACCGTAGGCGCGGGCTTGCGGACGGCGAGCAATGGGTAGCTCGCCGTCCGTTAAGGACCAGGCCCGGATCAACGGCGCGATGTGTTTCACGCGCGCCTCAAAGAGATGTCAGCACAAAGTGACGGGGTCCGATAGGGCCGACGCCTCAGGGTCGCGGGTTATTCTAAAGAGAAAACCGTGGCCCTGGCACAGGCAACTGAAGGAACACGGGTGGGTTTTAGTCAGTAAAAGTCTGACACGCCCTCCCGCTCCACCCAGAGCGGGAGAAGTCATTTGATGATTTACCACCCGAAAAAAAAAACAAAAAAAGCCAAGTCTACAGTGTTACTGTTTAATGTAGTTCCTTCCTAAGTTTCACAGTTTTGTTCCCCCGATATTGATTTTTAAAGCTTTTTAGTAAGCTCAAAAGCAGCAGGCGCGTATTGGATAAAAATCTACCGTTTGCCACGTATAAAAAATGAGAACAAAATTGTTTCTATGATAAAGGGATTTACATTACTTACATTAAACCAAAAAGGTAATCTATTTCTCATAACAGTAGGTAAACCATTTGAGCAACCAAAGCTGAAAGATAGACCCACCAGGTTTAAAAATGTGATTTTGGAAATTAAAATTAGCATTGTACAGACTGCCTCATTGGTGTAGTGGTCGCAAGAGATACTGCTGAGCCGAAGGTCCTGAATTCGATTGCCAGGTAAGACAAAGTGTTATTGGGTTTTTCGAGCTAGAATTTCTGAGTAGCAGCCCGGAGTATGGATTAGTGCCCGGTTGATGTCAATAGGCTCGCCCCCCTATTGCATGGGACTTAAGCATAACTGGCGAAATGTGGGTGTACTGTAGGTACACCTCTGCCTAACCCTTCTGGGATTACAGGCGTGATGTTTTGTTATGTTAAATTGACATTATTTTTATCTGACAATTAACAATCATTAATTCAAAATTATATAAGCTAACAACTACTTGCTCAATATTTCTTTAAGACAATAGTCACATGGCACGGAAGTGTTTCTAAGGTAAAACAAAAAAAAACCTTCAAGGATTTTAGTGAACAGTCAAAGGGCTAAAAAACCGGTAAATTAATACAGTATTTTAAAATTGAACAGATAAATACTCATATCGTAGTATCTACCTAAAGATTTTTTCTCATTCACCTAATCGTGAATAAATCGTACGCAAAAGACTACCACTAGTTTTTTTTCAATGTTATGTTCGTTCAGACGTTTTTGTATATTTTTATTAAAATTATTACTCGCTTTTGCCCGCGGCGTCGCCTGCGTTTATGGTGGAAAATATCCCACGGATTGAAAAGTACATACCCTTTGTGTTAATCCAGGTTATAAACTTTCTGTGTGCTAAATTTTATCCAAATCCCTTCAGCCCTTTTTGCGCCAATCCAGAACATACATGCAGACAAACAGAAAAACGGACAAAAATATACATCTAGAAAAACAAAGAAACAGCCAAAAACTCTAAAAACTATATTATGCCATCAGACTCGTTCCCTTAACCTCGTAGCAACATTTTTTTTCAAAAATATTCAAAGTGGGTTGACTAAAACTGGCGCAATATTCCGAGGTATTTAGAAAAACTGCGTTTAAGAGTGATTTACAAGCACTTTTTAACTCCAAGATCTCTTATTCAATTGATAAAATAACTTTGCTTTCAAAGGTCTGGAGTAATTAATGTGCATACGTTATAAAATACTCTTTAAATTTTGCGTCAGCAAATGGTCCGAATTTTGGACCTTGTAAAAGTGCGTACCAAGTTTTTTAAATAGTGTTTTTTTGGTTATTTCTCTACCGTCTATGTAATTATATGAGTTAAACTATTTCAAGGATTATATTTTCAATCGAAAACACTTAATTTTTATTATGTTTTACTAAATAAATCAAGGTGAAAATACATCTTGAAAATACCACGGCATTAGGTGCCAAATCTTTCAGCGACATAGCGATTTCAGATTCTTGACTTCTTTTTAATTTTCAGGGTTGTTTTATGATTAGGTCCTTGCCGCTTTGGGTTCGATGAATATTTAAATCTATTTCCGGGTTATTTTTTTGCGTTTCATTCACTAATACGCACTACTAGCACATCATAGGTGATCTATTTAGGTATTTTGTTAATTACATTATTTTTTTGTTGTTAATTTGGAATGATAAGAAGGAAAATGTAAGTTCATACCTATACAATTCGATGTATTTTTTTTCTAGTAAAATATTATATTTACAAAGATTTTGCAATTATGTATTAATGAGCATACACATAAAAATATGCAAAGATTTTGCATTTTTTAATTGTCTAAAGGCTATTCCGATGTAAAGGTCGGGGTAAAGGTTCTCTGAGCCCCTTATCCTGCGGCATATACAAACGTAAAATACAGAGTGTTCAAAATTTTACGCAGCATGGTATGCACATTCCTTTAGTTTTAATGACACGTAGGTTCCTGTTTCCCTTATAAAAGCTTATCAAAAAAAATGTGTTTGGTGATGTCTCAAAGTTTCTTCACATTAAAACTACACAAAAAGTTAATACCTATTGAAAAATTACATTAGAGCAATTTTTTGTTCCACATACTTCAATATTTATTTAATTTTCTACTTAACTATGAAACGTGTCCTTAAATGAAGTCAAGTAATGTATAGTTTAATATGTTATATATAATTAATAAAACAGGCATTTCATCTTAATAACTGAATATTGTGACATCAATTTCTTAGAACAATAAAACCTCATCTAAGAAGACTTAAGATTTAGGAACAATTAAGAGCAGGGCGACGTCTGAATTATCCATACAAACGTAATACCGAAACCATTTGCAATATAAGCATATTTCCACCACATTATGCTTATATTCGGATTAAGACAGTATTTATCTAGGTTCCTACATCTTTTTTTTTGCAAAATACTTATCTTAAATGAAGTTTAACCTAATTGGATTTCACACTTTTTTACAGCGTAAACGATATGTTTTCTTATCGTTTTTTTCTGTACTATAAACAACAATATCTGTAATTTTATTGCAAATTCGTAGTCGACCTGCTCTCGTAGAATGGCCGGGTTTTGTCGATGGAAGAATATACAAAATTACAGATAGATTAAAAATGATTTTATTTCTGTAAGTAGGTTTGAACAAACACTTTTACACGTCATTAATATTTTAAAAACTATAGGTCATCAATGGTTAGGTTACTCGATACCAAATATAAGGCCAATCTAAATCCAAGTTTACAGCATTTATAAGTCAATAGTGTCAAAATATTACAATACAATTATGCTAATAAATACGCACGCCCAGGACAATAAAGTAATCGTCTAACACTGACAACAAACACGGAAAACCCCGGCGCGGCGCGCGGCGGGTAATACGTTGTGGTAAATCGGTTATGTGTGTGCTTGTGCGAGCGATACACATCTACTACCCTGAGCAGTACGACCACGCACACATTAACATTTGCTTGAGGTGTTGAGATACCGGCATTATAAAGAAATTTCCAAAAAACGCATTACTAGTCTGTAGATTTACAAACGATTCCCCAAAGTCGTCAACAAAAACAACGCAAATCTTGAACTTACCTAATTACTAATAGATAGAAATATCTTCAGAGTCGTTACGAATGAATGGAAGGTACAGTTAGTACAGTACAGCTCATAATAGCTATCTATCTACTCACACAGTCACACACACACGGCTGCGTACCGCGTCCCTCTCTCCCTTCTTTTGTCAAACAGAGATAGCAAAATTCCGAATCCGGCCTCGAATTTCTATAACGTGCGTTGTTCGTCGCCCCCTTAAGCTCTAAATAAAAAAAAATGAGTTGAAATAAATAAAATAGTCGGAATAAGTTGCCTCCGATTTCTATATAATATTTAATTAATTTTGTATACAGATCCAGATCTAATAGCCAAACCAAGACAATAAATGCTAAATTTTCTCTTCTACTATTAAGTAAAAATACCGCTGACTCTTCCTTTTTTTTTTGGGTTGGTTATCATCAAATGACTTCTCCCGCTCTTGGTGGAGCGAGAGGGCGTGTCAGACTTTTACTGACTAAAACCCACCCGTGTTCCTTCAATTGCCTGTGCCAGGGCCACGGTTACTCTTTCGAATTACCCGCGACCTAGAGGCGTCGGCCCTATTGGACCCCGTCATTTTGTGCTGACATCTCTTTGAGGCGCGCGTGGAACACGACGCGCCGTCGTCGACCCGGGCCTGGTCCCTACCGGACGGCGAGCTACCCATTGCTCGCCGTCCGCATGCAAGCCCACCGCTGACTCTTCCCGACTTTACAGTTTTAGCTTCGTTACTATTTTATTATACGTACTCATATACTATATCTATACTTATGTATGGATATAGATTTACGCAACTTTTCAGCCATGTTTTAGTAATAAGTTCAATTGCATTGCACAATGCATTTACTCATTCCTAAATAATAATTGGACCACGTGTCATCTAACTTTGGTTTACATATAAACCAATGGGCAATGTCCTTATTAATAGCTAGTCTATGTATGTTTGTATGAGCACACTAGATTACAAAGGTCAATGGTTAAATCATCGTTTATAATTCCTCGCGATAACAATATTATCACCGCTGGGGCTATGAACACTAATTATGTTATTGTACATACTCGTATATTATTTATATTTTATTGTGCACGCATTTGCTCACGCGGCGTTTGATAATATTTAAAAATGGATGCCTTTCATGACTATTTAGGTACTTTACAATTTCTTCTTTCTCTTCCCTTTTTATATAAAAAAATTAATTGCTCTTCGTTAGTCTCGCTCGAACCTGAAAAACCCTGGACCGATTGTGACTTAACTTTTTTTAAGTGGTTGCGTGCACGCCGGAGAAGGTTTTAAATGGTATTGCAATGCATGCTGGGTAGCAGCTGGTAGGGATAGATTTTTCAAGTAATTACGTCTAGTCTAACTAAACTTACATAATAATGCACCAACAAACACATGTTTCGCTTTTGTAATCAGCTGAGCTAATAAAAGTAAGAATTTATTTATTTATTTTCACAGAGGGGTAAAAATTTACCGTTCATATTTTGTAAATATTAGGGTGCATTACTCGATTGGCTCTCACACTCCTTCCTATCCTAAGGGCACGTCCACTCTACCATTAAAGCGCCACCCGGTCTATTCCTTGACATGCAATGGTCTTTGTAGCACCATGAAGCATGAGGCTTCAGGGCTAGTGCAAATCTTGGGGTTCATTCGATTAATCGAGTCTGGTCAAACCACGCTGGGGTCGGTGCATTTCATTCATTCATTCATACATATTTTGTAAATATTACGTGGATGTTTATTTATTTATTTATTTATTTATTAAAACTTTATGCACAAGTAAAAAAATACTGTACAAAGGCGGACTGAGGCATTTTCTACCAGTCAACCTTAGGGTGATGCAGAGACAAAACATGGTAGGTGCAACAAAAGGGATAGATAACTCGAAAAAGAATACACTACTAAAACATAAATACTTAAATACACACATATAAACTGATTAAACTTTGTCAGGAGAAATAACGATAGGTAGATGAGAAAACGAATCCAGCAAATCAGCGTTGAGATGATTTAACAAACTTCTCACGAATATGTTCACGAGCCTTCACTTTGAAAGATAACCGACTGGTTGCCATCCTGATGTTCAGAGGGAGCGCATTCCAAAGAAAGACCGCCTGGACAAATAAAGAAGAGTGAATAAAACCAAAGCGGTGAGAAGGACATCGTAGAAGACGATTGTTGGTGGAACGAAGATTTTTACTATGAGCAGATGTTTAATATAGCTGCGTTAAAGTTCAAAGACACATATACCTAGCTACTAGGTACCCGTGTATCCACGAATGCCAACCGCATACATTACCGACACATTATGCGGTTGAAGCTATAAAACGGATCCCTTGACGTTCTAAGGATTTTTACAAACGCGACTAAATCTGAAACGGGCTTCTTTCCGTGATTCTTTATCACTCCGAAGCGTTTATATCACATTACAACGTTACCCAAAGATTTATGATGATTTTCCCACTCTTTCGCTTGTTTTACATGTTTATATTCTTAGGACGTTACTTTAACGCGTTCATCTCGTAAATTTAACGCAATAAAGTTTACATTTACATGATAATTTGGTATAAATCTTGTATTTACATTTCGTTACGCATGTTTTACTTTGAGTGATCGTACGCTCGTAAGTTTTATGTCTTCGAAAAAATCACATAAATGTCAAAGATTACGTGCAAACATAAAACTGTCTTATGAATGATATTGTTTTGACTTGAAAAATATTAATATATCTAAAGTTATTAATTTATTTCTTAATTTTTTCGGAATTGTAGTAAATTTTCGCGAATATAATGTTAACTTCATTTTGACCATAGATAATAAAACCACAGACTTTGGTTTTGACCTTGGTTTTCAGACTTAGATACCGATGATTCTGAAATTCTTATTCTTAGATACTGACATTCTTTTTTGAGGGCAACAGCGTTGACAGCGCTACTTTAATACATTCTGATCGAAGTTATTTTAGTATCATTAAATGTTGTCGTGAGTAGAGATAATGGTGGCCAGTTTTCTATCAAGGAAACGTCGATCTAAATGTTAGTACATAGATGCTATTAATTTTTCATATTCACACATGCGCATATGCAATGTGATTAGTTTTTCGCATGTGTGCTCAGTGTCGGATCGTCGGCGTCGACGCCCGCGCAGTACTGGCTCCAAAGTCACCTCCCCAACCTTGCCGCGGCGGGTTAATCTTCAGGTTGTTGACCGGTTCTATAGATTAAGTATCTTCATTGTATAGGTTACGAATTACAACACGTAAACGAACGCATCCGAAACACTGTGGGTGACATGTGCAAGGCCCGAAGAATGGGATAAAAAAACGATTATGCATATGTTAGAAGACACTGGAAAATAACTTGGAATGAAGAAAATAAATCGAAATGGGTTTCAATTTAAATTTGTTTTCTTTTTGTGAAGAAACCAAAGGGTCAGACCCGATTTAGGTAATTGTCACCTTCAGAACGCAGGTCTGATGATCTCTTGAACAATAATTAGTACTGACGTCGGCGGACATGAGGCAGGTACCTAAATGCTTAATGAAGCTCAAGGTGATCCTTCAAGCGGCAAGTCATCTCAAAACAATAGTCCTAAAAGACTTGATCAAATATAGTTAAAAGCTTTCTTGATGAACGATAAGATTTCGACATTATAATCTTAATCAGTTCATTAACCTGGCGTTAGTTTTGATTCGGACTTGCAGTCGGGTCTTTGTTATCTCTAGATATTACAGGTGGAAGGCTTGGTACTTCTAGTTATCAACGGCGTAGATCTCTATAACATTGAATTAGTTTGTTTGTTACGCTTTCAAGGTTAAACGGCTGAAGCGATTTTGATGAAATTTGGTACTTTCTATCGGCATACCACGCGGTCGAAGCCGCTGGCGGAAGCTATCTTATAATAGGTACTTTCCAGCATTTCCCAGAAATATTAAGGAGGAAAATGATTTTATTTCAAGCGACATTTTATGTCTTCTATCTTCAAATTACGAATTCCTGCTGTGCCATGACGGTAGACAGAATTTATTGATTGTCATCTGCTACGATCCTACTCGTGCTTATAATTATTTTTTGAGTCATGATCAATCACGAACTCATCCACAATTCCACATAACGTACCAACACGAGTGACATCCTAATTGACACCAGTTTTTTTGCCACATTGGTATTCAATGGATTATTCTGCTTTTATCTAAGTGCTGCAGCTTTGTTGTACAAGATTAATCACATCACATCTATAAATAATTTTGTTAGCTTTATTTCCATAGCGATCTAGGAATGCAAGAAAAACGTTATTCATTATTCAGTTACCTTTCCGCGCTGTATGAATCAACAGACTGAAGAAAATGGGTTGCTATGGTAACCGTATCTCGTGTACTCATCTTTATTCTAAGCGCCGATTTTTCTTCTTCATTTTTCGCTAACTGAAAAGGCTCTTTAAAGCCCCTTTATAAATTAGGAAAAATAATATTTTTATATTAGTGTGCCCTTTTCCATCAGCAAAAATGACGAACTTCCATACGTTATTTTTACCCCTTTACGAATTTGATATTTTGAAATTTAGCTCGAAACTCTTTTGCACATTTTTTTTTTCATTTGTACGTTGTTTGTCTATTAATGAATTAATTTAAGATTTTTCATTTTTACATTTGTTAGATGATTTCAAATTGTTTTTATCAAAGAGAATTGGGTGAAAACCCAATATGACTTGTGTATAATATTTCTATTGGACGAGAAGGGTCTACGACGCTACCGTACGGAAGCTACGCGCTACGCGTCGTAGTTGGTCACTTTAAGAGACACATCCGTATAATTACGCATAGTAACAAATCTGTCGGTATTTATATATAAAGGTAGAAACCCGCTTCAAAAATTCTTTGCTCGCAGCCAACGCATTACCAGTTACTTCTTTTATTGTATTACAATTTGCGAGCTCCTAGTTTTACGCAGAGCGTGTGCGTGCTAAAGTTAGAGATGTCAGTAACCTCTGATATCTTTATGAAACTGGGTTTTTGGGGTATGACGCTATCAGATCAGTATTAAACATATACTTAAGTGCAAGCCCAGCCCCTTCATTATGTATAATCCCTTGTATTCATTCCTGAAATTGTGTTTTTGTACCTACTAAGTTTAGTGAGGCATTAAAATACTGTAATTATATTTAGAATGTTGCACTTCTCTCAGCCGATTTTTGGGCGTAGCGTCATACGTCCGGCAGAAGAAGTCAAGGCCGTTCGTTCTCAAGTTTAATTCGGCATTCGGCTCCAATCGGTCGCTATCGGCTACCGTATTTTAATTCGACACAATTAATGTATAATTCAACAGTGGTTTTATTACGTTCGGATGAAAAAAAAAAATCAGCATGCTTATTAACCAACTGGCAGTTAATAATAGGCTTCTGCGTGACGTAAAAATTATCTGTAATAAAGACCTCTGGTTGGATGCTAACTCTCAATAATAAAACTGCGGTATTGATAACGAAAATACCTTTTAAAAAAAGGAGGCATCCGAAGATCCGAAAATATAACTAGACGTGGTTACAAAGATGTGGAAATACATGAATCAATCTGAAAAGTTGTTGAAATCTATATTTATACCTACTACCATTCAAGTCAACCATTAAATATTTTGAAGAGCTCAAAAAAAAATACAAAGAAGAACTAATCGTCACAAGCCCTAAGTAGAAAATGTCAATTAATGACAGGAAAATACTGAAAACTATAGGCTGAACAATATAACTCCTGACGAAATCCTTTATTATTCGGAATCAGCGAATACCTTGATATAATAAACGCCTCTTTTAAACTGCATCAATTCTCTCTTGACCAATGACACTCATAATTTTAAAGTGCCAGCACTAAATAATTCACCATATAAATTGGCGAACATCAAGGGCTAATAGGTTTTATTGAAATTCTAGTGAACCGGATAATTTCCACAATTAACATGAAGACGTGGTTACGAATGCATGCTCATGTTACATGCAGCGCGTGTTAGACCGTCCCCAATTTGCATTAGCGTCAATGTCATAAGAAACCTAATGGATAAGCTCAGAGGGGAAATTTCCTTATTTTTAAAAACGTTCGCATTCTAATTTCGATTACAATCTGTCAAAAATACCTCTATTTTACCTTCATTTGTGACAAGTATTTGACATTGATTGTCGCTGTGATGAGATTGTGACTTGAATTGGAACGTTTTTTAAGTACGAGAATTGTCCTTGATTAATTCTTAAACCCGCTTGCTTCGCACGGTTTTAAGACCTGAAAAAAATAACATCGAGATTTATAAATTATACAACGTGTAACAGAATAAGCGCAAGACCTGAAAGTAGTGTGCTCGGAATCAGCTTCTGAATCCATTTCCGTCATTATTTGTATGTGTTAATTTTTCCCAGAAAAATCTTTAATTTACCTGAAATTTGTACCACTGTGTCGTAACAAGGTAATATTTGATTTTAAAATTTAAGCCTTATCACACAGGAATAAAGCCTTTTCAAATGCACGACCGAATTTGCAACTCACTCATAGTTATCCTATGTGTAAAGCGCCTTTAATAAAATAGTCAATTCAAGGAAACTTAAACCTTATTCCAAAGCAGTACGTCTTATTTAAATGCAAAACCAAATTTGTAGTCCGATCATAGCTTTCATACACACATAAACATTGCTTTTTATTACATTTAAGCTTGTCCTGTTAAAAAAGAAGTTAATTTAAGGAAATTTAGATCTTATCTCAAAGAAATAAAGCTTTTTAATTGCGCCACCAAATTTGTAGATCGTTTTACACATTCGTTTGTTCAGAAAAGCCAAAATATTAGAACATTTGTAGTACTTTTTCTGCAAATGAAATATTATTGTGAAAGAGCGATATGTATTAATTTGCCGACTTACACCTTTGACGTTTGACATGCCGACGCACGCGCCGCCACCGCCCGCCTCACATCAGTTATTCTCCGGCAGCGACAAGTGTTCCCGAATTTAATTTTTGTTGCTGTCACATTTAATTGTTTACGCGCGCGATGGCATTCCAGTACACCAATATTCAGTACACCGGACACTGGCTCGTTGCAACGAACGATATGATACTAGAGTGAGCGCCAGGACAATGTTAAGTGCAACTCAGCGTCTGAGGGACTCCGGTACCTTTCGTCCTAACACGGCCATAGATAGAGGGGCGAATGTGCACACTACTCGCTTACAAGCAACAATATTAAATTATTTTGACGAAAACCCAGGGAAGAGCACAAGAGAAGCAGCGCCATTATTCGACTGCGGCCACATGTACGTGTGGCGAACGTTACGCGCTGATGGTGAACTCCCGTATCACCTGCGACGTTGTCAGGTGCTGACGCCGAACGACTACTTGCCACGTCTGGAATTTAGTAGATGGTTGTTAGAGAACTGTCAAGGAAACACCATCTGGACGGACGAGAGCACCTTCACGCGAGTTGGCATTTACAACCAGCATTTGTGGAGACATGAGAATCCACATGCATGCCGTGTTGATTCGTTTCAGCACAGGTTCTCCGTGAACGTGTGGGCGCGCGTCATAGGTACACGCGTACTCGGCCCTGTTTTTCTGCCGAGGTTAACTGGAGATACCTACCTACAGTTCTAAGTTTAATTTACATCTAAGTTTAATATAACTGTTTTCTACACATAAATCTTCTGTAATAAATTTTATAAATGTGTTTAGAAGGACAACGCGGTCCCTCAGACAGACATGAAAAGCGACTTAAATTTTTATAATGATTTTATTTTTATAATTATTTTTGCCATTGCTTGCATCCTTAAGCACAATGTGTTGCGTGTGTTACGCAAACATCAAATTTTCACAACAAAAATAAAAGTCGTTTCCCAGCAATTTGTATTCAATGTTTGATGTACGGAATGCGTATTTGTCGGCTTCAGGATGGGTCTTTTTACACACTGTATAGATCCTATCGATTATAAATGCGAAAGTAAGTTCGCTTGTTACGCTTTTACTTCAAACGGCTTAACGGATTTGGATGAAATTTAGCACACACATACTTTTCAGTCTGGATCGCAGAAGTCGCGAGCAACGGCTGGTAAAGAACATAGGCACTCTGTAAAGTGATAATGCAATTAACAAAAATGGGATTCTGATTTCGGTGACTGATACAAAATAACATCATCATGACGATCATAGAAAAGGGTTATGTCGATTTAAGAATAGACAAAAAGACAGACGAATAAAAGAAATCGGCCATTTTGTCTACTCTGACTGTCATTTGTCTATTCTGCCGTCGACAAACTCAGTGATGCTACGCGTTCTGGTCCTTGCCCCATGCGTATATTCTCAAACATACGCTACCGACGTTCGTCGTCATAGTTTTAATCCAACATTTTCCGCGTGCACTACCACATCCGCGAATGCTCAGTGCTATTTATAACTGCGTGGTCGTCGAACAGTGGATAGCCGATCGCAATGTATGCAAATGGTCTGGTGGCACAAGTACCGCGGAAATCTTTAAGTGCTGCCGACTATTAACGAATAGGACATACGCCCGGATCTTGAAAAAAAGTGTAGTTTTACTACCTCTGCAGTTTTATAGCTGCCATCTTAAGATCCTTATCGTGCATTTGTAATAAAAGGACACGAGGACAAATTAAATAAAAATAGCTCCACTCGTAGGGAACGGTCAATCAAACAATTTTTTCTCTCCCCAAATGAATTCAAATAACCTTTAGAAGTGATTGTTTTTCTCGCTAAATTTACAATCATCAATAAACTCATCCAATTTAAGTTTACTCGTATCAACAGTTTTAACTTTTATATGAGAAAATGACAGTCAAATAAAATCGGGAGTTAAAATAAAAATTTACACGGAACAAGTATAAAACCGCCCGGGCACGCATATACCCCACACGAGTTAAGCACAATAAAAAGTGTTGCCATCTTTCGCCAAGTTCCAACTTGTTATGATCAGAAGGTAGAATGCGATCTGCGATGTGAAACGCGCTTTGTGATCGTGTAAACTTTTGAATCGCGCTTCTGTAACGTCGCAGCAAATTCCCGTCAATAAAGCTTAGACAAATATAATAAGTTGAAAGTTTCGTCCGATGAATTATAAAAGCGTTTCACACGTTTGCAATTAGTTAGAGTTGTTAAATACTTGCGATTCTATGACGAGTATGTTAAGCATGGTAGTTAGTCAATTATTGATGTTTGCGATTCCGAACAGCTTTTGTGTTCGAGGCTTTGCTTCGCTAAGTACGGATCGCATTTAGCGTTCTCTTTTTAAACTTTACTCAGTCTCTTTTTGCAGTTTGTCGAAAGTTTTCCTTCCTGTAACATTTTACCGTGTAGCAGTTTCCACGGGGGCGATCACATCGAGTTAATAAGTTCCCGTTTCGATGGCTCCTACGTTTTAAACTTTTAGGATATGAGATAACAAGCTAAGAAAGGGAGACGCCGATTTGGCTAAGTCCACTTTAAGATCTCAGTGGATTACGTTGTTGCCTTCGGTGAATTGGAAAATCTTTTCTTTTGGACCAAAGCTTGTTAAAACATTGTTCGCAACTTTTACATTATAATACAAGCACATTCACACTTCATAATTTCCGCCTTTGTTAAGGCTTTTAAATATTTTTATACACTTAAGATGAAAATTAAATCAAAAGAATGGCGTGTAGAATCTATACGGCTTTCTGCACTATAGATTTCTTAGTTTTATTGCTGAAATGAATGATGGAGGAACAAACGAAGTTCATAGGTATGTTGGAAGGTAATAAAGTGTGGAGTTAGTAGTAATAGTACCCACCCACAGCAATAATGAAGCACCTACCTACATTTGTTACAATGAGTTAAAGACTATCTGCTCCTTTGGTCAATACAAGAGATAGGAATAAAACTAAATCATCGTCCAACCATATCCTAGATTCATCCATCTAAACTGTCGCCAGTTTGTTATATTGGAAAGTCAGTTGTCGAATTTTCGCGAAGTTTTCGCGGAAATTCCAATGTACTTCGGCCGAGCCGTCGGGCGCCGTCGTCGGCTGACGACAGCCGAATGAATGAGCTGAGGGTCCGAAAACCTACGATGGGAACTCATTCCTCTCTACATTTTCCAACATTGTTTGTCCTTTTCTAAAGACATGGAATAGATAAAGTGGGAGATAGTCACTCAAATAAGCGAGATTCCTGACGAGTTTGAAGTTCATGGTAGTGCTTAACTTTTCGTGCAGGCTTGCAGTGCGGTATCCTTTATTTGACAAGGTAATTAAATTAGATTAGGCCTTGCTGCTTCCGCATTTATTTGAATGAAATAAAAGCGTCAAGGGTTCCCAACATCTTAGTTTACAATATAAGCATAAGTTTCGTTATACTAGTATTTAAATGGTTTAATCATTTATTAACCTTTCCTTATTACATAACATAACATAACATCACGCCTTGTTTCCCCGAAGGGTTGGGCAGAGGTGTACCTATAGTACACCCACATTTCGCCAGTTATGTTTAAGTCCCATGTAATAGGGGGCGAGCCTATTGCCATCTACCGGGCACAAATCCAGACTTCGGGCTGCTACTGAGAAATTCCAGATAGAAAAACCCAATAACACGTTGCCCGATCTGGGAATCGAACCCAGGACCTCATGCTCAGCAGTAGCGATTGCGACCACTAGACCAACGAGGTCCTTATTCATAAATTAAAACAGACAGTTCCTCAATGCATTCACATATTTATTTCATTGCATAAAATGCTTGTAGGAAACGGGAATACATTATTTTGAGGAAAAATCTTCCTACAATAGTTTTGTTCTCACATCCCCCTCCCTTAACGTTGGCTTGACAACTTAATTTTCATGATTTCTCCATATTTCCATCCAAGCGATTGAATTTGCTTAGCGGTTTTTGCTATATGATATTTTGTTTCGAATAAAGGAAATGAATTATTGCTGTTCCCATCATTTATGGGTTGAGGGGTTGGTATCTAAGTAAAATATAATACTACGTTCAAAATACGAAAAACGTCCAAAATCCACAAAATATGTATAGAAGACCAATTTACATCAATGTAATGTTATAGAACAGTAGTTACTTCCTATTATATTCATAACTTATTCATGAACAAAGTTTCCCCAAACATTGTACTAGTTGAACAGTTTACCTGGCGCGTAAAAGCTGGCGCCCGAGCGGCCTTATATTTTTTTGTTGTTCCACACCTAAATAATCCTGGAACCTAATAGTTTTCACCTATTACCGCGGCCGCCCAAATTTATCGCTTTCGACTGTTGATTTATCTCTGAACGGACCGGATTAACTACCGCTAACTTGGCGATAGTTAAGACTGCTATCTCTGGTGTTTCAGGGCGAAAGCTCTTTCCTTTTATCTAAATTGGTCCGCTACCAATAAAGATTCTCCGACGACTGTCGTAAACCATTCTCCCCATACGCTTCATTATGGGGCAAACTTTCAGATATGATGGAACAATTTTATTGTCCACCGATGTCGCGAGATCTCTATCGGTAATGGGATTTGGTGTCGTGAGTTTTCCAGCCACTATCGGACACACCAGTATGCAGTAGTGCTTTACTGCACCTAAAAAAAATCGTGCTAACGTAGGTCAAGTGAGCTGGAAGTGAGAAGTCATTCCACCTGATAGCAGTTAATGGCGTCAATCCTGGATTGTCGCTATTAACTGCTCACCTATGATTTTAACAGAATAGCACTACAGTTTCAGCCAGATTTAAAATGTCAAGTTGCGAACTGCTTGTCTGCAACATTGTACCGTGCAACGTTGTGCGTGCCATTATAGTTCTGTTCGCCAGAGAAAGTCGCGATTTTGCATAAAGTTTGTTAGGTTACAGTATTCTACCTTTTGTGGAGTATTTTTAACTTTTAATGTCACAAATATTTCAGCGATTTTACTGTTCTTTACTCGCGTTCAGCGATTTTGCACAATGTGTTAGTACTTATACTAACAAGAAGTATAAATATCGAAACTAAGCACGGTATCAATGTAACTATTGATATCTGCATTCCGAATTCAAAAGATATTTTTGAATTTGAGCAAAGCAAGATATTTACTTTGGAGCTGTCCGGTTGCGTTTGCCTGCATAATAAATAGACATTGATTTGTCCCAAAATAAATTTTAATGTGGGCACTTACAACCCAAATGACTTAAGTAAAAACTTTAATGTGATTTCAATAAAACAAATGCATCTACAAAATTACGATCGATACTAAAACAACCCGTCAAAGGAGTAGCTTGGGCATTACCATGCCACCCTAATGGAAAATAGATTCGTTCGCCTAAGATGTATAAATCTTGTCCTAATTGAATTTGTCATAAAATTGAAAGTTTTCCCCGGCTCACAGGGCCACATTTCACCAACTAGTTTTAATCCATTCTTCTTTGAAGGGAACTTGTAACTCATTGTGAGTGCTAAGTTTGCTACGACTATTCCAGATACAATACTTTGTCTCTGCTTCTCCTACCCTTATGTAACGTTTAAAAGCAAATTCACGGTTTTGTCTTTGATAATACAACTTTAAATGTAAATATCTTTCTAAATCCGGGTTACCTTTTTCCAAAAATGATGTCGGTCGTCGTCTACTAATACGATATTTTGAGGTCAGACCATTATCAGGATGTTTTATCAAATATATCATGCGCATTGATTGATGGCGTACTGATGACAATTTGATAAACTTAAGACTTCTGTATGTCGTAAAAACGTCGCCTCATCTACTTTTCTTTCTGATATCAATATGCAGCGTTTATCGACAGATACGTCTTATTCCCATTCCTAACAGAATATTGTAGACCGTCTGGGACCGTTTACCGATTCATTCTAATGCACCTCCATGCCTTCACCGCCCGAGAATTCCCTCGTAGTATGCAGAACAATATCGATATTAGGTCCTTCATAGATTTTGTCTTTTTCTCGACAAAGTTCTAAATTGATCACGTAGTCCGGTTTAGCTAAGAATAAATAATAGAATATTAAATATGTTGAGATAGGGGCCCTTCGGCCTCGTACAGTATGTCGATTCTGTAAAAATCTCACCGTGAAGACTTGCGTGAGCTGTCACTGTCATCCCGTCTTGATCAATCCCTAGCATCAGTGGTACTGACAGCTCACTCCACGCTCTCTTCACCTAAATATTCACGGTGAGATAGTTACAGAATAGAACTACTGGACTTTGTTCTTTATTTTTTACAGTGTGTTTAGTTAAGTTTATGATACTATACGATTCACAATAAATGCTTTTCTTTCTTAGAATGTTCTCCTTTTTATCTAAAAACTACTGCTCGTTAGAGTAGTAGAGCCATTACACCCCAATAACTAAAATAATAGTGGTGCGCCTCAAACAATATGAAAAGAGGATATTACCTTTTTACTTATTATCACCGACCACGTGTTTATGGCAGCTTGTCAATGACAATATGTCTCCTTTGTGTTACAAGGATAACCGTTGCCGTGGTGTGTCTCAGGATTTGCTCACGTGTATACTAATAAATAGTTTGTACAAACATTATACCTTTATTATGTACAGAGCCTTTTATCACAAATAATACACACCTCTATTTCTGTGGAGGAATAATTCAAAGCAATAAATTCAATTATTGTTGACTGTCAATGCTGTGGACATATGCATTTTAATGGACAAACGTTTTATGGACACCTTTGTTATTTGTTCAATAAGGATTAAATTATTAAATTCTCATGATTTTTGTCCTCCTGGTTGTTTGACTGTCATCATTACATACATCATCGTATAAATAGACGTAGCTAAAATGAATGCTCAGAGCAAAGTTGCGAAATAAAAGCTATTAATGAGGGCGTAAACTGAATGCCCTTTAAAAATTCACAGAACCTATAAATTATGAAAAACAAAAATACACTGACCATTAGTAACTCTAGGTCTATTAAACAATTTCAGTTGACAAGAAACAAAATACTTAAATGACTATGGGACTTAATGCATGACACACAAAACTATAAATTAAACTTTACTACTGAAAAGACATACGAACAATATCAAGAATTTCATTATAACCAAATATTAAGACACGTCAAAGGATCCATCGTAAAAAGTTTGGCTATTCCACGGGTTTACGTATTTCGTCCCAATTACCAATTGAAAGAGTGCCAGGCCCAATAAATCAGAGGACGTACCTCCGTATTCCTCTGACATTGTAACTTCGCTACAGTTTTATACGACAGAACTATGTCAATCTAACTTTTAAGATTATCACTTCCGCGTTCGCCTACACGCTACCTTACCTTCTTGTTTATAGGGTTGGAACAACTTATAAATCTGCTCGATAAATATTGATTTTATTATTTTTAGAATCCAGGACCGAAGGACCATTTTCTTGATGAGAATGGTCCTTCGGTGTGTCGTTATCGTACAGAAAGTTTTGATTTAGTTTCTTTCTTATAACTGCTTAACTAATAACTTCTACTGAATTTTACATAACTAAATATGAGATTTAGAAAGCGATGCATAATTCTTAACATTGCACAGTTCTGTTCCAAAGTTAGAAAATAATATCATATAGTCCAGACGTATTCTCGGTTAGTGTGATATCAGTTGCATCAAATGTGAGAATGGTCGACAGCCCTACATATAAGCCTACTGTCCAGCGATGCAGTGCTACGCTACGCAATCGCGAAGTTTTTATTATTATTACATAGGTTTTGTCTTTTGTTTGTAGAATAGAATGGCATTTGTATAAAATAGTTTTCTTTTCGAGCTTTAACGAGGGCTTCAGGAACTGTTTTTGTTTCAAGTATAACTTTGATGTTTTGATTATACATCAGAGTTCTTGGGCATTATTTAATTAATAAAATTTTCAGTAACTTACCTTTTACTATGGGCTAGATTTGTAAACAATTTCTACCTTGTCATAGTTCCCTAGGGTGCCAATCCATGGCACAAGCAAAAATTGAGATATTTTTATTTTGGATTTTCCGTAGCGTAGCATAGCTCCGTGGGTGGAAAGTGATCGCAAGCCAGTGGCGTCAGTGTGGCGCGCGTTCCCCCGCTGCCGAAAAAAGTTGCAAGTCGATGGGCGGCGCCGGCGAACATTCAAATTTATCGATTGTCCCGCGCTCCTCATTACAACATTCCTCAAAACTTACCCACTCACCAACTTAGCCCTTTAGCCCCACCACTATGGCCACATTACTTTTTATACCCCCACCAATGTAGGCCATTTTTTCATCGTCAGTTATTATTGTCTGTTAAACTTTAAGTGCTTGGCGGCTAACTTTCGATGTCTTCGTGATTTACGACGAGCCGTTTCGAAGTGTTTTATCGAGCATAAATGTAAGTTCGTTACTTGTTGAGACTGAAGGTCGAAGCGGGTTATGATCGTGGTATTAGTGGGTCAGTGTTTTATAGGCAGCTTCAATGCGTTGGATGGTCTATTTTCGTTATCATCGTATTGTGCAAATAGCGTCCAATCCAGCTCAGCTCATTCGCTCTATTAAGAAGTCGTCGCTTGGAACTCATACGGTGAAAAGCGTTCGTAATTTGAAATAGTGTTAAGTGGAGGAACGAAGGTTATATATCTAGTGAAGGAAGGAGTGATGTCGTCGAACAGTAGTTTCGCATCTGCGGGTGTGCAGGGTAGTGAGGTGGGGGGGCAATGATCCATTAATCTGGCAGAAGCCCATGTGGCGCCACCGACGTACCTGGCGACGCGACGCACGGACGCCTACCTAACGACACAGATCGTACATTTTCAACATGTGCAAATGTGTATAAAATAAAAATTTATTGAGTGCCACACTCTATAGGGAAATTGACGTTCATGCGATCGGTGTGATAGATTAATCGTGAACGTTTCAAATGTAACGTTTTATTGTAGGAAGGTTGTTTAAAAAGATTCAGGTCTGTGGAAAATAGTATAGGTATTGTAAGCTCTTTGAAAATTTAAAACACAAAAATTATTATTCTTATACTAAATTCATTACAGAAAAAAACAAAGCTACAGAAAACCCCAGAATTAATCCTTTTGTGTGGACACAGTTTATATATTAAAATTAATTATACATTTTCTGTGTATATGAAATTTACGGTGTAGTTGAAAGAACGTTATAAAAATTATATAATTTTCACATAATCTCGATTTTCTGAAAACCCATCAATCCGTTCCTCCCCATAAATATGAAGTCAGTAAAGTCGTCAGACAGCACGCTACTGCATTATTGCTCCGCTAGGCGTAGTAGCGAGCTCCTAACTACCCCTACGCTACTTCCACTTTCTCTTGATTCCGTATATCATTCCGGGTAAGGCTTTCCGTCTATTTATTGCTCATACGTAGTACTACTGACTCACATGAATACGAACCATGGCCTCCCTACTAGGTTAATGAGACATCATTCCGCTACTACGAATCCTTGTAGACCCCCTACGCTTCAATAAAATCCTATCACCAACTACATTATTTTTTGATGTCACACTGATTTTGTAAGAGAAATAAAAGCACAACTGTAGCTCCGGTAAAACGGTATGATAATTGTGGCAATTTACGGAACGCAATTCACTAAGTGGAATATTTTACTTATCCTCCAGGCGTTCCGCAAGGCACGACTATACACCAGCTTATACATTGAGATGTATTGCTAGCATTCATTACTGTACACGCGTTCTTATTAATGTATAGGTAGCGAATAGATGCGTTCACTGAGCAATAGTGTTGTGCTTGTTGACTGTTTTGACGCGATACGTGTAGACAGCGTTATCTGTCAAGGTGCCCGATTTTCGTACAGATAAAATCGACGCGCTAACTTATCGTCCATTTCCCGTGTGAAATACGAGCTCTTTTCTAGTTTGTGCGAATTTGTATGCGAGCATGTAGCATGCAGGGTGCATCGAGTTATAGCACACGGAAACAAGTGGCGTCGCCGCCACCCATGCACGGCAACTCCGACGCCATATTTCAATCGCGAAATTGACACATAGCTCTGTCGTAACGCAAACTTTAGTGCGAAAACTTCAACCTGGCATATTTACTTAAGGTATTCTTTTCGAAACATACCGATAGCTCCTTGACGAGTGAAAACTTTTATTCATATAGATAGGTCATGCTCTAACCGGTGGAAGTTTTCACATAAATTGGCGGTCATTCGAGGCGAATATGCTGACTGAGGGGGTAACAAATATGCCAACTTGGGTTGTTATAACAGCGATATGTAAGTTCTGTGATACTTCGCCATTAAGTTTATGGAAACGACGGTCGAGATTACATCACACTTTCTGAAAGCTTTATGTAATTCTTCTTTCTTCGTCTTATACGATAGGTAGGTACAGAAATAAAAATTTCCACTTATCCGAGTATTCACATCCGTCTATTAATCAAGAAGACAGATTTTATGGCAGTTGTAGAAATTCATCTTTTGGTTCGAAAAGCGAGTGAAAAATTCGAACGCAATCTGTCAAACTGCTCCCTAATTCTAATTTAATTAGCGGGGAAGTTTTTCACGCGTGGGAGGAGACCGAACGACAATGACGCGTTAAAATGATTAATTTTTGTAGAAGCACCTCTGATGCTAGTACGGTCCCGAGTGCGCCTTGGGAACGAACGATTAATCTTTCTCTTTGCACCATTGTACCGCGATCCCGGTATTTTTTCTGTCTTACAATACCATTAAGAAACTGCCACGGCTAGTTGGTACTTCACTGCTCTTCCCACCGTCTCATCGTTAGGCCTATTGAAGGATTGAAAAGGTGTTTGCGTTCGTCTGCGGCAAAATAGGTTTCCCCTTCGGTTTTTAAAACGTTGTCTCAGAATCACTTAGGCTTCGATAGTTATTATACGCAGAGAATGAAATGTTTTAAACTTCCATCGTCATTCGCTAACAATAGATCTGAGGAAAATGTATAGAGTCATTCCTGGTTCGTTCAATTGAAAGATTCTATTTAAAAGATTTTTCTTTGGTGTCTGCAAGTTTTTGCGAGGTATCTTTTAAGGAAATGCGTTATATTTCAGTTATTAATATTAATAAATTAGTACATTATTCATTATTTCTATCATAAAATCACACTGCAGGCATCTTAGGTGGGGTCAAGAGCATGATGTGCAGATGTCAAATAAAGATCTGGGAACTCGCCAACTGTTCCGGAATTGCTCGGTCGTCTTGCATAAATTACATTCGCTTTTTATTTAAAAAAAAATACAATTAGGCATCACCGACTTTAAAGTGTAGTGTTATAATAAACTTGTAATTAGAAAAGTTGTTGTCTTTATTTCGTTTGTCATGTCACAAATGTTGGCTTACGTTAATGTTGTTTCAAATCAGAGATATTTTCGCTTAATTTGTATGTATTGTCAGTGAATAGTAATTAAGCATTGTTGAGGTAGACATACTGTAACCATTTATATACCTTAATGTAGGTAAATTATTACATTTCTTAGTCAAAGTTTTTCAAATTCAAAAATTATCATGTTTTATTGTATGAAATAGTAAATGTATGGAAAATAATATCAGGCAAATGTCCACCTCTAGCATGGCAGATGTGAACCATTTTCATTGCATTTTTCATGACATTTTCACACATTTCTTGCGTTATCTCAGTGACTGTGTCTCCGATATTTTGTTTTAATTGATGAAGGTTCATTAGTCTGTTAGCATCAACACGTCCCTTTAGATAGCCCCACAGAGAAAAGTCAGGAGCTGTTAAATCCGAGGATCTTGGGGGCCAATCAATGTCACCGTTTCTCGAAATTAATCCACCTGGAAACGTTATTTTCAATGTCTTGAATGAGTTGAGTAGAATGTTTTAATAATTAAAACACATTGTTTAGTCGTAAAACGCTCCATAACAAATTTGCCGTATCTACACAAAATAATTTCCATGAAACAACTGTCATATTTGCCGCCAAAACAAAATGTCGGCAAAAAAAAGTTTCATACTCCAAGTTGCCCACACTGTACTAAGAAGTAGTTTTATTTTCTAAAGTGCATAATTTGATTCGCTCGTTGAAATGCATCGGTCATTCCGTGATTATGTCGAGTGAAGTCATTGGACCTAATTATAATTCGATATCGGTGCGACACGGCCGAGGTCACTCGAGGGATAAGCGCTACTTCTACCCCCGGCACTTACGCTTAAGTGCTGTTCGAATGAAAAAAAACCATCTTTTGGATAAACTATTTTAGACGCTGGTATCGGTTTCGAGTTTTTGACTAAAGGAAAATGTGATTCGACAGCAGAAAACTTAGTTAAAACTAAGATTACAGATGAAAGTCTTATTCCTATAATCTAACTATAACTTTGTGTTTATTTTATCACCAATCTTACTTGGAAAGGCATATGATAATAAGTTCAAAGATGATTCTGACTAACAAAGAAAACGAACTCGAAATCTATTAAAATTCCAACAATACATATATATATAAAAAGACATGAGACCCTCTCTGATTAACGTTAACGAGTAAATAGATAAAGGAAACATGATCTTGGTATCACAGACCGTGATCTATGGGAGTAGCACGACAGGTTATCAGAGAATGTGTTTTATAATAATTATTTAATTAATCATTAGCTCAGATCACATGTTTTCCAACGACTAATGTAATTCCGGAAGTCTTGGATTTGTGCATTTTAATAGATGATGTTTGAAATCCTCATCCTAGAGGGGTTTTACTTGAATGAAACCCCTCTAGGATGAGGATTAAAAAATTATAAAACTGCAATTAAGAATACGTAACAAAAAATCTAATTGACGTCAATCCGAAGATTTTTTGGAATATTTTGTGCTATTCTGCGAAAATCTTACCGTGAAAACTTAGGTAAATTGAGCTCTCATACCACCCGATCCTAGGGATTGACAATATTGCAGTTTCACACATATTGCAATAGACCACTTCTATCATTACTCTACGAAGAGAAGACAAATCACTTTCTTAACAAAAACTCATTCTTGTCTTGAATTTTGACATCGCGCCGTAGAAATCTTTCTACCTTCTGTCATTTTCTGTTCCGTTTTTCGTTTCTATAGGTTTTCTTTTGTTTTCAATGAGACAATTATACATTCGTGTAACGACAGAATTACTATCTTTGTTTCTTTTTAACTTCTCCCACTTTTCGCCCACTCACTCCTATAAGCGTCGTACGTAGATTCCTATATACATAGGTCGTTATTTTATACGGTGTCCTCGTGTTCTTTTGTTGGCCACATTTCTGGTGCATACGTCTATTCTTCTTCCATCTTACACCTCAGCTCGGTCCAGACATTAATCGGACCATTAAAGTGATTTATACGGAACCCAGATACAAATCCAAGAATCCGCGGGCTCGAGCACGCCTGTCGAATTTTTCTTATTCTTAACGTAATGAATGAATATTGTTACTTATTTGGGAAATGTTATTAGTTTTAGTAATAATGTAAAAAAATAAAATATACTTACATCAGCAGCAGTTGTTTTTTGCGATTATATATTCAAAATAACTAACTCTGTTATGAATTTTCTTAGCATTTCCAATTAGATTCTCGACTTTTCGATCTTTCCAAAAGAAACGTTTTAAAAATGTATTTGATTTGCTTTTAGTATTAAATGTCCTTTATATTTATTACAAAAACCTTACGAGATGAGGCATTATTTATGCTTACGTAGTATTACAAATAAATCGTTGATCAAGCACAGCATTGAATACCTAAAGGATGTTTTAACAACCCACTGTTTAGTATTCTTCACTTATATTCAAGTTAGAATTATTTACCTCTATTATAAATACATTCAAAGCAGATACAAGTACAAGTAATTTCTTGTGGGTACTCAAAATTCATAACAAATTACCAAAAGTTAAACAAATTAAGTTTGTAAAGGCCTATCGCCGGCTGATGAAGTACGAATAACCTTTATTTTGTTGATTCGTGACCAATTTCCTAAAAGAATCATAACAAAACATCACGTTTTTATTCCCTGAAGTAACTAGGCAGATATGCACCTGTAGGACATCCGCATTTCGCCAGTTTAATTACCATGTAGCAGGGGGCGAGCCTATTGCCATCAACTGGGCACAAGCCCCGGGCTGCTACTGATAAATTCCAGATGGAAAAACCTAAAGACACTGCCCAATCTGGATATTTAACCAAGGAACTCATGCTCAGCAGTAGCGTTCGCGACTTCGAGGCAGTTGGTATATGTGTAAAATCAGGGTCTGCTTGCGTAGCACTCAGGCAAACTGGATTCTGTTCAAAAGTTATTTAATTAAGGGTGAATTTTACTGATAAAACTGTACGCGTTTAGCACATTTTAAACGTGTTCGAGAGCTGCCAGTGTCAAAATTGATATGAAAAGTTGACACCGACAGCTCTTGAACTGGGTTTAAAAGTGCTAAGAATCGGCACTAAGAAAGCTTATGTTCAAATGAGAGTGAAGAAATTTTTACCACGAAAACTCAATTAGGACTTCATTCTGTTGTCAAACCAGGACCAAAGTTTTCGTTCATTAGAGTTCCTATTATTCGGTTTTAAATGTTGATCCAATGATGCTTAAATAGAACAATCAGGCAGTTCGACTGGAGAAATATTGTACAGTAAGCCTCAAAAAGATGTATATAGTGACAAGAATTAATTTATTAGTCCACATTTTTTGTACCGATTGTAGAAATATATAGCTACAATTGAGTACCCAGTGTATAATTATGTTTTGTGGCTATACATTGATGAAATATTATGGGAAAAATCATGGATAATTTTTGAGGCTGACAATACATATTTCGGTTACTCAAATTTCTCAGGTGAGCACGACAAATGATTCGTAATGACGTATTCAAATCAGGCCGACAGCGGGATCCGACCTCAGTACAATCGAATTACGAAAATTCCAATGTTTTATTAAGTTAAACTTTGCTTCGGCAGCTCTAAGTGAATTTATTCCTACTTAGTTATCGGCTCGGGAAAAGTCATCTTGCTAACGTTTCGGTAAGTCGAATAATTAAATTTGTCAGTGGCGGTTGACACGTTACCGGGTTTCTTCCAAATTTCTTGGGGCCGTCACGTTTGCGACTCCCCCTGGGGCTGACGCCCCTATTGTGTAATCCCGATTCTCTAATTTGAATTATTTATTATTTGATTTCACACTTAGGGAATATTTCAAACGCTTTACATTTTTTTCTTTTACCATTTCATCAATGCTTTTGATTTCTTTGTATCGAATATCGATTTGGACTGTTGTAATTGGGTCGTGGTTTTGTTTTACTGTTTTATGTTTACATGGAACAACTGTCCTAGTAAGATAATACGTTTATTTGGCACAGTTATTTAAAACTATACTATTACAATGATCAATCAATCAATCAATTTCATAACTAAACTCTATGAAATGTCGATAGAACGTGTGCTCCTAGAATACTCTCAACTCTTCTCTGTTGCCCTCAAGAGGGGACCAAGAGATTTTAATTATCTGGATGGGCAACGGGCAACCTTCTAAGATTATTTTAACAGTGAATGTAGCTACAATCTCCTTAAAATCATTCGGTATAAATACTTGTGTTTTAAAATTGTATTAAGATACAATTTCGGTTCTTATGGGTGTAATAACGACAAAATTTTGTCCTACTTAGGGCGAAATTCACCGAAGAAATCGAACGCGTTCAGCTCATATAAACCACGTTCAAGAGCTGTCAATGCCATAATTGTTATGGAATATATATTGACACTGACAGCTCTTGAACTTGATTTAAAAGTGCTAATCGCGTTCCACGTGTACCTAAGTTAGAGCAATACTCACCTACTTATCAGCGAAGTAAACACAAAGGGACCCGAGGTTAGTAAAACTACGTAGAATATGTATCGTACGTTCGGTAGCTTCCATAATTTCATTCATCTAATAACAGTATAAAACTTTTATATGCGCATACATTCGGTTGTGACGCATTGTCTGAAGACCGAGCGAAGGACATAGGGGAGTAACTATTTTACACTTACATAACTTTCGTTGAATGTACCTTTCTGAAAACCTTCAAGAAGGTATGAAGCAATCTTTCAAAGATTTGTTTTAAAGTGCTTACGGAGGGATTTCACCAATGAAACTGAACGCGATCAGCACATAAACTAGGTTTAAGGTCTGTCAGTGACATTCTTGTCTGTGGAATATTGACACTGACAGCTCTTGAATGCGTTTTATATACGCTGAACGCTTTCAGTTTCATTGGTGAAATCGGTACTTAGGAATGAAAATGCATTTTTTTCCAAAAAGCAGTACCTAATTGAGGTACCTACTCGTAATACTTTATTAAGATGCGTTCAAAAATCTTACGCAACAACGTTTTGCAGAAATTGCCAGATATTTTACAAATGAAATGAAAATTCCTTCGATTATTCTTCTATGCACTATCATTGAATGGATATCTACCACTCAAATTTTCTTATACAATTTTGAAAACAGAGTAAAACATTAAAATATATTTTGAAGGTCCATCGTGTATGCAACGAGTATGTCAACCTAAGGTAATCATCTCGCTGAATGATTCAACAATCGGTTATACAGTGCGCTTTTCCACGTTTATTTCTTCTAACATTTAGTTCTCCTGCGAAAGCGAAAAATTATATTCAGCTTAATTTACTCATTAATAGAGTGACAGAAAATGTGTGGTTTATTTCACTTTTTACTTATAGAAATTATGAGTAAAAAATAAGTTAGGTACCTATTATCTTCAGACAATCATTAAGTAACACCGGCGAACCATTCAAAAAGTTATCAGACCAAATCGAATTTATTTTACAACGTTCGGAAACTCCCGTTGACAACACCAAAACGGCACCGAAGTTAACTATCACGTCGTAACTAATCAGCAGGCTCGTCAATTTACAGCGATTGCTCTCAGAAAACAAGCGAAGGCTATAAAGAGCGGAAATCATAAGCCATCGCTCGAAGATTGCGTAGCGCTATATAATAGCGGTGGAAATTCGACAAAATTTAAGTCGGTGGAGCATTAAAGGGGACTGTAGACAGCGTAGACGGTTAATTCACCCCATAAGGGTCGCAGTGGCGCCAAAGATCCTGCCGTAGACAAAATTCTAAGTACGATGTCTTGCCCCGGTTTGTACGACGCTTGTCGCGATGTTCATTTCACAAAGTGCTGGAATTGGCACAGTGAGATATATTCCTAATTTGAATCGTATTCACCCTATATAATTAAAAATTATACGTAGGCAGCTTGTATAATTAGGTACAATTATTTATATTCCGGTGTTTTATGTAGATAGTTAGTTATAGTTCTTACAAACGTGCGAGGTAAACATGAAAGTAAGGTAATAAAAGTGAGAATGTGGGATGTGTGTTTTATCGTTTAAATACCCGCAATTAACTGTGGTTGCGTGTAATTAAATGTGCATGAATGTGACCTATATTATTAACCCGTTAAGTACGTATAATAATTATTCACTAGTTCTGAATCACTTGCCTATACCTATCCGGTATTATGTGTAATAACTAGAAATCATTATAATGTGTGCTGTTCATTTGTATATATATTATAATTTGATGGCGTAATTTTCTTTTCATTCTGTCATCGTCTCCCCCACATTTGTGGCGACGAAAGATTTTTTTCATAAATTTTATAAATCTACCGACACAACCTCCACAGATTTATAGTATTGTATGACAAGATACGAGGCTTCATGTAAGGTTATATTCCTCGCATTCTCTGTACAAAGTACCGCGTTTGGTACCCGTTCAATCTTCACTGGAGCATGGAGAAATACGGCCGTATAAACCATAACATATACCGTAAAAAAAAACAGGTAAATAACATGAAAAGCTACGTACGTGATGTCACAGTAGCAGAAAATTCGATTAACTTAGTTGCCTGTCAGCAAACTATATATCTTTACTGCCCATAAATTATATTCGTGAAATTATTATATCGGATACATTAATATTGAGGCCTCTATAAAATAAATATAGTATATGGGATTTACCTAAATAGGTTTGCCGTATAAATAAGACGAAGTTCGGGATGAATTTGTACCGATTAAATAATAATCCTTGTTATATATAAAATATTTGCATTACAGGTACTTACCATTTTGCAGAAGTTAGGGATAAATAAATATATCTGTGGTTTAGATTTATGCTTAACTTCAAATTATCATTGTATCCAAATATTTCGGACCAAACTGTAAATCGGTAAAACCATAAATTATCACGAATTTTCACGTTACACTCGCTTTTGTAACTTGAAACTTTGCGTTGTGAGCGGGTCGAGATTTTATACATCGGTGACAGGGGCGCTCGAAGATCAACGCGGGGTTGTCACTTTTATAGCTCACGTAATTCATGGTAAGGGCTCTTGGCGACAAATCCATCAAAGCGTCGACAGGCCATTTGTTGCGTGTGTTTTCACGCTTGATAAATCGCGGGAGTTGTCCACATTTACTGGATTTATATACACGTCCAATTGTTGTATCACATAAACTTAATTGGGCGGACCTAATAGGGACACGTGTGTAAATCATTTAACAATTTATGGTGAATCTGCATCTTCATTTCTACGCTTCTAACATACCAATTTTTTTTTTTAAACAAAACATCGAGGACACCATGAAATTCATACGACGTAGTTTGAAAGTCGGATCGCCGTCCATCAAAGTTTTACATAATAAAACGGGACATTGATAGTAGTATGGTATCGCAAGGGTACCAAACATGCTACCTACGTTGCGCAAATAGAAGAAACGGATTCTTCCATCGACGCATACATAAAATTGAGTGATTTACATAGTAGATAGAGGTATCCAAAGTTTATGCATTCGAGCTGAAACGTTAAAACGACTGACATTCTTGTTAAACTACCCGTAAAAATCTGTTGAAATTTTTATATTAAGATGACGTTGTACTTTTTTGTTTGAAGAATGCACATATTTATTGTGAAGTATATTGAAGTTACCGTAAGTGGCAGTTCTCACAGGGTACGCGGATATTATTTATGGACTGTTTTATAGCTAAACTTCATTCGTTGCTGCGGTCGCTTTTATTCCTTCGACGTGAAAAAGTTGCGGGATTTTATTACCGGTGTGAGATAGGACGCGTTATTGCACTAACTTTCAACGGTAGCGGGAATTAAAATGTTTTTTTTTTGTGGTCAACTGTGACGACGCCCGGGTCTCATGGGACATTCGAGTTTATTACTTTCATTTCACCTGAAACCCTTAATAAATCTTCAAGGATGTGCTTAAAGGATTGTTCAGTGCTGCCATAGATTAAAATAATAAATATTAAACAGAAAATATTATAGTCGTATCGTAACGGGTAGTTAGAAGCCCTAAAAGTCTGACAACCAGTCTAACCCAGGAGTTTCGTCAGTAACTGGGTTCAGATAGGCATTGTCATGGCTTATGTTAATGTTCTTTCAAATAAAAGGTATTTTCGGTTTATTCGTATGCGTCAATGAATAATAATTAGGCATTGTCGAGGTAGACATACTGTCACCAATTGTATACTTACTGTAGGTAAAATTTTTATTTTTTTTTCTGAAATATCGGGATCCCGCCCGCGTGGAATTCGAGAATTATTATTCCCGTGTCTATATTGGCCGTGCCCTGGAAAGCTCGTTAAGTAAGCCATTGGTCCTGGCTATCATTCATAGATCTTTGACAGTTGTTACACAGTAAAAGCCCGAAAGTCTGACAACCAATCATATGCTTGGTGGTGTGTTTTAAAATCTCGGGAAAATATACTAGCTACTGCTAATATTTTAGTTCTTAGATATCTATGTACATTAAAATCAATTATGCGGAAAGTTTAATAAAAACGTGTGAAATTGTATGCGGAAAATCAATTACTTCCGATATTATGTTTTCTTTGCTAGATCAGTTAGCTCTGGTTCGAACAAGTTTAATTCCTTTAATCACATAAAAAGCGTAAGAAATGCTTCGTAAAGATCCTATTCCATCTGCGGATACCGTGGTACGACTTATAACCTCCTCTGCAGTGCAGAGTTGTTTTATTTCATGCAGTTGTCGTACAATGCGCTTAGTACCTACGAATTAACTACATAGTATACGCGCTGAAAAATGTTGTCCACTACTTATATAAAACTCTTTGCAGCACCTGCATTAGCAAGATTCAGTGTTACCAATCACCAGCTTAAAAGTCTTCGTCGTAACTAACGATCCCTTTCTTCTTTCCAGAATTCAATAAGACACAACCTTTCACTACACAACCGGTTCATGCGCGTACAAAATGAGGGCACGGGAAAGTCATCGTGGTGGATGATCAACCCTGACGCGAAGCCGGGAAAGTCGGTCAGACGGCGGGCAGCTTCCATGGAGACGTCAAAGTTCGAAAAGCGGAGAGGCAGGGTAAAGAAGAAGGTATGACTACCTTCGTTTAAAGCTAAGGATTCCTAAGATAACGTTCGTCGCCGGAATGACGGCCATCATGAAAATTACGGCACTAGTGTTTGCCTTCACGTAGTTTAAAATGCTCTCTATAAAGACTTCACCACTGTCATATAGGAAACCCAAGCTTTAAAGTAGTGACATGCCAAAGTAATTCATTTTGGATTTCTTATAAATCTTTTTAGTAGGTGCTTAAAGTAGAGTATGGTAGAATCCTATCTGTCCTATCTTCGTTCGGAGTAATAGCATAAATTATCATAGTGCCACTTTTTCAATTATAGGCTGAAATATTAAGAAACGGTGCAACAGCAGACGCAACGCCAAGTCCCAGTAGCTCAGTGTCAGAAAGTCTCGATATGTTCCCAGATTCACCGATGCACAGGTAACTATACAACCTTTTATCTAACACTTTTATCTTAGCGAAATGTTAGCAGCTTACAATAGAACTTAGACGGTTATTTAGAAATGTAGTACCATCTTCAAAGTGATAAAGGTAGATTAAAGTAGAAGTAACTCCAAAAGAGTGGTGGCACCAAGCCAATAATGGTAACGTTCTCGGTCGCTGTTTCACGATACTAATTTGACTTTAAAAGGCACTACAATTTACTGATACGGGTAATGCAGAAGCGAGTTCTGCCAGAACCACAAATATCTAACAGTACATTATTACTAAATAACGTTACCTCCTTGGGGATATTGAAATTTTATGACTACTAGGAAGTTATGAACAAAGTGAGCCACGCGTACGCTTACTCTATAATAAAACCATCGGCATAAAGCTGCGTTGACCAGACTAATAAAATTGAGTTATTGCAACTCTGCTACTTTATGATAAAAGGTTTTAAATCATTCAGAACCATTAGATGATGAGTTATGTGGATGCTGAATCTCGTCATTTCGCCGATATTTAACATTTTTATAGGCGATTTATTTTATCTGGATTACGAGCGTCATCGACATATATTTTCAATGGTTCGGTAACTGCCGAAGGGCCGGCCTATAACCCGTATCTTATTCCACATTTTGTCACTATTTGTAGTAATAAAGATATTTCTGAGATGACCGCTGAACCCGTTATAGTGATCGCTTCATTTAGCATACAAATTTATATGTTAGTGACGACATAGGCATTAGATTTGCATGTTCCCATTATACTTGTTTGAGATTGTATAGAGTCCGAACTAGCTTTAAGATTTCTTTCTGCTAACCATTATAATTTTTTGCGTTTCAATTGTCGATGAGGATGAAATTTTGTGACTGGATATTGACTTGTTTATAAAATTAACAATCAGGTTCTTCTTAGAAATAATCCAGATCACATCATTCACATCGCCAGTTGAGATAGGTTCCGTTATTTTGATTGCTTCTTCGCTTGCGCGTAGCAGTTTTCAGTTGTCGCCGGACTTCCGTCCGAGGGTGTCGTCCAACGCGTCTTCCTGCGGCCGCCTGTCTCCGATCCCATCAATGATCACGACAGAACCTGACTGGGGCCCAGAGTACACTGACTACACGTCCGCAGCAGATTACGCTCAATCGGACTTCGGACAAGACGAACTCGCTGGCTCTCTCGCCGATTCCATGAAACTGGCCGGAACCGATCCATTCCTCAACACGTAAGCATTTTGTAGTAAGCTTAGCGTCGAGGCTGGAGTTTTGGTTACAATCCAAAAGTCTGACCTCGACCACTCCAACAGTTATTGTCGTAAACGCCTTGCCCTAGAGTACGCTTTGCTTTATTTAGAACTCCTTAGATCCAGTTAATTTTACGACAAAGCAGGCAAACAGTACCTATATTTTCAGAAGCCTTTGTAATTAGAATAAAAGAGTTTACGTTTTTTGTGATGAACAACTTTATGATGTCAGACCTGAGGCTTAACGTCAAGCTTCCAGACCATTGTTCTACATGATTGTTTCCACCAGGTACGTTCCAACGACATCATCGTCTTCGTCGGGGGGCAGCTACCGGTACAGTCCGTACGCGGGGTGTCCCCGCCACCCACACGGCGGCTGCACGTGCTCCTCCCTATACTCTCATCCTGCGCACCCGGCCCATCCGACGCATCCGCACCAGCACGCACTCGACCACTTCGTCAGACCACCCCCACCTGCAGATCCTGCTGATATTATGCAAACAGGTATGTGTTACTGCTCTCGCATTTGTCTTGCCTTTGCCAAGATACCCACTGCTTCATCTTTTGTCTTATCGTTGGTTAGAAAAAAAATATCCATATTATCTCGTCATTGAAGGCTCCTTCATTGGCGAGATATGGGAATTTCTTACACGGCTTTAAGGAAGAAAACTCAACCCAGGTATCCTACCATTAATTCCGTGTAACATAATTTAAAATACCTTATTGTGGAATTAGAATAACTAAAAGTTCTTGGAAAAACTTTATTTCTAATAATACTGCAGCTCTGTTGCTTCCTTCTATAGTGAAGTCTTGAAGACTATTCGTAATACTTCTCACTGATGTTACCATTCTAGGATCATCAACACTCTGACCCAAGCCGTTTCTTTGTTGTACAGAAAACAATCAGACGCAAATGGTGACGACATCAGACGCGGCCTTGATGAATGGCGGGATGATGGTGCAAACGGGTGCGATGGGCCCCACCACGGTTATGGGCCAGATAATGGGGGCCCTGAACACGGGGCTCGCGGAGGACCTTAACATTGAGACGCTCGAACACGGCTTCGACTGTAATGTTGATGAGGTAAGCGAAGACATCGACAGGATACATACTATTCTCTAAATACGTTTCTCGTTATGGCGCGGTAAATAACATTTTTTTTTATAATTGACAATGGCGTTTCGCGGCAACAAATAAGGTTGATTCTAGTTGAATCGAATTTAAAAAAAAAAATCGGTTCAGTGGAACAATTTTAGTATTTCTTTAATTAATTGAATTCCCTTTATTATCATTTAAAATAAAATATGAAACTTGACGCCCAACATTTTGAGTAAATATATTATATGCACCGAAAAATATTTTTTGAGCTCTGTTTTACGATTTTTTTATCACGATACTGTAAAAATGTTGTGAAATATTTTAAAATCAGATTTTCCTTTGGAAATTTGACCAATAACAATACGCCTAACTTTGCGACAGAAAATTGAATGTTTTCGGTGTCCTAAGCTTGAGCAGCGTCATAAGGACCACTGTAATACTTTAACAAGGCTACGACTTCAAGTGAGAGGAGGTGTTACGAACGTACTATTTAATACCAAATAAAGTGTAGGTACACTGGAGGTATAAAGGCTCCCGCAAACAGGCGCGACGCCACGCAACAGCGCGACACAAAGGCACCGCTCGTAGCACGACACGCGGTGCCTTTGTGTCGCGCCAGTGTGAACCTTAATGGAGATACATATCGTTATTTTAATCAATGTTGGTTAGACCAACATTGATTACTTATCTTATTCCTTCGAATATTTTATTTCCTGAAATACGGTGCTGAAACAGCATCCCGAACAGTCAATGATGACACATTAAGCTTTACATAATACAGACTTATCTAACTTCAAATATTTCTTCCACTAGGTTATAAAGCACGAGCTTAGTATGGAAGGCACGCTAGACTTCAACTTCCCGCAGCAGCACAGCGCAATGGCGGCGGAGGCCGAGAGCCAGTTCGCTGCGCCTGCGCCGCCCGTCCCGACCACGCTCTCGGGCGGCAACGGGCCCCGAACGCCCTACTCCGTTGCCCCTTCCTGGGTCCACTGAAACAACCGAATCTTCGGACCCTTGGACCAGTTACCTACTTACAAGTTCACATTGTCCACTATAAATATAATGTGACGCAACTTTTTCCTCTTTTGTTACTTTCGCATTGTAGTTGAGATTTTTTTGTTCTTTTATCATGTTAACTAATGTTAGAGTTTTATTTAGTGTTAAGTGGACGGTTACCGATCGTTGTTGCAGTCAATTGTGTTAGTGTAGGCTTTAGAGCTAAGCTAGGTGGAAGCTTGTGATATAGATAGGGTATCGTAATCCGGATTGTGGGTCCTGGAGGGGGCGGGCGTTGCGGACCGCTCTTGAATAGATGTCAAAGGTAATCTATTTATACATACTTACGAAATATGTAAACTACATAAAGTGTTTTAATATATGTGATTCAATAAGTTTCTTTGAGTTATCTATTTCAGGGTTTTAAACAGTTAGCCATAAAATGTACGGTTATGATGATAGCAACATTAAATTGTACCTACGGGAAAATACGGATAGCATGTGAAATACTCGTAATAGTCAGAAATAAATAACTAAGATTTTTCTCTCAACTAAAACGTGCCGACCTCGAAACTTTAAAACAGTATAGTTAGTATAAGGACTTGGATAGGTAAAAACAGAAAATTAGAAAACATTTAATCTACTGAAAGTTGTGCAGCGAGTGCCTGATAAGTGCCATCCAGTTATACAACTAAATGAGCTTAATCTCACTGCTTTTTGTTACAATAAAGACGTCTATTGGATTTAGAATAATTTTCGTTTCATCTCATTGTCATTGACACAGCATTATTTGAGACATAGGTACCTACTGCTTGAACAAACACTGGAGTTGTTCGACGGTAGAAAGAATGAGTGCACAAATATTTTAGTGAATATTTTTCTTTTATTCGGCATTGTTCATACCTATATTTTTATAACAAGTCGCGGGCCTCTCTTATGCCAGAGACATAAACAGAGAGTACCACTATCATGCCAACTTTTTCTCTATTCGTAAGACAAATACAATGAAGAAAAAACAGAGCGTAAATGAATTTTCCCTTTTTACGATTGAACCTAAAAACAGAACCACAAAATATGTAGTTTTCTACGCGCGACCCCCAAAATCTGCTGTAAAGAACGAATTTTTTGTCACATTCATATTTACGACATTAGGTATTACAAAAGATAAGTACGTCACTCATGTTTACGTTTCTTTGTACGTGGATTATGAGACGTGATGCCTTCTTTATTTATTTAAGAGACCAAAGAAAAAGTCTTAGGTGTACGGCCATATCATTTGTTTGCAAATTATATTGGCCTATGAATAATTTGTTGCCCCTGTAAACGACAGAATGTGTTGAGACTTTTTCAAAGATTTGAAAGGCTGGATATGATATTTTATTATTGTTATCTTATTAAAATGTTTTATAGCGACGCTAATGCCGCCTGGCCACATAAACAAAGAAAAATAGGTCTAGTGAGTTCGAAAACAGTGATTTAAAGAACTTTAAGGTACATTTGACTCTCTCAGTTCATAATAATTTAGTCGTATGTGTTATTAAAAGTGTTAATTCTACATTTAATCATTTGAAAGGAGTCGTTTCGACCAAACTCCTACTTTTCGGGGTACACCTGTTCCTGTAACTGATCGGCTCGAGCTCCTAGGGATGGAGTTGACGTCGTCTCAACTTTGGCGCAACCATTGAGCGCAAAGCTCAAACTGCGGCCAAAAAACTAGGCATTCTAAATAGAGTGAAGCGATACTTTACGCCTGGACAGCTTCTAAGTCTTTACAAAGCGCAAGTCCGATCCTGCATGGAGTATTGCAGCCACCTTTGGGATGGCTCAGCAAAATACCAACTGTATTGCCGCGCTCGACTCAGTGGAACGCAGAGCTAAGAGGCTCATAGGCGACGTAAAATTGGTGGATGCCAAGCTTCACAAATTAGCTCATCGCCGCAAGGTTGTCTGCTTGTCGGTCTTCTATAGACTGTACTTCGGTGAGTGTGCAAGAACTCCACGACCTCATCCCACCTGCCCCCTTCTACCATCGGACATCTAGACGTACTGCTAATTACCATCCATACTTAGTTGCCATTCCACCAATTCGCACTAAGCGCTTTCAAACATCCTTCATAATGCGCACGGCAAAAGAGTGGAAGTCACTACCTGCGCCTGTGTTCCCGAATCTCTTCAAAGTTAGAGTGAACAGGCTTCTTCTGGGTAAGCACACTCCATCGTAGACTTTGTCTCTGTCACTTCTGACCTAGACTAGAGTCAAGAGCAAACCCATCTCAAATAAAAATAAAAAAAAGAACAGCAATTAAAACAAAACACCTAACTAGCGGCGTTTATTTAATATGAATAATATTTATAATTAGAGTCCTATTGAGTATGGTTTGCCAGCGTTCAAGATTCAATTTCACCATTGAGCGATCCTATTTGTGCGCTAATGAGGGAGACCGGAGCTACCGGCACTCGTAATTAATCATATCATTTTAGCGTAAACGGTGCCCGTCGCGCCGCGTCGAGTGATCGCCTCCGAATAATGGAATATCACGAAAAAATCCCCAGAACACGACGCTGGATTAAACCCGCTTCGGTAATGACTTGTTTTTTAGGGTTACAAAAGAATGAATACGTCCTCCGCAGACGGTGAGCTTGCGGTGGAAAATATCTTGTTAATTTTTTAATACTTGGACACGACGAAAAGTTAATGGGGGGTAAACTCCGGATCGAGAACCTCGATTTTAAAAAGTACAGAAACGTGATTTAACTTTTCATTTGGCACGCAATTACGTAATGGGAGTAATATTTCACAGACTGCTATATAAATCGGCGCGTGAGATATTTTTATTATTGTTAAATACAATTTCAAGAACGAATGCACACTTCGTTAATGTTGAATGCCGTTCTCCTGATGGGTGGAGTCCGTGTGCCAAGACATCGGTCAAAACTCGACGATTTCATTAACGACCTGATTTTCATAAAGTGTCCCGGAGTCGGAACGAGACATCGTTTAAATTTCTGAACTCATCCGGTATTCCATTCGGCTAGCTGCGTAATTAGGTACGGGCCCACCTTTACACACGATTTCCCGGCACTTGTTAAAAGTTTTCAATTGCGTTAGGAGGGGTCCTTACACGGAATTTATTCATTATATTCTCCCCCCGCCCTTCTACTTAATAAAAATTTCCTTTGCTCTTTTTATACCCACCGCGGTGTTGCCTTATAGGTAAGTACTTTAAATATTTGCCGCATGGCCTCTCTGATGAGTGATGAATTATACATTAATTTCTGAATTTTTATTACAGTATTAAGATTTTCATTTCCATAACTGACTTGACAGTTATGACAATGGTTCATTATTAAAACGGGTATCTAACTATTAACTGCAGACGCGGTGTTCACGTTTGCGATGATGTTTATTCCTGTTGCACAGTTCATGAGTAGTGTTTTTTTAAGAAACGAAGTTACATAAAAGACACCTACTGGTATAAATAAGTATTAAAAAGCAACTTTTTAACCGACTTCTAAAAAAGTAGAAGGTTCTCAATTCGGTTGTATTATGATATTTTTTAGTTTGTTACCTCAGATCTCCGTCATTTACAAACCGATTTGAAAAATTATTCTTTTGTTTGAAAGGGTATACTTATCGATTGTTCCCATATTCGTTTTGTCAAGTTCTGATGAGTGGTTTTTGAGTTAGCTTCGATTACACGTATTTTTACCACTTAGTGTCTGTTGATGATGTTTTAATACGAGTAAGTTCCTGTTACTGTTATTTACTTAGCAAGTGAAGTTATAAGAGTTTGTGTAGGGTAGGTTCCACTACAAAAAAAGGAAAAAAAAACAACCGTCTTCCAAAAAACAAAACACTAGAAAGTAAAAAAATACAAAAAAAATACAAAACGAAATTAAAGTTATGTTTCACTTTGTTGTGTTTTATTTTTGCAAGTCGGTTTTTTTTTTAATAAGCTATGTCGCTGTGGTATTTAAAAATATATTTTGAAGGCAGGCAATCAAGTTCAATTCAGTTCAAAGCCACAAAAGTCCAACATTATTTTACAAAGGCTCACAAAAAGTTACGATCAATCAAAATTTTTGTGTAGTTTAAAAAGCTATATTTAAAATACGCTAGGCTCGCTACATCGAATCTCAATGTAGGTGAAATCGAAAAAAAATGCTATCAATTTCAAAAAGTTGCGGCCAATTTTGGTGTTCAATATAAGTCTGGCGGATGAACATCGCATATCCAATAAGTTGGTAGCTCTTTATTGTTTGACAGCTTGCTGCAGTTTGATCAGTTATTTAAATGAGTGCCAACATAGTTAGGGATGTCAATTTTCTTGAGATTTACGTGACTTTTACCCACCCTCTACTTTGCAGCGTAAATATTCAGCGACGAAAGATTAAAGCCGGACCGCGATTTGACATTAACTTTCCTGAAACATTGTTTTGCAAGTGAATGATTTAAAAGTTTTTGAAGTAGAGCACTCAATGAAATTGGGACAAGTCTAAAATAAATACCTTAGTTCAAATTCAGGTTTGTTCGTACACAAATCGGGCAATAGATCCACCCACACTTAAGTTATTCTCCTAGAGTTCAGAGAAAAGCTTATACGTTCTACAATGAAATAGGAACGTTCAGAATTTTAACCGCCAACAAGAGTCACTGAAAAACAAATGTACGTTGTAATAGAGTTAATCGAGATCATCTACACTAGTTAAATTAAAACTATCAAGATTTCTTTTGCTTGGCTTATAGTAGTCTCAAAAACTTAAACATTCTTCAAGAAAACAACAAAAAAAAAACTGTTCAATAATGTGTACAGCTATTTTGCCGAGCTCCTTAAGCATTCATCGTTGATGTCGACCGTCTAAATTGGATTACGTGTTAACTGTCTACAGAAGCACGCCCCTGGCTAACGATTTTATGATTTTATTGCGGAACCCCAAATGCGTTGAGATTATGACGATACAAATTAGGACGAGGAACATTTTGGCGGTTTTATCCATTAAAAGTTTTGGGCAAGCAGTTTATATGTTTTATTATGGTGGAGTGATAATGTTAGAAAGGATTTCAATGGTGTTTCTGAGATTATAACTGACTAACTTTTAAATTGGTCTGTAGAGATTGATTACTTACTGGGTGTTGTAAGTGTTTTTTTAAAGGAATGTGTATTTTAAGGTAATTTAATTAAATTTATCATACTGACTTGTAGAAGAGTCTGTTGTATGAAGGGACTGTATTCTGGAATCTTGTCAGAACAGTGGTAATAACGAAGATAGTTTATGCAAGATTCGGAAAAATTAATGTATACAAAATATTGTAAAACATTTTAAAAGAGTAACGGTGGAGTTTCTTGCCACTTCTTCTCCATACGAAACTACTTTTTGGAAGTGGCGCCTAGAATCAGTTCTATTTTTAATGTACATTTTGACATTCAAAAGTGCCTTTTTATGGGCCTATTTGAAATAAATGCTTTGACTTTGACTTTGAAATGACAATGCCAGATCCTGCCCCAGCTATTTACAGGAAATGTCAATTAATGAAAATAATTGTAACGAATAAGGGACCTTTTCATAATACATTGTTTTTCAGTAGAACTTGCCGATTACAAATCAATGATAAAAGGAATTCAACCCATGAATTTCCCATTGCGTTACTTATTGCGCATTATACACAACAACAAAAAAAGTTTAATAAACATGTAAAACAAAAACTTATATTACGATTATAATCGTTTCTGATAATGCGTAACGTATTATGTTGTTTAAATCGCTTTTTAAAATTTATAATCTGCACCTAACCTATAATCAATGTCAATATTGTTTTAAGATTTTAACAGAAACCGCAAGTTCTACAGGCATTAGGACAAATGTTTAGTTAACAGTAATAAATAAGCGTTAAGAAGCTGCATTTTGCAGGCTTGTAAATGACTTTTTGATTTAAGTGGGACAAAGTTCTATAGAGTTTCTGGCATTGTCCTTTTATTATACTTCTATCAAAGTTGAATACGAGTGAGAATTACGTCTTTTAAATCATCAACATCAGCCGAGCCTATTTTCAACTAAATTGGGGTTGGCTTCTAGTCTAACCAGATGCATCTGAACACACGTATTTTACATTGAGCGTCTGCCTATCTGACCACCACAATCCAGTTACTGGGTAAGACTATACCCCCTTGTAAGACTGCTTGTCAGACTTTCGGGCTTCTGAGGACTCGTTACGACTGTCAAAGATGCACAAGTGACAGCCGGGACATTCACGTGCTTCCGCGGCACGGAGGGTTCTTGGTATGTAAAGATGGTCACCCATCCACGGACCAACCGCGGATAGCGTAGCTTAACCGGACCAACCGCGGATAGCGTAGCTTAACCGGACCAATCGACCCGTGCGGCTGTTATTACTGAGCCCCTTCAAAACAAAAGTTTCTAATGAAACTCTCGTTACTTCAAATCTTAAGATTTGGCACAAAAACTCACGAGAGCTAACACACTCTAGCAATCAGTCTCCAGCTACCCTTATATGGTTTACTGCGCTACACTTAATAACTTCAGCTGTTAAGATTACATGTTCAGGCTTTTCAGAAGTTTCATAGCACGTGGTGCGAGGGGCGTTGGGCGTCTCCGCCCCGCCTTCATGCAACAAGTGACTCAGCCCCCGCACCCCGCACCCTTCCTCAGAAGCCAACGGGGCCGTCGCAAAGACAATCCCATTTTTTCATTCCCATCCCATTGAGTACAATACTTTCGCAGTAAAAGTAATTGCTAACATTCTGGCCGTACTTTCGCCATGAAAATTGACTTTTCATTTCGGTTTTCCATTTTTGGATATCTTATCGTCGGCATTACATATCTTTCGTATGTTTATAGTAACGATAAAAAAGTTGAGAAGTTCATTGTTTAAGAGGGCAACATGTCATTGCTTTCAAGGGTTTAGAATAGTCTCATTGTTCATCTGAATGTGCCAATTAGGGGTTGATAGATTTAAGTTTGTTATTAGTTTTCTCATTTACAGAAAAGTATGTCAAATTCCGCTCTTTCTAATTGGGAATCTTACCAAGATTTATGGCAGAAGTTCATCATTTATGACACTTACTATCCCTCTAATATTTTCTTCTGATACTATGAATTAATCAACACCCACATGCTTATGACCCCAGTCTTTGCTTCATCTATGACATAACTACGACGCTAAAGCAGCTATTTAAAAATACTCAGCATCTAACAAATAGGCTCTAAGAATCGCAAAGGAAGTGTGCCCTAAATAACACAAGAGTTAAGAGGTCGCCGGTCCCCCAGTATGAATAAATTTGCGCCAAACACCGCCCCGCCTCACCGGATTCTCTCGATAACCGACAACGCCTATGCTTTATAACCCGTGACATCCGAAACTCGATTTATTATCACACTGTCATGGTAGCTGAAAAAATCGGAAAAGTTTCGCAGAGGATAGTGCGCCGAACATACCGCTCGGTTCTCGTAAATTGCTGCCGAGTGCAAATTAGCCGGTAGTAACAAAAGTGTTCGGTAATAAAGAATTACAAAAAAATATGCCAACGTATGGAATGACCGGAGTGACTTATTATAACCAGTCAAAGTCAAATCATTTATTTCAAATAGGCACATTAATGGCACTTCTGAACGCCAACATATCGTTTCTATTTGCCCCTTCCACAAGGTAGTTTCGTATCGAGAAGCATGGACAAGAAACCCCACTGGTTACTCTTTAAAATGTACTACAATATTTTGTACTTATACATTATTTAATTATATGTGAAGAAAATCACTATAACACAATAGGTAAAAAGAATTAATTATAAAGCAATGGCTGGTAAATTAATATTGTAAAAGTAATATTGTAATTATTAATTAATATTGTAAAATCGTAGCTGTTCGTAGACCTTGCTACGTTACTTGGTAGACGCATTCAATTTCGCAAATCGATCCAGTGCGTAAGTTAGCTACGCGCTACATCGTAGCAATGTTTTAGTAGTAGAAACTATTCTGCACTGCTTGACCAACACTAGGAACAAATAAATACTAAAGGTTCCGAAGTCCAGCAATATTTATCTACATATTTCATTCCATTATCCTTCCTGATGATACTAATTACCTGTTAAGAATTAATTACATAACATGTCAGGGGAGTTTCCCGCAAATTGCACGTGAAGCAAGCTGGGCATCCGATGATGATCAACTACTGTGACATGGCATTTTATATAATGCACTCGTGCAATCTACGTCATCTACCCATTTAACACGTACTTATAATCTAGGTACCTACAGTATTATATTCCTACGTATTTTGTACTTTACCTTCATCCACGCCCTCCCGACCCTTGCTCGAGCCAGCCCGCGCCGCTGAGCCTGTAGCTTTAAATTCGTCCCAAAATAACACCAATCCTGATCCAGCAAGTCATTTGCTGCCCTCTTCCAGCGACGCCCTAAGCCGAGGTTCGAACCCCACAGGGGGTGCCCTTAGCGTGTAGTCGCTTAGTTTTTAGTTAGTATTTAAGTTTAAGTCCTGGCTGGAGGCCTTAATTTATTAGGGCAACCACAGGCAAGTCCGCTTAAGCAGACGACAACCCAATAGGTTGACCTGCGAGATGCCAAACAAACAAACAAACAATACTTTACCTTCAAAGAGTAATTAACTTAAAACGAATCGTCTTACAACCTATCAGAAAGATCAATAAGCGCACATCTAAAGTCCAAATCTTGAGAAGCGAAGGAGAAGGATGTTATTTTTATTCCTCCTAGTATAAGGCCCTTCGAACACGGTTTTGTTACGGTACGGCATCTAAACCGCGCCTTAGAAAAAACGTGCCCGTCAAAAAGCTTCCATAGTGATCCATACAACACTGAGGACCGTGCCTACACACGGCGTAGCAACACCATAGTTTTCACGTCAAGATAAACGTGTGCACAAAAAAGGGCCTAAGAAGGAAATTCTAACAGTTTTGTCTGTAAATATGCAACTAAGAACGCTTTATGCGCTTGTCGATGTGCCTTTCCAAAACAAAAAATCTTCTCATGTTATTTAAATATCAGAAGACTGTATATCGTGTGCATAAGTCTACCTCTATACTCTATTCACACGAACACATTCTAATATTAACCACAATTCCAATTGCTTCGTTATTTAAAAAAAACCTTCGTATCTTCTTAATCTATACCTATACATATTAAAAATAAAGCCACTTTTCTGGTCTGTCTGAACAACGCAGCCTTGGCGTTGTTCTCCTAAACTACGCAACGGGTATTGATGCGATTTTCACTATCAAGCATGTAGATAATTTATTCCGGAAGGTTTATTTTTGTAATATTTAATCTATACAAAGTGACATTGACGAGTAAACTGTACCATGGATTCAATTACGTTTCGTTTTGAACATTTTCGTGGGTTATTTAAAAAAAAGAAATCTCTTCCAGAAATGTTGACAGATTTTCTATGAAACATCAGTTTTAGTTTTTACGAGGAAAGTTTTCTATGCCAAAGTGTCTAGAATGGTGTGCTGAATTTATAATTTTAGTTTGATTTCGATGTCCCTGCCAACCTGTATACTTCTAATAATAAAAAACTCAATATTTTACCAAGTCGTAAAACCCGTACGAAGCAGGGGCGGGGCGCTAGTCTTATTATACTTAGCTCGTGCTAGAACGCGTGAAAGTCAAACAAAGGTGCGACAGCTGACATTTAAAACTCCTCATGACAGTAACCTTACTGAAGAGATCAATTATTACGCGGGAATTAATCATCAGCCCGCCGATTCCGTAAAAAAACACCGTGAAAACTTGTGAAGGTGAAGTGTGAACACCAAGTGGTGAAGTGCCGATTACATCAATTTAACTTAACGCGTTTAGCACATCTAAAACGCGTTCAGGACATGTCAGTATCAATATTCCATGGAAAATAACGACACTGACAGCTCTTAAACGTAGTTTATGTGCTGATCGCGTTCAGTTTCATTGGTGAAATCCACCCTTAAACTTCTTTGTTTTTTTTCCTTGACTTGTATTTCTAAACGCAGGTGAAGGTAATTTTTTATAAGATAACTTTCGCCTGCGTTCACTACCCAGGCGTTAATTGCGTAAACTGTAGGCACAATTTTTCATAAAATATTTTAACTTATCTTATCACAAAACATGCTTCTGCAAAGTCCATGGGAAGGAGCAGAAAAAACAATTTATTCTAGCGAGTTCAAATTTATTAGATCATGTAGGTACGTATAAGCAACAATTGAAACGGTTTTATTTTTACGACATTTAGGTACAGAGATCTCATTACTATAAATGGATGGACGTTTAACCAGAAACATATGTATAGAAATAAGTACAGTTGACTACAAAGAGATGTATCCCCCCTAATGTTACAAATACATCTATTCATTGAAAGAAGTATTCATACTTCGTTATAAATAATTACACAGATGAAATATGACGATTATATGTGTTCACTCAATGTGCCAAATTGATATTTACAGCAAGAAGGACACTGTAATGTGTACGATCCGAAACAAATTATGGTGTTCACCTTTCGTTACTATAATATGTATACAAGCGGACATTCTAATTTTAAATTTTAGAAATTCTGTCATAACCTAAATGTATTGCCTAACAGACGGAGTGGCCGATTATGTTTAGGTTTTTGGGGATGGGTCTCCGCTTCAGGCCCAGGGGAATTGGTTGAAATTTCAACTCGTTTGAATGCTAATAATAACATATAAATCTTTAGGAATGTTCTAATCCCTACATTCAGAAACGTTTTTGGAGGCGAAAAAAAAAATTACTTCGAGACAATTCTTCCATCCATAACTCTAGGTTAATTTAAAGATGGATTTACGAACAACACAATATTGAGCTGATAAGGTTAGGTCACAAGTCTCCTGACAGAACGTGTGGGGTGTTATGATCCAAAATTAGGAGCCATCTCAAGTAAGAACGATTGACAATTTAACACAACTTTTCCATGAATTGTGGGATTATTATCGTGGATCGAACTTTTGTGAGACTGCAGCAAATTCCATGCGAATTCGTTTGCAAGACTTAATCAATGCTAATGGAGCGTATACAAAATATTGAACAATTTTTTTATATTTTTGGCGAAATATAAAGTAGATCTACCATGTTTTTAATAAGAACATTATTTATAAGTTATGTTATTATTAGCAAGATAAAGAAATTAAGTTTAAATAAATGAGTTTTATGCGATAGTTTCTCTTTTACGAGTAGTACAAGAATAGAAACATTTGACGAACATAATTTGTGGTGAATTTCGATAAACGACACGCCAATCACGTCATGCACGAAATGAAAGAGACAACAGGTATTTTGGTACTATTCTAAAATTTGAAAATAGAATGTCAGACCTGTATACATATCATTGTAACCAATGACGAACACATTAATTCGTTTCTGAGCGTACACATTAGAGTGTTCTTCTTGCTGTATACATAAATTTGGCACATTTAATTGAAATATAAATTTGGTATACAACGTGTCTACAAATATTTGTGACAAACAATGACAACATCATCAAAGGATATATATTTTGTAACTTTCAAAGGTATACATCTCTTTGTAGTCGACTGTACCTACGTAGTTTCTGTTTTAAATTAAAAGTTCAAGAAAGGATGCCTTCTGAAGAGTACCTATTAATAATCTCACTTTTCCAACCATTCTTGGTCTAAGTCCAACACAGTCTGACCAGTGTATTTACACATCCTTTTAAAAAGTAAAGTCCAACAAACATGAATTTAATTGTACACAGTAAGTCAAATAAAAGCAGCCTTTTTCGTCTTGTTCAAAAAGAAATAAAATGATTTTCCATCAATGTAAACGTTAGCATTTTCTTAAAACCCCAGTAGATTATAGTTTTCAATATTTCCCGCGGTTGTGCTGCTAAAAATTAAATTCACTGAAAAGTAAAATAGTTCTTCACAAATCAAATCCTAAAATCTTTTCGTTAAGTACCGTTCATTTCATTCTATACAGTTCTTATTTTAAGATAAGTATGCCAATTATCCACATCACATATTAAGAACGCACTTATTCTGAGCAATGAGTCACGCGAAGAGAAAGTTCGTTACATCGCTGAATATGCGACAGATTTATCGTGGTTTCGTAGTGATGCCTCTAATATTCGTACAAGACTATCGATATAAAGATAGAAGAAGGATAAAGTTCTGTTATAAGTACCCATTTTTGACGTTAGAAACTAATTTAATTAGGAATTGGTGAGAAAACGCATGGTGATATTTATATATTTCTGGTTAATTAAATGGCCGTCAATAATCGAAATCCATTGAAGTAATTAACCTGACAGTTTCCACTGTAATGTGATATGTACTCTTAGCTTGGAGCAGGCGTCATTACCGTCCCCCCCAATGGGTTTGGACCCCACGGTGAAGCTAAGAGGAACCCGAGGAGGGGCCGCTCGTCAGGGCTTTAGTAGACAAGCCGACGACGTAGCGGCCAAGGTTGCGGTGTTGTTGGGCGACATCGCAACTGTGGTGGGGCCGCGGCGGGAGAGGAGTGCCGGTATTGCGGTGCGCCGCTCTCCCTACCTTCCGCGGCCTTAACGGGGTCGCCACCGTACGATGGCTGACGCGGTGGGGCCGCAGGGGAAGAGGAGTGACGGTATGTCGTTGGCCGCTCTCCCTATCCTCTGCGGCCGAAAAATGGTAGGCGACGGGGCCATTCATCAGACCCGTCGCAAGGGGCAAGGGGTTGGTCGTAGGCTGAGGGCGAACAACGCCCTCTTCCAGCCCCTCTAAATGGGTCCAGGGACGGCGGACTCGGGGACGTCCACCGCCCCCCATACATCAGGACCCGAGGTGGCGGCGCGTAGTGTTCCACGCGCGCCCCTCTTAGACGTTGCGGGGGGAGTCTAACACCTCACTCCCCCTCCCAACACGAGGAGGCCCGCCGAGGCAGGCCAGCACCAGCCGGGGTTGTGGAAGAATAATGTGTTCCCGCGACCCCGGCGTAGGTGTGAGATGGAACACCGGGGTGGTTTTTAGTCAGTAAGAGTCTGACAGACCCCTCCGCCCGCCCCAGGGCGGAGGACATCCATGAGGATTTTCCACCCCGGGAAAAAAAAAAAAAAAGGCGTCATTACCGTACAATACAAATTGTGCGTCAATAACCGGTTAAATACTGGTTCGATTAACAGGATTAAATGTAATACACCTTAACCGCAACATCTTTTCAAAAGCGTGATTTATATACCGCCAACCGGTAAGTATTACTAAATACGATTAATTCCAATACACTTTTACTACTATTTTAAATGCACCTTTCCTTTTCAAAAAGAAAATACATGACATCCAAAACTTTATCGTGTAAAAATAACATCGTGTTCGATAAGCAAATAGTGCAGCCCTAGGGGTCGTCACCTGCGAGGCGCGGGGCGAGGGGCGCCACAGACTTGGCGTCGCTATGGCGGGCAGGTTACGATTTACACTCCACCAACTCAGCAGAAACTCTGCCCGGACGAGAAATGCTGATAATCCACATCCACAGACGTTGCGCGAGAATTAGATCGAGATTACTACGATATCGCCGCGCCGTGAGACGGTTTTATTACTCCTACACATTTAATTAGTATGTAAATTGTTGGTTCTCGAATATACTCGAGGTTGATGTCTTCTTAGATTGATCGGATACATTGTATTCTTTATCTATATTATTTTTAAGGATTCACTTATATAATATGTAACGAATATTAAGCGTCAGGGTTCTAGTTTCCCAAATACGAGTTGTTCCGCTGCTAATTGAGAGTCCCAGTGATCGTGATCTTTGATTGACTTTAATCAATTGGTTCATTGATACGAGGAAATAAGTTATTGGAGATTTGAATGACGATCTTTCTAAGGGCACGCCAATTCTCATTCATAATAAACCACAGTGATGTGTATTGTTTGTTATGGGTACAATTTACTAGGTACTTAGAACTTAACGTGTCTTAAAACCTTCTATCTAAATTCGGACCATTAGTAGGTTGCCCAACCACCATTCCATGTTGGAAATTCTTAAACTGCACTTGGCAATAAATCTCAAAGAAACTATTGATACAGTGGTGACACTCTTCGCAAACCTGAAAACTTTATTTAAAAGTTTCTATGTTTTTGTTCCAGATTCGAAAATCCATCGGCTATCAGAGATTTAACAGTTCCCTGATCCCGACATGATCTAATCACCACAGTGAAAATTTGCCTCAAGAATGAAGCAAAACAAAAGAATACAACGATTCATCACAATTAAGAACCAAATTAGAGACGACCAGTTGAATCATGGAGACTGCTAAGTGTTCTAAAACTATTATTGGCAAACAAAATTGACGATCAAAAGTGAAATTTTGCGTGATAAATTAGACATTGAATTTTATTTTTTAAGGAAAATGTGACCTCGCGTAAATGATCAATTTGTAGTTTCAAGAGTTAAACGCTATTAACGACGTTTTTGTGGTAGAAATGGACTATGGAGCCCGGTGGACGGTGCGAACGATGCCTTCCCCTCTTGCATCTACCAACTTAGTGTTTAGTAAGTTAAGTTCACACCACATCTCAGTGTGAAGAGGCACATCTGACTGAATATGAATTAATTCTGAATGTATTGTACCGAGAGTTTATTCTATGTCTGAAATGAATCTATGCTTAAATAGACCTATGGTAATTGAGTTTTTTGTAATTGGATTTGCTACGAAGAAAGTAGAAAAAGGATTTGACCAAATAATCATTTGTGAGTTTACGCGAATTGTAATAAAATATACACGAATTGTTTTGCGGATTCTTGCAATTGCTTTTTATTTTCCTGCATAAGTGTTGTGCTAAATATAGTACTCGGAAACCGCAAAATAATCAGTATACAACCGCTTATTTGGCCAAATTGTAAATTCATGTGCGGGCCAATATTATGTACAAATATATACCTAGTAAATGTCAAACTTAATAATTACGTCTCTTAATAAACCATATAATATTATGGCAGGAGGTTTTTAAGCCAAGTATGAAGCATTGATGTGAAATTCAAATTACCTGCTGCTGTAATGAAATAATTTAAACAAAATTATTAAGTTTTGTCAACAACATGCGATTAAATGTTATCATTAATGCCATAATGTAAATAGATTTATTGTATAGTTACATTTACCTACACATTCGCCATTTTTAACCAAATACCGTTATTGTAATTGCTCAACGATACATCTTTGTAGACGCCAAATTCGGAACGGACTTCATAACTGCTTTTGAGTCGAAAACCAAATTATTCAGAGGGCCCTAAGTGAAGGTTGAACAGCTAGTTAACGGTACAGCTGTGTTACGTCTGTGTATAGATTAAGTATAGACAATACACCAACACAGAAGAATCGTTAATTACAATCAGAACTTGGTCCTTAAAATTAATTTAAAAGCAAGAGCTTCACAATATTTCTCTAACATAAGTGTCTGCTAGTATGACTCAAGATAATGTGTACAATAATAATATGCTCATTCTTCAATATTTATAAAAACCAGGAGACGTTGGAATTTGTGTCTTATTTATGACGCACAAACAAAATCCGTTATAGTCAAATATCTAGTCCCAGATATTATTTTTTCAGTAAGCTACTTTTCAGATATATAAGCAGAATTTTACTCATAGATAAGCATTATTACGGGCTAGCCCATATGAACTATAAATGTAGCAAAAATGAGTTCATTTTGTGAATTACCTCAGTGGACTTTTTGTGATAGATTTAGCCAATAAGTGTTCAATTTAGTACGTGTATCGTATAAGTCAATTCTTGTACTTTTGACGTCCAATTATATATGTTTTATAAGACAATATTTGGTTTTTGCATTGTTTTTCGAAACGTTTATTTACGCATGCCATTTAGACATCACTGCTTTTATACTTTATTGCGTATATTTGCAGCTGACATTGGTGCTATAGATAATATTATATTAGCGCATTTTGACGGATTTAGTTTCGTAAATACATGTGTAAAAAAACGTACAAAAGAAAATTTAATACGCTACAATTTTATTATATTGCGCGTACATAATTGATACATAGCAGACGAAATTAAGCATCTCGATTCTGAAAAAATCTCACCGTGAAGGTTTGCGTGGAGTGCTGTCAGCTGTCAGTGTCATCCCGTCTTGGTCAATCCCTAGCATCAGTGGCACTGACAGCTCACTTCGCACTCACTTCACCTAAGTTTTCTCGGTGAGATGGTTACAGAATAGCACTACAGGATAGAGACGCAAGTTGTGATCACACATTATAAGTTATATAAATATGTAGATAGGTAATTGATTAACTTTAATATGTGTGACTTTAAGTCAGACGTGCGGTCAGTGGATGTTCGACATCGGCCCTACCTAGGTGATGGGTTTCTGATAGTAACCATTTGCCAAATATAAATACGTAAAATCCAATAACAAATCGATTATATGAATGTATGTGTAATCGGAATTAAATCGTTAGTTTGTAATATGAGTGTTTTAGACGATTAATCGATTAGTCTCTTCGGAGGTATCTCATGAATTAGTTAAGGTTGTTAGTTAATATTATCTCCTGGTTGTTGAAATGTAATGTTACGATATACAATGTGACGAGACGTATTTATGTCAATCCATGTGGTCAATTAAATATGGACCGAATTAAAAGTCTGTTCCATTAAAGCCTAGCGTTAATGTGAACTAGTGAATACAATTTAGATTGGTGTTGTGCTTTTAGTCCTGGTTTGCTGAAGAATTAGCTTTGTGATGTAGTAATATGATAGAAAATATGAAAAACGCATACTTCTTTGAAATCTTAGCAAAACTCGACATAGAAAACTGTTCACACCATCCTGATAGGTAAATCTACTTCTTAAACCTTAACACGAGAACGAATGATTGCTTCTTTTTACCTTTTTTACGTAACAAACTAAAGAAAAAGTTAAATGGAAATCTTCAACGTTGTCGATAGCAATTTGCATCCGAAATTCATTGTATACTACGACTAGAGGCACAAAATACGGACCAGCTTGTACATTGCACAAGATAAGTACAGTATCGTTTGGAACAAAACTTACGAACTCGTTTGTTTATAAATGTATGGATAAAACTTGTTGGATGGTGTCGTTACTTGTGAATAGGTGTACGTCGCGATGGCATGTAAAAAATTTGATCTAAGTAGATTGAATTGTAATATGGAAATGCGTAAACGCATATGGGCGCATACAATTGCCCTTTTGTTTATGCCCGTGGGAATTGTCATTAGTTCGTAATAGATAATATATTTTAATATTAGACGATGGTTATTGCATTAGTAATCATGTATTTATAGGAGATGGGTGTGCGTCCCATAGAAGAGAAACTTCTGTGTAAATTATTTTGTACAATGTTTAAAATTTTCTATGTTTGCATCATTATTTTTTATGGCGTAACTTTAGTAGTTGTAATAATTTTGTTGATTTTTTTTCAGTTGCTTACTATAATAATAATTACTGTACGACAAAAAATGTGAAACCCTAGGTGAGTTAGAATGAAATTATGTGTTTCAATGTAAATATATAGACAAAACATGTATGTAGAAGTACATAAATCTTATTTATGTATTAAATTTGATATTGTTTTCAAAATTTAACTGGTTGTTTTAATTAACCCACCACTTTCTCGACAACAATAATTGATACATAGCAGACGAAATTAAGCATCTCGATTCTGAAAAAATCTCACCGTTTGCGTGGAGTGCTGTCAGCTGTCAGTGTCATCCCGTCTTGGTCAATCCCTAGCATCAGTGGCACTGACAGCTCACTCCACGCTCACGCCACATAAGTTTTCACAGAATATAGCAGTACTGATATCGTGACCAGGGTGCCCTGATGTAAGCACTTAATAAAACTGATGGACGCTAGGTAGGTATTAGGGTCTATGGCGCTAAACTCGTAGCTATGTCTAGACTGCCATCTGCCATAGCCATGATCACGCTAAAAAGAAAACCTACCAAAGTACATAATATATTATTATACGTATTATTATGAAGGTACATGCAATGGGGCCAACGTGCAATAATGTAGTGCAGTATTCCAGGCGACAAATTGACAGACTATATTCGCAACACTACACTGCGCTCCAAAATAAAGATTACTAACGTTGCTCAAAAAGCCGCTAATCTACAGTGGGACTGGGCTGGCCACGTCTGCCTGTCGTATTCCCAATGAGCTGTGGGCTAAAATAACCACTACGTTGAGCCTTGACACATTCAGAAGGCATCGCAGCGGACCCCGTAGAAGCTGGACGAGCTGGAGAAAACAAACGACCAGTGGTTCACTTTAGCCCTGGATCGTAAGAGCTGTGAGCCATGGACAGAGGCCATTGCCCAGAAGTGTAATGATGCAGGCTTACAGTAACAGGTACGTACCTGCAGAAGGTGGTAAGTACATAATAAAACATACATAAAATCGCAACGGGTTTCATTATTAATATTATAGGTCAAGTGTTGTGCGTTAAACATAAACGCGATAAAAAGCTTAAGGCCAACATTACCCTAAATATTTGACCCAAATCACTTCATATTGAAGTCCACATAAAACAATCAAAAGTACCTGCTTTACGAACACATCGCAATAAAAAAGATCATTGATGGTGGCTAGCATTTAGCAGTATACCGTTCCCGCATCACCACCGACCGCCTCCCGCAACATAACACATTAGTTTCTCAAGGGACACTTTTATTGTTAAACTTTTTGAATATTTAACGCTTTGAAACGGAGATTTTTTTTATTACGCCTTGGTGAAGTTTTTATTACACCAAGAGCTATTTCTAAAGATTTTATGTCAGTTACAGCAGTACCAAAGTCATCAGTTTATAATAAAGTTACAATATAAAATAAAAGTTATGATGTCACGATTGTAATCCCATGAAATGGACCAAGTTGGTGCTGGGTGTCAATGTTGAATCGATTAACATAAAATAATGTTTAACATACCGCTTGCAGTTTAAGAACAAGTTTTCAGTTTTCAGTAGGCCTGCTGCCACGTTGAAAGAAAGAAGAAATAAATAAATAAAGAAAATATTTTTATTTCTACCGACTAAAGGACACACATGATAATATAAAAGCCGATAAACTAAAAATAAACAAAGGCTTTGGGGCATTGGGGAGTCTGTTTACAAGGGATGGAAAGATTGATGGAGATGTAGAAAGGAGAGTGAATGCGGGAAATAAAGTGAATAGTGCAACACATGCAATTGTGACCAACCAATTGATATCCAAAAAGGCACGACTGGCTGTTCACAATGGTGTGCTGATGCTTACGCTTATGTGAGTGAATGTTGGGTGTGGCAAAAGAAGCATGAAAGCAGAATAAATGCTGTGGAAATGCGTTTCTTGAGGAGCATGTGTGGTGTGACTTTGAATGATAGGCTGTGGAATAATGTGAAAAAGCAGCGGTGCGGTTTAAAAGGAGATGAGATAGTGACAAAAATTGAAAAAGTATGCTTACCTAGATGGTTTGGTCATGTTGAGAGGATGAATGAAATGCGACTAACAAAAGGTATGTACAAGGCAGATGTGAGTGGAAACCCCGGGAGGGGACGCCCTAGGCGCCATCACCTTATTGGTGATGTTCTTCAGGAAGGTCAGGTCCGTAGTACTCGCCACCAGCGTGCGTGACAAGATGTATGAATGTAAACGAGGCAAAAGGAGTAGGTATGTAAGGATCGTAGCAGGTGGCGTTCTGAGGTTTCTGCCTACCACCATGGGAAGAAGACATGAGCTAATGTCTGTATGTATGTTATAAACAAATAAAAAGTGTAAAGTACGATGTCATATATTAGCAGGGAAGTGTGCAGTAAGCGTTCAAAAGTGGATAGGCACGTTATTAAGAGTCGTATTGCTGTGAACTCGCGGTACGACTGTATGTGTTACGACACACACCACAAAGATCGCAGTTTTGCACGACACACACTGACGTATCGTCGCGTACTCGCATCGCATTACACGAAACAAAAATATATTTCCGTCGCTTTTGGTAGACACGCATCATGCGCCTATTTTGTAACCATCTCACCCTGAAAACTTAGTTGAAGTGAGCGTGGAGTGAGCTGTCAGTGCCACTGATGCTAGGGATTGACCAAAACGTGATGACAATTGTCACTGTTACTCCACAAGCAGCACACGCAAGTCTACACGGTGACATTTTTATAGAATCGACATGCACGCCAGTTCATGACATTGCTAAAATTCGCGTAAATCTAACATGTGCTGGTGGCTGTCGGGCTAATTACGAATTCACGATTAATGAAAACTAAAAAGAGTAATGGTTCCAATATCGAACCTTGTCATAAAAAATATGGAATTCTATTAAAAAATTCAGTCATTTGTTTATTTATAAGTATTTTGTTTTCACTGCATTACTATCTTTTTCAACAATTTGGACACGATAAAAATACGAGTGTTTATGAAATACGAGTTCCGCCGCGGTATCTAAAAAAGAAGCTCTACTCGTTATTGGTTTAAACGCTTCCGGCATGGATAATTTGGTCAACAAAATTGTAATATAATAATTGTGTATATCTGACAAATGTAATATAATATTTGTATATGTGAAAAAGGTAAAGAAATATTGTGTGTGTGTGATCTCCTAAACCAATAATTTAAAAATAAGGAATTTCGGGCGCCGTGGAGCTACACAGTACACACTACATTTAGGTTGCCAGATAGATACTTACTGAGAGATAAAACCTTTAATCTGCAGAGGGGTGGCCTGTGGAACTCGGGTAATTAAACACTCACTACCTTGAATGTTCACAGTTTATTTTACCAATAGCTTTAAAATTAATATTAAACAAAATATATATAATTGTTACCTCATCATTGCACCTTTCTTAGCTGACTTTAATTAAATTGCAGAAGGCTGTTTCAAATAAAAAAATAGTTAGGAGGTGACCTCAGGTGCAGAGGCCGGAATGAGGTACCTCTTGAAGTCAAGCCTCGTGGGAGGCCAGTTAGAATTCTTCGGAGAAGAAACTTAGATTTGGAATAAACGCCCACGTTGCAGGCTGTGGACAAAAATGGACTCTTTGAGACGCTTTTCTCCCAAATTCGCCCATGTGGGGACGCATCGACTAAAGGGAACTTACCGCTTATCCCAGTATGTTCTTCGTGTCTCCACCCGGTGTACTATAGGTAACCAAATCACCGGAGAGAATACAGCGAAGGAGGCTGCAAACGTAAGCGAACCGCGATAGGTGGAAGAAAGGTTTTCTCTCGAAAAGAGTCCAACTCACCAGAAATCCGAATGAATTGATATCATAGACCATTCCCTGGGTCCCTAGTTTGAGGTTAGACCATCTGGAGACCAGTTATTGGCCTGGATTAAAGTAGATTCAAAAAAATAGGTGAGACGACATTGTTCCCACAAAGTATGGATCACAAAGTCACAACTTCCAATTTTGACGTTTTTGATGCGACATGTCAAAGAATGAAAATGACAGATAAAATAGACTTGAATACAAGCAATTTGATCCAAAACATGTAACGGTAAAAAATACTCGTTACAAAATTAACCCCGTGGTCGCCCGAAAACTAAAGTCAGCAACGACGAATTAAATGCGATAATGGAAGCTGATGATACTCAATCTACGGCTGAGTTAGCAGCAACTTTCAACGTTAGCATCAAAACAATATTGGTCCATTTGCGTCTAAATGGCAAGGTAAAAAACTTGATAAGTGGGTGGCGGACGAACTGAACGATCGCCAGCGCGACACAATCGAACGCGATATTAACGAAGCAAACAAAGACACGAAGGGGTTTTGAACCGCATTGTCACTTGTGATGAAAACATGATTCTTTTTGAAAATCGTAAACGGTCATCATGTTGGTCCTGACCCTGTTTCAGCGCCTAGAGAATGTCTCAAACGAAAAGTTACCCTTAAAAAAGTCATGGTCACTGTTTGGTGATCTAGTGCCGGTATAATTCATCACAGCTTCTTAACAAATGTCACCAGCATTACTACGGATGTGTACTGTAATGAACTGGAGACAATGATGGAGAAGGACGAGCGATTAACCAAAGCTAGCCGGAGATTTCTCCGGTCAGCCTTGGTTAATCGCTCGTCCCCGCTGCTCCTACACGACAACGGTCGCACTCATACGGCACAAGGGATGGTCTCTAAGCTACAAGAGCTAGGGTTGGAAGTTTTGCGTCATCCACTGTATTCACCAGACCTTGTGCCGACAGACTTCTAATTTTTGCAAAACTACTTTGTAGGAAAAAAAATGTATACCCAAGAAGCTGTACAAAATGCCTTTGAAGAATTGGTTGGCTCCCGTACATCTGACTTCTTCAAGAAGGGCATTGAAAAATTACCACTGCGCTGGTAGAGATGCATCTATAGCATGGGCGCATATTTTGTTTGATAGAAATAAAACATATTTTTAGAAAAATTACTTTAGCTTTCTCAAAGTTATAAAGAGTTTCAGCTATTTTGCACACACTTTTAGAAGTTTTTGAAAATTTTGCAAAATACTAACGAAAGCTTGTATTATTCATGTTGCTTTATGCCATTCGGATAAAATAGTTTTACGAATACCAAGAGTCGCCCAATAACACTTTTTTTTTTTGGAAAAGTGTCATTTAATCGCGTGAAATAGAGAAGAACTTAGCGTAGAACTCATTCATCACCTATATTATTAAACTCTGTTGACATAATTTACTGGCCTAAGAATTATTTAAATCCCTCTAAATCTATCTTTTCAACATGTAATTGGTCTAAACCATATTTGAGTTTTTTGCAAAGGCTTGTATGAATAAAATGTTATTGGTTGTGCACTGTGATGGCTACTTATTTGATGTGTTAGTATCACTATTATAAAAATATATTATCTATACATGTAGCAGAATAAGATGTCACGCTGGTTATTTGAAGAGGTAACTTCTGTTGCCTTACTGACTATGAGTGGCTGGTGACAAATTTGCCGCACCAGTCGAGCTCTGGATCAGAGATTTTATGTAACAAAATTATTAAATAACGTGTAATTTTACGTTCATTCAGATTAAATTAAAAGGCAACGAACGGTGGATGATCATCAAAAACAAAGCTCTACCAGTTATGGTTCGAATGGAGCTAAATCTAAATAGGTGCCCCTTGGCCCCTTAAATACACAATTTTTTTTGTGAAATCATGCAGGTTTGAAAAGGTTTTAATATTGGTTGTTTTAAATGTATTGTATCCAGCAGTACTATTCTCAGGTAGATACATTTTCACCTACATATAACGCCGTTCACGGATTCCATTCAGCTGTAGTTCTTCAAAGAATTCAAGATACAAGAGCGAGTGCAGCGAGCTCGAAAATGTGCCTTTTGCAAATGTTTTTTTTTTTTTTGTTAAACAGGAAGTTACTCCTACTGACTTTTTCGACTTATTATAAAAGGCTTAGAATTAAAAGAACCAAGGCTGCTCGAAGCCAGCTCGCTCTAAGAACCTCGCTTTGGATAGGATAGCTTTTCTTTTGAGTTTAGCAGCAAAGCTTAACGAGCAAACTTACTCTATTCTTTATAAGCAGTGTAGCAGTGTAGATTGTCTCAACGACAATCTACACTGCTACACTGCTTATAAAGAAAAGTTAAAGAATTAAGAGCAATCTTAATTCCATAATGCAACGAGTACGAAAAGCCTTGGATAGATTTAGATGCGACATAATATTAGTTACATAATTACATACCTATTCCAATACAATAACCTACTTACGTTTTTGAATATTTTGCAAACTTGTGTATGCCTAATTCCCAATGAAGAGCAAGATAATCTCTTCAATGGTATTATCGTTCCTTTTAGCACTGACGTAAAGGACCTAGGCTTGCACATTGATAGTACCCTGAACTGGCGTACTCAAGTCGCCCGGGTAAGCCAGTAGGTTACCGGAACGTTGCGCGCGCTGTATCGGTTGAAAAATATATTGCCATCGAGTACGAAGACAATGCTTGTGCAGTCCTTAATTTTCCCTATCATCGATTATGGTGATGTGTGCTACTATGACCTGAATGCAGATCTCCTCGACAAACTTGACCGTCTTCTCAATAACTGCATTCGATTCGTTTTCAATCTGCGTAAATATGACCATGTCTCTGCGCATCGGTCACTTCTAAAGTGGTTGCCCATACGTCAGCGCAGAGAGCAAAGGGCGCTGACCACCTTGTTTTCATTTCTTGTTTCTACCTCCTCCCCTGGTTATCTAGCCCCCCACTTTCAGTACATTTGCGCCAACCACAACAGAAGTCTTCGTTCATCACACAATCGTCTTCTTCAATGTCCCACTCACCGCACAGACTTCATTCACTCTTCCTTCTTCGTTCAGTCTATCTCTCTGTGGAATGCACTCCCCCAAGAAATCAGGGTGGCAACCAACCGATTATCCTTTAAAGTTAAAGTTCGTGAGCACATTCGCAAGAAGCTGGCAGTTTCATCTTAAAGGTAATGTTTTCTCATTGGTTGTTTTATTTGTTTTAGTATAATTATATATTTATGTAAATGTATTTGTGCTTATATTTATATATTATTAGGTATATATGTATATCTTTGTATTAGATTAAATATTTATTCCTTGGTTTCTTATAAATTGCACCTACCACTGCTTGTCTCTGCATCACCCAAAGGTTGACTGGTAGAAAATGCCTATGGCATTAAGTCCGCCGCTGTACAAAATGTGCGTGAAGTATAAATAAATAAATAAATAAATAATGCGCCAATCCAAAAGGAGCATCATTTTTCTTTTTCAAAGTGAAACATAATTGTACATGTTGAATTATTTGTGTAAACCTCATAATAACACATCCTGTATCCTACACTGTTTGTACTGGGTATGGTGGAGTACAACGAACTCAGAGTGCGCCGGGAATTTACGCTTGCGGCGATGCGCTAAAGCTTCTGCGTGGAGTAGCTCATAACCCGTGTGTGCTTCGTCACCTGAAGCTGGGCGCGACAGACCGGTACGTGTGGAGGCGGCGGCGACCGCTACTGCTGGTAGTGCCTACTGCCAAAACTAACCTGCTGTCAAAAACACCTCGAATTGATATATTTTCGTGCAATAAGAGTGAATACGAAGTGCATGAGGGAATTGATATATTTTCGTGCAATAAGAGTGAATTCGCCAGAGTTTTGTTGAATTTTGTAAGGTATATTTAAATATTAATATTCTGTGTTAAGTGTGATTTTATATTTTAGTTTGATTATTATAGTTACATATATTTCAAAATACATAGGTATTATAGTTACATATATTTCAAAAATTCTTTAGTCTTACTTCAGTTTTTTCCAAATAGAGTTTAGTGATGCTTTGTATTGTTAAGGTTTAGATTTTTAAGTATTAGCTGTAAGTTTCGTTTTCAATTTATTTGGTGATGATTGCAAACCACAATTGTATTAATATTCTGTAATGATAGCGTGTGTAAGTTTAAATAAACAACATTTACGTACGTATATGTCGAATCTTTTTAATTTCTGTAAGATATTTTGAAAAAGTTTTGGCCCCTTTGCTCTTGCTTTTGCATTAAAATCAAGAGCAAAGGCCTATCTGACTGGTAGTGGCCTCAAAGGATGTTGGTATTATAGTTGGACCCTATGTTTTTAGTATAACTAGGCAACGGAGTCACTAGGCACATACTCGTCACTAATACGAAAACATTCTCTGAGTTAACATAAAACCACTAACAAACTTATTAGTGTTTAAATACAGTAATTTGTCAGTATGACAACATGACCATGTGTCAGAACAAAAACCTGTTCTAAACGATGCCAGACTTCCGCTGTCCAACACATTGTCTTAATAAGTTAACCTGTGCTCTTAGCATAACAACAAGCACATAGAAACCTAGAACGAGCACCAAAAGTGAAGCAATCAAAAAGAGCTCAAGGTCACGCTCTGTTGAACCCTGCTCTCAAAAAATATTTCAAAATGACAAATTGGTTGCGCAAAAAGATACTGTGTAGCACATCCGAAAAACATAAAATGTGATAAAATTATATTTCACATGTGAATACTTACATTAACAGAACAGGGTTCACCACCTGAGAAAAAATGATTTTCGTCTAATTATCAAATGTGCGAATACTTACGTTTAGTTTTTCACATCATCATTAGGTCATAACAACCAACACCCTAATTGCGTAATTTCAATCACAATCTAAATTATTTTGAAGGATGTTGCTAATCCATTGCATCAACGTAAACAACGCAATGAAACATCCATTGCGTTATTTACGTTGTTGAGAAGACATTATTTTTTTAACATAGCTGGCATAATGAAAGCCATTGCTAGTGTGTTTCGCAAATTACTCCGCAGGGCTGGACATTGGACATACAAACTCCCATCGCACGCTATTTAATTAAGTCAACGCTCAGCTACTCTCGAAATATTAGGCGCAGTTAGCTCTGTTCGCAGATGATATGGCCATTTACTACACCGGCCGCGATATCTCGCACTCTGCAAACTGAAGTCGTTAACCTTGTCTTAGAAAGTGGAGAATCGAAGTCAATCCCGACAATATCAAATCAAAATCAAAAGTAATTTATTCAAATTAGGCTGAGAATCAGCACTTTTCGAACGTCAAAATTACATAAGACAGTCCCCCAAAACGCCCGCCCGTCACCACTTCCTAGTGCTTTAGCTGGGGAGAAGAAGTGGCGCAACAAACTCCCCAGCAGCACAGCTGTCTGTTCTGTTAGAAGAACTGGATTCTAAACAATTGTAAGCAAATTACCAAAACATTAACTTAATTGCCATACGCTGACGTATGGCAATTAAGTTAATGTTTAGCTAGTCACGCCAATTCAAAAAAAATATTCAAAAAATGAATGTAAATAAAACTTAAAACATAAATAAAAGCCTCCAGGCCTAAAGGGCATGGTAGCTTACATATGCAATACTGGATTTATTATACAAACAAATAAAATAAATAAATGATAAACTAGGACCATCAAAGTAAAATAAATTAACATAACAATTACTGTAACAATAATAAAACCATAGACAGCAAGACGACCAGTCACCACAAGCAGCACCCGTTCACGAGCATAACGCAAAGGTCAGCCATTACCCCCCTCGCCATATTTGAGGGAAGGAGGAAACCCGACCCCCGACGCTACCGCAAGCAGTGACATCTAAGGGAGCATGACGAACTTGCTGCCGGTTGCTCAGGCAAGAATAATATTATCAATTGTCGAGGTCGCTAGCTAACCACATATTGCAATATAGCTCATTAAAAAAACATTGTAATGAGTAGATCATGTCAATAATAAATGAAGATAACAAAATAATTGACTTATACCGTCAAATAAAATTATAAAAAAACAAATATATGAACTCATATACCCTGTCAGTAGGTAAGTTGATTCTGGAGAAAGAACATGAACATTGTCTTGAGTTAATCACAGCGACCAACAGTTCTTATCGTTTAAGTAGTCGTTAATGGAATAATATGCTAGCTAAAAAGGTTGGATTTTACTTGAGCCTTAAACGCATTAAAAGGCAAATCTAGCAAAGAAGAGGGCAACTTGTTATAAAAGGTTATACCAAGCCCAACAAATGAGTTATGGACCTTATGAAGCCGGTGAAAGGGAGCACGTAGTTTGTTCTTATTTCTAGTGTTAACATTGTGAAAATCACTGTTTTTAGTGTATAAGTGTATATTTTGCCTAATATATAAGATGTTGGCGAAGATGAATTGAGATGCCACCGTGAGAATAACAATATCTTTAAAAAATCTCTAAGAGAAACTCTGGCTCCTAGCTGATAAATTGCTCGGACAGCTCGTTTCTGAAGGACGAATATATGTTGAATATCAGCGGCTTTGCCTCACAGCAGAATACCGTAGGACATAACGCTGTGGAAATAGCTAAAATAGACTAACCGAGCTGTATCAATGTCAGTGTATTGTCTTACTTTCCTGACGGCGTAGGCGGCTGAACTGAGCCTCCCTGCTAGGCTTGATATGTGTGGGCCCCACTGAAGTTTGACATCTACTGTTATGCCCAGAAAAACCGCCGAGTCTACAGTTTCAAGCAGCTCTTTACCTAAGACGATGTTGGGTCCTAGGTTTCTAACATTCGGTAAGACGAATTTCACACATTTCGTTTTCTTGGCATTGAAAACTAGGTTATTTGACGTAAACCAATCCGTAACCATTGAGAGTGCACTGTTTACGTCGTCAAAATCTTGTCTATTCCTGTCTACTTTGAAAATAAGAGAGGTATCATCTGCAAACGGTACAACGTCACAGATATCATTTAAATAGAATGATAAGTCATTGATATATACTAAGAACAAGAATGGACCCAGTATTAAGCCTTGAGGTACACCTAACTGAACTGGTAGCTCGGAAGATTTCACACCATCGACATCAACACATTGGAACCTATTATGAAAATAAGAATTTATTACATTGAGAGCTTCGTTTTGGACACCGTAATGACGTAGTTTACGCAAAAGCGTGTCATGGCGCACGCAATCAAAGGCTTTAGAGAGATCACAGAAAACTCCAATAGCATTTTGCGATTTCTCCCAAGCATTAAATATGTGTTTCAGCAAAGCAACACCCGCATCTGTAGTCGAACGTCCTTTTGTAAAGCCATACTGTTCATTATGAAGTAGGCTATTTAAGTTAAAATGTCTAAGCAACTGATTAAGTATTAACTTTTCAAATATTTTGCTAAATGCTGGTAAGATAGAAATAGGCCTAAAATTGCTAATGATATTTTTATTACCAGATTTAAATAATGGTATGACTTTACTACTCTTCATGAGGTCAGGAAAAGTTCCTAGATCAACACATTTATTAAAAGTAATAGCTAGATAGGGGGTACGATGTCTATTACATTACATAAAAGTTTAATGGAAATGCCCCAGTAATCACCAGTGTTTTTAGACTTAAGAGTGTTAAAGACGTTAATTACATCACTAGGCGTTACATGTTCGAAGCTAAATAAGCGAGTACATTTTGGCACACTACTATTCAAAAGGTTCTCAGCTTTAGACGGGGACGAATTTAAGGAACAAGTCGTAGTTATAGGTATGTTGGCAAAAAACTCATTAAATGCCTCAGCTACATCAGCTGCCTTACTAACTAATTTGTTATCGACCATAATCTCAAGTTGATTTTCTTGTTTAACCGACTTACGCGTTTCATTGTTGATAATTTTCCAAGTGGTTTTTACTTTATTATTGGAATTTATAAATGAATCGCTTAAGAATTTTGATTTAGCAATAGCACAAATCTTTTTAAATAGTTTTGAATATTTTTTTACATACTCTAGGAAAGCAGTATCAAACCTGTATTTTTTCAAACCATATAACTCGTATAGTCTCGCTCTACTTTTATAAATTCCTGGAGTAGCCCATTGGTTGAAGCCAACGGAACTGCCATTAATGTTAATGGTTTTGGTCTTGAAAATAGACTGGTATTCTTTTTGCACAACATCAAAAAGGGCTCCGTAAATTTCATTAGGATTCTCGTGTTCTACTAACGATGGTGTAATTCTATGAGCTATATTATTTTTAAACTTGTTACAACGACTAGCTGTATAAGGCCTGCATTCAAGTTTATACGGTTTTTTATGTAATGTCATGGGGAAGCTAGCTAATAAACCACAGTGGTCGGACGTTAAGTCACTTAACACTAATTTATTTTTGGCATCACAATTACTAAAAATATTATCAAGACAAGTTGACGAAGATGCCGTGATCCTAGTTGGTTCAAAAAACAAGTTAATCAAATTATAAGACCTAAACAGATTGAGAAGTCTAATACTTAATGGAGTAACATCTAAAATATTAATATTAAAACCTCCACATAAAATGATACTCTTATTACTTGATTTTAACCTATTGAGAGAATCCTCCATTACCGATTCAAAACTAATAAAATCACCAGATGGGGGTCGATAAACGCAGATTACAACGAATTGCTCTAGTTCAACACAAGACAACTCAACAAGAGTCAAGCGGTTCTCTTCTCGAAGCCACGTCATAGGCTAACCTCCCTCGACTGATTGGCAATTTCGGCAAACCGATCCCTTGGGAGAAGCGAGCCAAAAAGTTGTGGTTCTCGATGAACATCTCTCATTCTCAGAGCATTTGTAAAGACGGCTCGCTCTCGGTAGACTCCACTCCGTCCAATACAAGTAGCAAATTGTCACTCAAGTGCAAATTGCGCCAGTGCAGTATTTGCAAACGCCAAGCCCTACATCCTCAATAGAATCCAGACCCTCCAAAATAGCTAATAGCCCTAAGCCGACGTCCGTACCCCGAGCAGTCTGCTGGCTGGAGACTTTGAGTTCGCTTAAGGCAGCCACATGACAGTCCGGTTCAGTGGTAACGACCTCTCAAGGTCAAATACAAGATGCCATAAAAAAAAACCTATTCTCATGTAAGTGCTAACAGCGATTCTAAGAAGATCGTCCTCCAAGCTTTAGCACTGAACGTAGGGTAGGACTTTGGTAGATGTCTACTTACACTACAAATGCTGATTCGCGGTCTCAATCTCAACTCAACTACTTTACTGGAGACTTTTTTTATTCCGGGTTGGAAAATCCTCATGGATGTACTACGCCCTGGGGCGGGTGGAAGGGTCTGTCAGTCTCCTACTGACAAAAACCAACCTTGTGTTCCATCTCACACCTACGTCGGGGTCGCGGGAACATACGATTCCGCAACCCCGACTGGTGCCTGGCTGCCTCGGTGGGCCTCCAACGTCTAAGAGGGGCGCGCGTGGAACACTACGCGCCGCCACCTCGGGTCCTGCGGTATTGGGGGCGACGGACGTCCCCGAGTCCACCGTCCCTGGACCCATATAGGGGGGCTAGAGGGCGTTGTCCGCCCTCCGCCTACTATCGGTGCGCCTGCTGCGGATCTCTCTCTCCCTTTCCGCACCCTCCTTCTGCGAAATTATTGTTTCGCAGAAAGAAACATCAGCGTGTCGTCCGCGTAACACGTCAGTTCTCTGCCCGGTGGGAATTCGCCCCTCAGGACCCAGTCGTACCCGATGTTCCACAGCACTACGACCGAGCCCTGCGTAACACCACACGACATGTGGCGCTAATTTCGCCATCACGTCCCATGAAGGTGACACATCTCTCCGCCAGATAAGCCCCAACGATGCGGCGGAGATAGAGAGGCACCTGATGATACCGCAGTGCCTCCTGAATACAACTCCAGGGCAGAGTGTTGAAAGCGTTGGAGACGGCCAAGGACACCGCCACCACCACCGCGCCCTGGGACACCGTTTCCTCCGCCAGGACTCTCACCCGCGATATAGCGTGGATGGTGGAGCGCCCATACAGAAAGACAAACTGGCTCTCGTCCAGGCCAGGGTCTCCAAAATCGGCCATGTTACGACTATTCCTCTTGAGGGACAAAGAACGATTAATGCAGAATGGTATGCTAGCATTTGTTTGCCACAGGTCGCTTCTGAACTCTGTAAAGAGAACTGCCTGTGCAGAGAAGGGCTACGATTATCCGCTCGAACAGCTTACCTACTTCGTCTAGTCGAGTCCGCAGGTCGCCCCACCTTCCTGAACAGGACCTGGCGACCGGTTTTCCACAAAGCGGGAAACTGGCCCCGCTCAAGGCACGCTGTGATGAGTTGGGGCTCCAGCTCCTTCAGAGCGAGGGCTAACGCTAGGAACAACACGGAGACTACCACAACTACCTACTGAGTGTGTGAAGTCTTTGACAACTACTTTATTTCTCTCTTATACACTTGGACCTAATCTTCAGATGAAACTATTGGACTTACCTCACCAATGTGCACCAAGCTACCTACGGCTTTTTGACATCCTTGAGGAGAACACGGAGTAGTGGTGGCCCAGTGGTATCGGCCCCTTCTTACGAATCGGGTCGTGAGTTCTAACTCAGGCAGGCCCTTTACTTTATGTATTTACATTCATCACCACTGCTCAGAGAGAGAGAAGATTAACATCGTGAGAAAACCGGCATGTCCTAAAACAAAAAAATCTAAGATAAGTGACATCCACCAACCCGCACTGTGCCTGCGTGGTGGATTATGGGCCACTCCCTCTTACAGAGAGAAGGCCCAGCAGTGGAAACATTATAGGCTGATTATGCGGAGAAGATACCTATTATTCTCTTCAAACTTCGGCACACCCCTAGCATCCATTACAAATATAGATAGGCTAGGACTTGATCTAGGCAACTCATACATTTGGAAGGAGTGTTCTGTCGCTGCCAGCCTTAGTGAAATCGATGGTGGGCAGCGTGGAGTCCTGGGATGCGGTGGTTTCCTTCTGCGAAACAGTAATGTTGCAGAAGGGGGCAGCGGAAAGGGAGTGAGAGATCGCGTCCACTCTCTCGATCCGCAGCAGGCGCACACTCGTCGGTGGAGGGCAGACAACGCTCTCTTCCAGCCCTCCTAAATGGGTCCATCAGGACTCGAGGTGGCCGCGCATAGTTTCCAGGCGCGCTTCTCTTAGACGTTACGGAGGGAGTCAAACACCTCACTCCCCCTCCTCCTCGTGTTGCCCCCTCCCCCCCAACACGAGGAGGACCACCGAGGTGGGCCGACACCAGCCGGGGTTGCGGAAGGATCGTATGTTCCCGCGACCCCTGGCGTAGGTGTGAAATGAAACACCGCGGGTGGTTTTTAGTCAGCAAGGGTCTGACAGACCCCACCATATGTCAGACAGGCCCCAGGACGGAGAACATCTATGAGGATTTTCCACACCGGAACAAAAAAGGCAACTCATACACCATTTCGGTCATAAAATCATCAACCGCAGCGGCCACAGCCTCCCATGTCCAATTGCCCACGACGCACCTTTATTGCATGCCACACTTGGCAGAATGTGATGATACCATTGACTAATCTTAAGAAATAAATAATTATGATTACGATTTAAAAAGTTTCGGTAAGCCTTTACACGGTGCGATTTCGTTGCCTGTGACGTAGATATTATCATAAGTTACACCGTCTAAACAGTATGTAGGCGACGTAAGTTATTTGTTGCTTGAATTTCTTGTAGGTACCTACACTGAAGCTCAACTGATTTTTAATCGCCGACAGTTGAAAATCCAACAGTGTGTTTTTCTGACGCGCTGGGATGTACTCAGTTAGATTCTCAACGCTCAGCTCAAAACCGAAAGTTGAAAATACAGTGCACGATAAAATCCCTCCGCAATATTTTACGTCCATGCGAATGTAGGCTTACGATGCATGTTTCTGCCCTGTGGTAGGGGTAGGAAGGTAGACTACAAGGCAAAAACATGCATCGTAAAAATTGGGGCAAAGTTTAATAAAACCTCTTTTAAGTTTGAAATTCCTGGCCGCTGAATATATTGAGTATTTGACAGCAGTCGCCAGTCGCAAATCGAACGGCAGTGACGTTTGTAGGTTTATCAAGGTTCGTTGTGTACGGATTCAATCATGTCATCAAAAATATTAGGATTGCGAAGAGTTTTCGCGTCTGTTGTCAACAGAAGATATCGACCTGGGAAGCTATGTGAGTTTAAATATATAGTTTTTTGTTTTACATATCTAACATAACCGTTATCTCACTTACGTAGTCAAAAGGTACCTACTGACCTTTAATACAGTAGCAAAGAGATTTAAGACAGATACACTAGAGGCTATGCGAAGAAATGCCATAGAAAATCTGTGATCTCACATCTCAGTGATGCCATCTTGCTATTAGGGCGGCTATTCTAAAACTTAGATCTCGAGCGTCAGTTTAAAAATATAGCTTTGAATAAGCAAATATACGAATTAAAGAACAACGGGCAGAATGAGCCCAGTGTTGAAGCACTTTCTTACCTATCTTCTATTAAAGATCCGAATAAGCTCAAGACAAAAGTTGGTCGTGCTACGCGTGCAGGAAGAACTTTGTTATTACTGCAAGTGCCTGGAACGACATTATTATTGACAGCGACAACACTCAATCGGACAATTCTTTAGTGTTTAGAAAGAACTAACGCCTAAACCGTCATTCTGAGAAGAGGCCCGTACCCAGCAGTGGAACTGTAATCGGAAGCTTGGGGCATGGTTATGTTATAGTTTAGGAAACAAAGATGTTTTATTTTCATAATCGAAGGTTTTTTATTACACACCTATCTCAATAGCAAAATAGTTTCTCTATGTGATTTTATTTTCTTCAAACTTACTGTAATCAATTTAGCTTTTAAATCTTTGATATTTTATTTTTATTTGCTGTTTTAATTAATTAATTTTGTTATTATCTGCGCATAACGTAGTGCATGCTGTGCTTTTCTATAAGTAATGAGGCTCTTAGACTTAAGTTTGAAATGTACAAATTGTATGTAATAGTGTACTCATTGTTGAAACGCCTAAAATAAATAAATAAATAAATAAAACTTCATTTTTCAAGTCCAAGGCGACATAATATAAAAGAGAAAAGTGCATTCCGACAGGCAACATGTAAATACAATTATGTATGCGCATCATTTTTATCATTTTTATCATTTATTATTTTAAGTTTTTGTAATTAACGCTATGGGCCTTGGTTGTCTGAGAATCAAATTATAATTTTTTTTTTCATTAGGCCGTAATATTAGCATTTGTAACGGTGATTTATAACTTTTGGAAAGCTTAATCGGATCTTCATTTTATGGGAGGTACAACCCTTTCTTTTTTTTTTTGGGGTGGGAAATCATCAAATGACTTCTCCCGCTCTGGGTGGAGCGGGAGGGCGTGTCAGACTTTTACTGACTAAAACCCACCCGTGTTCCTTCAGTTGCCTGTGCCAGGGCCACGGTTTTCTCTGTAGAATAACCCGCGACACTGAGGCGCCGGCCCTATCGGACCCCGTCACTTTGTGCTGACACCCTTTGAGGCGCGCGTGGAACACAACGCGCCGTCGACCCGGGCCTGGTCCTTACCGGACGGCGAGCTACCCATTTCTCGCCGTCCGCAAGCCCGCGCCTACGGTGGCCGGGAATCTGCAGGCGACTCCCGACGCCCAGGGCGTCTCCTGCGGCGGCTAGTGGGGGCGTGAGGCCGCAAGGCTCTCTCCCTCACCCGCTCCGCCTCCTCCTTCGCGAGCATTACTGCTTCGCAGAAGGAGGTGACGGCTTTCCATTCCCTCTCGCTCCGTACCATGGCCTGGACCAGGGCCGGACGCGAGAGATCGCCGCCGCCAATCGCCTCCCTGAGGACACTGCGGTGCTCCACCCGCCTTATGCGAAACAGGAACCTCCCGAAACAACCGTGTCCGGTGAGGACCTGTGTCAGGCGGAAGGTGAGGACGCCGTGGCGCCTCTCCAACCACTCCTCAAAGAGGGGACTTACCGCCGCTATTGTGGCGTGCCCAGAGTGCGACGTGTTTGGTAGGGTCATGCTGCTAATGACAGCGAGTAGCGAAATGGACGAGCAAGATGTACTGACGAGCAGCTACAACCCTGGGCTCACAATCCATATAAAGTTGCCTATTGTTCTTTAATAAAGCAGCCTGTTTAAAGAGATGTTACCATTTAGATATAGATATCGAAAATAATGATAAAAGTTTTTTTTCACGTTCGAATAGAATGAAACAACTGCCAAAATATTAGGAGGGCAATAAAAGGATCAGTAGTTTCAATGTTTTCCAGTCATGTATTTATAAAATTCTTTTTACCTACAAATTACTAAATCATAATGCTGATCACGAGGTCGTGGGTTTGATTCCCACAGGACATCAATATTTATATGATGAATATAACTGTTTGTTGGTCTGGGTGTTTCTTATGTATTATAAGTACTTATGAATTTACAAAAAAAATAACGTTAATATCAGTATTATATCCATTGTATAGTACCCATAGTACGATTTCTGCTCTGCGAGTTTATAGCAAAAAGATCTGTAGACCTTGCGTATGTACAAAACATCAAAGTCAATAACATTCATTCATACCGCTAGTATTGGTTACACGGACGTTCTACTTAAGAATCTTATACCTGACGATTGACATAATTATAGCGACTACCACCAACAGATCAGAGCATGGGCTGCCGAGCCAGCTGTGTCCCCAACGTCAGACTTACCATCCATAAATCACCCAGAACTTCGTGAATAGTAAAATAGTACACACGACGACATATCAAGCAACAGTATAAGCATTTCCAGGTTTAGCTGCCCTCGCATTGTATAGGCTTTTCGTACTGCAGATGTATGATATGTCGTCGTGCGTACACTGCCTATAGTCCATAGGCAGCTCGATCCTTTTTTACAAATTACATAGAAGATGGAAGTTTTTTTTTTCTACGGTTAATTTGAACAAACCGCTCACTTTCACATTCGGCGTTATTTACATTCGGAAACCTAAAATAATAGAAACCTACTTGAACGAATAGTAATTGTTCCTATAATGACATTTAAATTAATTGACATGAATTTCAAACTCTTATTTTGAGTGCTATTTATTATTTACCTCATTAAATACGATCGATAACAAAATCGATCAGCAACATCACATCTCTACAATGCAGTAGTAATTTTGCAATATTCTTCAAATTTCATTCTTTTAGTGGATACGAATCCGACTTGACAGTGTTGACACGCAGGCGAATCACACTAGACAGACTCATGCTTTGGCAACGACACTACCAGCCGCACTACCAGTAGTGTCGTTGCCAATTAACGACACTACCAATCCTATTTTGGATTAAAATGTACAGTCAACCCAGCAAAGTTCAGAAATATAATTCTTTATTTTATTACTAAGTAAATCATGAAATAAAAGTAACAGCAAACTTCAGAAATGTAACTTTATTTATTACTAGGAAAACAAAAATGTGGTTGGTTGGTAAATTGGTTTGGTTTATATATTGGTATACAAGTCACAACCGACAACCGTCACAACTAAATCTCTCACACACAGAAAAAAAATAAAAAAATGTAGAACTGGCATCTGTTCTTTCAATATACAGAAAAGCCTCGTCTACAGATTTATTATATATATATAAGAAGATATAGCTATGCACCTTCCTTGTACCGTTTTGAGACCAGTGGTGATGAAATAATTTACACAAAGTAGTCCACGTTCAAACGGACGTAAAAATATCGCAGCGGGTTTTTTTTAACTTACTTGACCTTCAACGTACTGACACCGAGTGTTGAAATCCAACAGACATTTTTCGACGCGATGCACTCCATCAGTGCATCTATCGGGCGCTTAGGAGATTTTGTTTTGTACATCGTACATTACAATACATTGTACATTGGGCGTTTAGCTCATCTTGTGAAATTAAGTTTGCGTGCTTTGCGAGGTTAATACTAATAAACTATCCATAAATGGAAGGATAATTCTAATTTAATAAAGTAGGACTTTAACATTATTAGCAAAATATGGATGTACCTACCTACCTACCTACTATACTTACCTACACCTCTGCGTAGGTTGGGAGAAAACGGATGTGATGTTATGTTAAAATGTATTTCAGCAGGTGTTTTAAGTTTTCAAAGAGGGGTAGGTATGGCGAGAGATTCATCGCCTCTAATTACTAATACCTCTGTGGCGGCATCTACACCGCCACATGAGAACAACGCATCACACTGACGTCACACAAATCCTGCATCGCGCAATCAGAGTTTACCGCGCTGCTAGCATATTGTATACAACTACCCGACAACAATCATCGGGCAATTGCCCACCAGATACGACATCCATCTGGTCGGAGGATCCTCCCTTTTCCAAGAGTATGAGTGTACATAATCTTTGTACACCCTGTTCATCACATCTCTTCACCTGTATCAGTCTGCCTAGCCTTTTCTCAACTATGGGGTTGGTTTCGGCTTCCATTCTAACCGGATGCAGCTGAATCTCCAATGATACATCAACTTACCTACTTAGGTTCACGTCATTTACGGCTTCACATCACAGCCTTTAATGTGAGGGAAGCCCGCGAATTTCAAATTTTCTTTTAAAGTTCTGGGTTCAGAAAAACATGTTAATAGTTTTTTTTGTATTTCTATGTAAATGAATAGATAAAAAAGTGTTTTATTTAAATTAGTAACGATAAAGTGGTTACTGTGATGACAGGACAAATTGTGTAAAACGCCATCTATTGCAAAGACCTCTAAACAAAATGATAAATAGATGGCTACTTTTATCATTAGGGTTCGAATTGAAGTTAAAGGCTTAAATAATGTTTTTTGTCGAAAATACGTGCATTATGAGTGTAAATAAATAAAACAGTTTAAACAAGAAAGTTTTGATTTTTACTGATCTTACTTCAGCCAAAATTTTGCAATTTATCGCTTTCTAATGATGTTAATTTCATAAAGGTTTCCTATGCTGCCATCTATGATTTCATTTCAACTATTTATAATTTGTTCGGGTTGAGACCCTATGGTATAGTTTAGGTTTTCTATCCACTGTTCATACTGAAATAGAAGTTACTTTGTCGACGTATGTTGAAAAGTTTGAAAATTAAGGCAATGTTGACAGGAGCGAACGACGCCAGCTCGAAAATTTAGGCCCCGCCTTAAAGGTTAAGTTTTTTCGATTTCTTTCGACCATTCATACTGAAATGGAAGTTTCATGGTCGACTCATTACCCTGAAAATGTAAAAGCTTAAAGCCTAAAGCAGGATAAACCATAAAGGCGCCAGGCCCTTCGAACCGCGCTTTCTTTATAGCCCGAATAGGAGTGTATCGAGTGCGTAGATTCTTAAGCAATTAGAAAAAATAAAACAAAGTACCGTTTTCAATTATTAAACCGAGGCGGGCGCCAGTCGGGGTTGAATGTTCATGGAGCCGCTAAATGTTCATGGAGGATTTTGTGCACTTGACTCATACCGATGCCTAAGCTTGTCCGAATCTGCTGATAAGTCACTCTTTTGTCAGTCTCTATCATACGCCGCACAACACTGATGTTATATTTAGTCGTCGCCGTAGAAGGCTGTCCCTCACGCAGATCATTGGTGAGATTGGTGCGACCACGTTTAAACTCATTAAACCAGTTGTAAACAGTGGCACGAGATGGGGCTTCATCGTGAAAGGCAATCGAAGTCTATCATAACTTTCTTGTTGACTCATATGGCATCGAAAGTCATAAAATATCATTAAATGAAAATTTTCTCGCGTTAAATTCATGCTGACGTGACACAGACAATTTTCAATTTGCCGCCAAATCGTAAACAAATGACAAATGAATACAATACTTAATTAAACAATAATATTGGCAAAGATTATCATATCGTTTACAAGTGGCCAGTTCTAAAAACTTTCAGTCTCGCCCTCGTAGAATATCTATCTTGCTCAACCCTGACACAAAACACAGACCATTATAACCCATATTTTATTTTACCATTAAATATAAAACCGCGCGAAACGCTTGGCGAAATTTCGCCAAGGAACCATACGGTTCGCGCGGGCTTCAGCGTCTAGCCCTACCACATCCTTCATAAGTTAACTAACGTCTCTTTTTTAAGTGAACTCACTCTATCAAACAAGCGGCAGTCAAGTGACCGGCGCTGGTCAAGTTGTAGTCACACCAGCCAGATCCTGTGCCCGTAAGTACCAATAGCAATGAAACTAGATCTTACTACCTACTGAAAAGAAGGTAGGACGCAAAGATGTACTGAGGTTGGAAAAGTCAGTGAACCATAAGCCAACCCCCTCTTTTTCTTTGTAAGAGGAGTCAAGCTTTGCAGAATACTGACGTACCTACCTTCTGATCACACAGTCAGCTTCCTCAATCTTTAATCAACAGGTTCACACAAGAAAAGTTTTTTACTGTTGAGGATGGAGGGGCATAAGTATGCAAAGAGTACCTGCCTACCTACTTCTTGTGGCTACTTGTCGAGTACAACTTACCAATGTTGTACATGGTTGTCCAGTTAAAAAAAAATATGTAAACATATTCGTGCGAATCTCGTAGTAGTTTTATTTACACTTGAAACTGACTGAAGTGAAGTCGTTATAACCAGCCCAGTCCAACTGGCGAAATCTTTTGATAAGCTGCATTTTTATTGGGCCCATTCTATAAATACACATACAACATACATGAACTCACACCTTCCCATTGGGGTAGGCAAAAACCACAGAACGTCACCTGCTACGATCCTTACATACTCTTTTAACTCGTTTACGTTCATACATCTGGTCACGCACGCCGGTTGCGAGTACTAGGTACACACCTGACCTTTCTGAAGAACATCACCAATAACGTCAATATGTCCTCATAGGGCGTGCCCTCCCGGCGTTTCCACTCGCATCTGCCTTGTAAATTCCTTTTGTTAGTCTCCTTTTATTCATCATCTCAACATGAACAAACTATCTAAGCATACTCTTTTCAATTATTGTCACTACATCTTCTTTTAAACCGCTCCGTTGCCCTATCACATCATTCATAGTCACACACTACACATGCTTCGCAAGGAACACATTTCCACTTTATTCTGATTTCATGCTTCTTTTGCCACACCCAACAGCCACTTCCATACATAAGCGTAGGCACCAGCACACCATTGTGAACAGCCAGTCGTGCCTCTGGTTCTATAAATAATAGGTGTCTTTATAAACTAACTAGCTTTTCGTGTCTGTCTGTCCGCTAAAGCTTTATCAGTAGATCGTTCCCTAACAAAGCAGGGGTGGGTCATTAGTTAAGTCTAAACGGAGTTTGCCTTTTACGACACCCAAAGAGACAGTTGGAACTCCCACTTTTCACGTAGTAGAATTACATAAAGGAGCTAATTATCAGTGAGGTAGTCTGTAAAAAGTATTTTTTCCAAACAGACCGCTGCGATGCCCATATGAATGAACTACCAGTGCCATGCGCACCTTGGGAGCCCTGGTACAGCGACAAACAGAGTGTCTACAACAAGATCTTGCTGGGGGGTATATTGTGGTGAGGATTTTTATGAACACTATCATCATCAGTCTATACCAGAACACTGCTGGACATGAATCTCTAATCGCTTGCCATTCAAATCGATTCTCGGCAACGATCGTCGCTACACCTAGCCTGAGGCCGTCTTACGTTACGTTGGGCGATTCGCGGACGCCGATCTCCGTCTTAAAATAATCAGCCAATAATATTTCCACTGCTGTGACGCAGACCTCCTTTGTAAAAGAGAGTCCGCCGTAAGGGGTGCAACACACTTTTTTGGGTCGGCACGATTCGGCACAGCCGGGCGGTAACAATCTAATCTAATATTAACAGGATGGCAGTCGTAAGTCGTGACATGAAGATTAAGTGTGCGTTACGCCAGCAGGAAAGTATTTCCTAGAATTAATTTAGCCAGACAAAGAGTTAGTGCTTCATCTACTAGCAATGTGTGCCAAATAACTATAGAGTTTGTGCGCCTTAACGTTTTGGAATAAAACGGGACCAAAGTATATGGTCAGAAAGCTTAAGTTTGTGCATGAATGTGCGCAAAAAATGAAGTTTGTGCGTCATGAGGTTTTAGGGATATATCAATTCCTGCTGGGGTTACGAAACATTTCATTGTAATACGAGAAAGGAAATACGAGACATTTTGAATATGAAATTTTCAATATTCATTCTTCAATAAACACACTAACCTTCAAGTTTATAGCCACATAATGTGGGATGAGTTGGTTTCATGCAATTCAAGCTCAAAGTTACGTCATTTTTTATATTGACTTCAACTGTTATAATTTGAAAACGCGTGCATGTGAATCCTCTTTTTTTATGTATAACAAGAAGAATTTAAACCGTCTTCAGTGAGTTCATACGCTAGCTCATTTGATTACCATGTTTTATTTTCAGTTTCAAAGAAAAACTCGATTACTTTAAAACTGTAGATTTATTTGAAAATCTATGATTGCACAAACTAAGAGCTACTTACTCATATAGTTTCCGAGAAACTAGATTCTGCAAAACGTTACTCCAGCAGGAATTGATATATCTCTAAAACCTTAAGACGCACAAACTTCATTTTATTCATTTACTTTTCTACGGTCGCACATTGTAGTTTCCGAGAAACTAGATTCTGCAAAACGTTACCCCAGCAGGAATTGTTAGATCTCTAACACCTTATGACGCACAAACTTAATTTTTGAGCACATTCACAAACTCAAACTGTCTGACCATATACTTTGTTTCTCTCTACGGTCATTCGTTTAGAATTTTCCTTCTGGAACAACGTTACGCCAGCAGGAAGCGTTTTTCCCGTTTTATTCCAAAACGTTAAGGCGCACGAACTCCATACCTATTTGGCGCACATTGCTAGCAGATGAAGCACTAACTCTTTATTTGGCAAAATTAATTCTAGGATATACTTTCCTGCTGGCGTAACGCACACGATGCTAAAACCATAGAAATATAGCATAGACATTTTTCGTCAGTTATTTAATAAAATTGAGTTAAAAAGTTGTGAGGCAACTTTTTTTTAAATAACCAAATGAAAAATGTATACGCTAGGGGTTAAACCCCTAGCGTATAATTTTTTATGAGTTCGTGCGGCGGAATCGAATCCCATCGCCGATTCCGCGACGCGCACTCTATCTTTTTGGCTCTAAGAAATGACAATCCTGAGGGATAGAAAAGGATAGAGCATGGAAAAGGCGATTCCGTGCTGACAGATGTGGGTCAACTCTATAATAGCATCATGTGCTAAATTCATAGTTAGTTTGCGCGTCGATGTCCCTGCCACCCTGTATTTTACCACCCGGCTGTGCCGAACCATGCCGACCCGAACAAGTGTGTGGCAAGCCTAGCTTTTCATACAGTTTCACTGCGTAGGTGCAAATTTACATCAAACAAAAAAAAACTACGCTAGGGGGTTTCGCATCATGTGCTGTTTAGATTAGCGTTTGCACGTCGATTTCCCTGCTACCCTTTATATAACCGCTCGGCTGTGCCGACCCGTGCCGAATCATGGCGACCCGAACAAGTGTTAGCAAGCCTTATCCACCACGCGAGCCCAGTGCGGCTTAGTGAAAGCTACGTCCTCGCATGTTTGGATCTAGGATATGCCGGTTTCCTGAGAATGATTTTCTTCACCGTTTTGAGCCATCGTACTTTAAACTCTGTTATTTATTAGCTCATGTTCGATGGCACAGATAGACCAAACTGCTGCTGTTGACATCTTCGAGTTTTAACTAATTAACGATTTTTCGCAGGTTCCTGTTTTCCCTCGGCATGATGATTTACACCGACAGCATATTCTTGAACTGGGGGCCGCCGAAGAACCCCGGCCCGCCGAGCGATATGGTTGAAGAATGCGAGGACGAATAAAGATCATATCGTAGCTGTTAGCAATAATTTTAATAATGCGTTATTTTGTATAGCATAGCCGCTAGTCCTTACAATATTAATTGTGTAACTAAAATGTTCTGCCTGCAAAAGCAAGTAAAAAAAAAAACTAATTTTCAATAGAGGATCGTAGCACTTTGTAGTTCTTGTAGTTCCGGCCTCTCCTTTAAAAAGGCGAGATTATGTGTAATAATGATTTGATTCTGTGTGGTTTTTTCTAGAGTAAAATGTATTTTTATATTTCGTTGAATTCACGTGAATAAAGATTAGAATGTTATTGTGGGTTGTTATCTATAATTTAAAGTTCAGTGTGTTGTCAACACGCTTAGGAAATGGATCAAATCTGGTTTAAATAAGAGCCAAGTTTAACTTTCTCTCCTTTATTTCTATAGAGAAGAATTAATAATTACTGCTAACAATATTGTAATGAAATCGACGCTGTCACAGACGTGTATCTTCTGTGAGTAAACGCTTCAAAATTGCACTTCATTGCATCGCATCTTCATTATAGTCTGCTTTCAGCAACGATATCGCTGGATTGCTGTGCGGCTGCGTCACTATGGCGCAACTGTAGCGCAACAATTATACGAATTCCCATCAGGACTGTTACCGGACAGATTTCGCGCTATACACTGTTTAAGACTTAATTCTGCATCAACACTATTCGTAGGGATATCAATTTCTATATTGGACGTATTTCAGGACCAAATCTAGGAAGGCTATGAAATATGCCTATTCCTAGCTTACACGCACTAAAATCATGCGCGTATTTCACAATAACTTTTTACTGAAAATGTGGAATTACCCAGAAAACCTTCAAATTCATCAACGATTTACAACAATTTACAAGTTTCACACGTAACTGTTATAAGTAGTTAGAACTGATGAACATTGATACAATTATTTATAAGTGCCGATTTCAACAATGTTACTGAACGTGTTCAGCACATCTATATCGCGTTCAAAAGCTTTCAGTGTCAAAATTCCATTTAAAAAAAATTACACTGACAGCTCTTAAACGTAGTTTGTGCTGATCGCGTTTAGATTCCTTGGTGAAATCCACCCTAAAACCAGTAAATTATTTCATGTTTGTCACAGCCGTGTTCCCAATATTATTCGAATTTGAACTAACTGACGCACTGACAAGTCTTAAGATTTCTAGCAGACTGATGAGTAGAACTGTCCCGAACGCTTGAGAAAATTGATATTGTAATTTTTTTTTTAAACTCTAGTCTAACTATCATAGTCGAAATAAAGCGCTAAATAGAACTATATTAACGTGTTAGTGAGAGTTATCTGCTCTCGGGTTTCGGTTTAGGGGGTTTGAATCCTTGGATTTTCTTCTTTTTTTTCTCCTTGCCGCCACCGGATTGGAACGTCTTCCAGCTGTCGACTCGGTTTTGTCGAGATTCCTGCAATGTTCAAACATATTGTCATTAATAAATGTAAATTTTCATTTTAATGATTTACGAGCTGCGATTGATAAGTAACCGTGTTTGAAGACACTTATCGGCACTGACGTAAAATCTGTATGTCATTGTGTAGTGTCATCTTTCAAACAACGAGTGTCGAAATGTCAGTTTTTTTATTTTTTATATTGGTTGTAGTAGCTGACGGAATGGAGCACGTGCAAGTTTTTTTCTAAATACGCAAAAAGTGCAATACCGATCGGTGGTTAGATTCTGGTTTTTGGATGGGAACGCGTGTAGGGAACTTAAAGAAAAGTTGGACACCGTTTATGGGGACCTTTCTCCTTCGATGACAACAATCCGATATTGGTTCAACGAATTCAAGCGTGGTGGTTGTGGTGGTGGCATCGGTCGTAGATGAAGAGCGTCCAGCAGCCTAATTGCGTAACACATTTTCCTAAACGATTACGACTAATCCGTTTCATTTTCACAGTTCAACAACATTTATTGCGTTACTTACATTGTTGAGCAGATTTTTTTTCGAACTTATGAAGCAATGGACTAGCAATCTGTTTCAAAACGATTCAGATTTCGATTGATTGTGTATTACGTAATTAGGGTACAGGTTGCCCAATTGAAGTGACTACCTATGAAATGGATAACAAAATCCGTGACATTGTATTGGCAGAATGTTGAGACCATAGGCATCTCATTTGACATGTTCAGAATATATTGCATCACATGCCGTGTTTGTACAATTTCGACAACAAGTGGATTCGAATGACCACTTCACACCAGATTTTGGTTGATGAAACTTGGATCCATCACTATACGCCTGACATGAAAAGAACAGTCAAAACTGTGGACTGCACACGGAGAACATGCACCAAAGAAGGCGAAAACTGTTCGACCGGCCGGAAAGGCCCACCGTTTTTTGGGATTCTCAGGGCATAATCTACATCGATTATTTGCAAAAGGGAAGAACAATTACAGGACAATACGAGGGCGACACTGAAAGTTTTTAGAACTGGCCACTTGTAAACGATATACGGTAAAACGGGGTGAGTAGGGATGCAGAGGTGAATAGAAACGAAACTTTAAAAAGGATTTTAACATTGAAATAATAGAGTTTGTTGCCAACAAGGGCACTTAATCGTTAATTATAATACAGTCAATACATAGGCGACATTTTTGGCAACAAACCTAATTATTTCAATGTTAAAATCCCCTTTAAAGTTTCGTTTCGATTCACCCCTGCATCCCTATTCACCCCGTTTTACGGTAATAAAAAACAAGTTAAAATTTTGAAAATGGAACTCTTTGCCAATATTATTGTGTATGTAATTTATTCATTTCTCATTAGTTTACGATTTGGCGGCAAATTGAAAATTGTCTGGGTCACGTCAGCATGAATTTAACGCGAGATAATTTTCGTACAATGATTTTTCATGACTTTCGATGTCATATTATGTCAACAAGAAAGTTATGATATACTTAATTTAATTTTGTTTAATTTTAATTTAATTATGTTTTGATTTTAATTTAATTTTGATTTTATGTATATTATGTGTACTAACATATTTTAAAATACTGTAACCTACTAACAAAATATGGATTATTATCGTCCGAAATAAAAGTTTTGAATTGAATTGAATTGATTGGCCTTTTACGACGATCTGCGTGAGGGACGGCCTACTACGGCGACGACAAAAGTTAACATCAGTGTCTTCGATCAATAATAGTACTAGATTCCCGATAAGCGCTTCAAAAACGGCCCGAAAAATAAGAGCACAAATGTATTTGTATTTTATTTACTTTATTTTATTTTTTATTACCTTGTAATAGCAACAATGTTAAATAGTATTTAATACATTTTTGAATCCGTAGAAATGTTTTCCACCATACAAAACGAAGCTAAATATATATATATATATATTCTGCAACTCTACGTCTTTCAATACTTACTGTGTTCTGAGCATTGATTTGAAATGTAAAAGCAAAAAAAAAACTGCGTCTAGTTCCACTATAGAATAAGCACGACATTGTGCACATCATGTTTTTAACCTTATTGCTTAGTGGTTAAGTTTCATTTTAGAAAAATATTTTTGTACTAATGACTTTTTATTTTCAAGCGACATTTTAAATTTATTGCTTCTAACCTTTCTCCGATGAAAGGACTTCAATAAATTTAGTATGAAATGACTATTAAACGTTATTTTTAAGACTTAAGGTTTATAATCATCTGAATTTGTCGATAATATTTTAAATTTTCTAAGAAATGTAAATGTTAACCTGTGTGCTAACGTGGCCACTTGGGCGACTTATTTTTGTTCGTGATACTGTATCTAGTACTATTATTGATCGAAGATCAGTGTTGTGCAGCGTATGATAGAGACTGGCAAAATAGTGACTTTTCAGCAGATTCGGACAAGTTTAGGCATCGGTATGAGTCAAGTGCACTAAATCCTCCATGAACATTTCGATCAGGAAGCTTTGTGCTCGGTGGATACCTCATAATTTGACAGAGGCCCAAAAACTCCGCCGTGTTCATTGATGTCTTGAAATGGTTCAAAGATTTAACGGAGGTGACACAAACGCTGTGTTCGACATACTTACAGGTGACGAAAGCTGGATTTATTGTTATGATCCTGAAACAAAGAGACAGTCTGCTGTCTGGGTGTTTCCTTCCGAGGAGTTGCCAACTAAATTGAAGAGAGGTCGAAGCGTGGGAAAAAAGATGGTGGCGTAGTTCTTCGGAAGGACAGGTCACTACGCAACAATTGTTTTAGAGGATCGAAAAACAGTTGCGAAGTGGTATACTAACAATTGTTTGCCACTTGTCTTGGAAAAAGTTCGGGAGAAAGGACCTCGCAGTGGGATCCACTTTCACCACGACTACGCCTCATCGCACAAGCAAACAATCGACTACTTGGCGACGTCAGACGTGGAATTAGTGGGTCACTCGCCACATAGCCCCGACCTCGCACCTTGCGATTTTTATTTATTTCCTAAAATAAAAGAAATACTTCGAGAAAAACGTTTTGTGGACGTTGAAGGAAGCGGTGCCTGCGTTTCATAATGCCGTCGAAGAGACCCCTAAGGACGAGTGGGCAAAGTGCTTTTCTCAGTGGTTCCATCGGATGCAGCGATGTATTGATATAAATGGACACCATTTTGAAAAGATATAATAAAACTTGCTAGTTTGTTCAGTTTTTGATTTTCTAAGAACGTTCCGTGTCAACCTCGTATTATGCTGAATTATTGGGAAAATTTAACGACACATTGATGAGAAAACAACCCCACTTGAAAAAAAAAAGTTCTATTCCATTACGACAATGCACCGATTCAATCGTGTCACGTAGCCGCGGCAAAATTTGTGGAATTAGGCTACGAATTACTGCCGCATCCATCGTATTCTCCAGATTTGACCCCATGCGATTTCTTTTTGTTTCCAAATATGAAAAAATGGCTTGGCCGAAAGAGATTCACAACAAACGAGGAGATCATTGCCGAAACTGATGAACTGGTGGCGTTAGTTTGAACAAATAATTGTATACCAGCTGAAAATCATAACAATAATAGCTTGCCCTTAGTGATTAGTGCATAAGGGATCTAAGCGCAAGCTGCTCCAGCAGTTGGAGAGTCAAAAGGTTAATGCATGTCAGTCATAAAATAACTTATAAAAATAAAATATTTTTACTGCACCAAAACTTTAAATATAGTCACCTGATTGCTTCGATTTTGCTATAACTTCGGAATCATAATGCGACTATTTATTTAAATCTTGGTAACTATTTATTGAATATTTTTTGGCGTTTTCAAAATTGATTTGAATTCACTTTTTAAAGGTGAGGATTGTGTGGTGAAGGACACTCTTTTATAGGGTTCTGTACCCAAAGGGTGCCAACGGAACCCTATTATAAGCCTCGACTGTCTGTCCGTCAGTCTTTCTGACAGCCATATCTATGTCTGATAGGTATCTCATGAACAGTAATAGGTAGACAGTTGAAAATGTATACAGACTGTGTTTTTCTATTGCCACTATAACAACGAGAATAAAAATTAAATAATGATAAAATTAAAGGGGTCTCCTTACAAGAAATGGTATTTGTTTTATTATGTTGTGTTAAATATTGTATGGTGGTACTGATTTACGGAGCCCTTCCAGTGCGAATTCGACAAGTTTTTTTTTAAACATAATTCAAGTTTTGACTAACATAATGTGTAAATTAATCACTTAAACCAACTAGAGAAACTACTTGGCAACTATTCTTACAAAAAAGAATAAATTTACTTTTTTCAGAAAATTCATGTCAAATTCACACGGGTCACATTTATTGAGTTTATTTACCTCAAAATTCTTCGCCCATTCTTTTTCAAAGGACTTCTGTTCCTCCTGTTCAATCTCAGCTTCTCGTTTTCGTTTCCTCTCCTCCATGTCGCGGACTTCAAGGTGCTGGCGTTTTCGCTCCATGTCAGCAAATAACTGAAATCATTTATATCGTAGGTTATTTTTTTTCAAACCTTCCCAAAACTTTATAATTAAGGTTTCAATACACCAGATTATATTATGTTTCAGGTGTTGCAGAGGAGTGACAAAAATTCTTTTTTTAACAAACTAAATGGAAGTATATTATTTTGTTGAATATGTCTGTATTGTTTTTACAGCCCCCCAAAGACCCGAAATAACCTGAAACATAGTAAGTAGATCGCTTTTAGCAATAACACGGCCCATGTAAAATGTCTACATTTATATTTGTAATTTTTATGGCGTGTAATTTTTATGCATGTCTTTTGTTTTTTTTTAATGTAAAATAGTATGAACCCATAATGACACTTTAGTCAGGTATGGATCTCGGTATTTGCTCAACAATCCATCCATCGATCTATCGATCATAAAAAAGTAAGTTGAAGTCTCATTTTCTCCAAATGCAAAGTTTTTTGCAATTTCTGACTTTTCTAGTGTCTACTCAAACTTCAGTTGGTCCCATAGTATTTTGATCCTTTCAACAAACAGGATCAAACGGCATTTTTTTGGTGAATATCACCTATTTTCTTGCAGCCCGTAGAACTTTTTCAAAATCTGTGAATGCCAATCTAAATTTCTCAAAATGGTATGAATAGTCTTTTATGACCGTTTTCCCGTACCTACAACGATTAAGCTACCTGCCCTTACTGTCCCATCTCAAAGTAAAAATACAGGTTATAAAACTACTAGCTTTTTTTGCCCGCGACTACGCCCGCGTGGAGGTTGAAAAAAATCCTCTAAATCCTTTCCCATAAAAATACACCTTTAAGCCAACTTTCATTGTGTTCGGACAAATGGTGTTGCTAGACTCAAAATGTATTATTACTTATAGATTTTTTTTAAATTACTCTTTACACACTCCTAACAATATAATTCAATCATGACTCGTAAGACACATATCGCCATCAAGCATCCTAAAGCAATTGTGTCCGTCGAAAGCTGATGTTCTTTCCCTCTGGAACAGTACTTTGTTTTTGGATGTAAGGTACCCTATGTCCTTTTCTGTACCGGTGACATTGTATATGTAAAATTTCATGATGATTGGTTCAATGGTTTATGCATGAAAAGGTAAAAAACAAACCCCCAAATTCGCCCCCCCACCCGCCCCTGTATCCTCGCCTGATGCAAGTAATCAGAGAGATAGTCTCTCTGATTACTCGCATCTAGAGTAGGTAGTAATCAGGACAATTGTTGTAACTGCACATAACTTCTTACTTTTGATCCACTCTTAGAAAATGCAAGCTGGTCCTACTATTCATACTAACTACCAAGAAAAAAATCAACATACCTTCATGGTCATAACATAAATTGCATGTTTATATTTCACCGGATCATCCTCGGGAATACCATCACTTCCCTTATTATCCTTTTTCTGCTTTTTCTTCTTCTGCTCAATCTAAAATAATCATTCAATTAATAGCGTGGGATTTGATTGTTAAAATAGCAATTGTAAGAAAGCATTGATTTTGTTGATAACAGCAAAACTAATTTACCATGTGGTCAGTCCGTTCTTTGGCCTCCTCACAAATGTCTAAGCATTTTTTCCTAGTGTCATCGTTCTCAAGCGTCTTCCAGGCTCTGTTTACAATTTCAAAAGCTTGTTGTGCTCGTTCAGAGTCATCCTGTAAGTCAAAATGATACAAAATTTTACTTATTTGGAATACTATTGAAAGTATGTCTTTGTCTGGCTAATAACTTTATTGTCAAGAACTAATATTTGATATATTTTTTATAATGTGAGCTGTCATTGTTTTTGTCTCTCGTTCACTCCTATGTTCCTTTTTTTGATCCTTACCTATTACTGGCTGTGTCAGGACATCCCTCGGTATGATCCAATCTGTGGATGAAAACGAAATGTTGACGGACATAACCGTCTAAACGAATACGAAATCTCCTTACTTGAGAACTGAGTACTTTAAAACTAAAATCTAAATAAACTGGGAGTCAATTTGGTCACTTATTGGCAGAATTTATACTTTTATATTAGATGCTACGTGGAATTAGGCAAGTTTTAAAAGTTTATATTACTAGCATAATATTTATCCAAAATTAAAAGGGATGGCTAATAGGTTAGTCACCGAAAACAATCTTTAAACTGTTCTCTTACCATATTTTTGTCTGGATGTACCAGTATTGATAGTCTCCGGTATTTCTTCTTGATCTCATCGAGGGTTGCATCTGGCTCAACTTGCAGGACCTCAAATGGGTTTAGATTAAAATATGTGGAACCTGGACGTAGTAATCGTTCCAGTTGCTGTATTGGGGTCAACACAGAATCACGTTTTTCTATTTCTTTCACCTGCAAAACGGAGTGTGTTAATTAACGTGTTGCAGCATTCATGTAATATTAAATTTGTGATTGACGCATGGCACAACTGCAAACTAGTACACAAAACGTTCAATATTTACATTGTCAGTATTGTGTAAAGCAAGAAATATAAATCAAGCTCGACGAAACGAAGTTAAACATTGTGGTAATGGCAAAAGCAGTACCTATTTGCTTTGGTAGATAACATGAAAATATTGAAGAATATTTACAAAATAAAGGCCTCACCTCAGTGTAGAATTCGTCGAACGAATCTGCTTTCGAGGCGGACGATGCAGACATGTTTAAGGATTATAGTATCGCTTTCACATGTAACATACAATTCGAGTAGAGTGTCAAATATTATATTTTATAAAGAACACTACAATATTGTAAGCTTCACAAAAATATTCTCTCCACAATTCTCTCATTTCACAATAATCGCTTCATTGATTCATTCACCAGTCACCTTCACTCACAGGAGTATTAATGTCACAGAACATATATATGATTAATGTCACAGATTACTTATATGTAGCAAGCTGTGTCACTCAACTCAATCACTTCGCGTTTCGCAAAGCAATTTGACTAGCGATTCCAATAGTTTTATTTTAGAGTCGATTATTTTTCAAATTTCAATTACCACTGATTTCATTTAATAAATTTAATTTTAAAACAACTTTTAAAAAAGTGGGTGCATTAATTGTGCATGAATGTTATAAGGTTCTGCCCGTGACTTCGTGAAATTGTTCGTAATGCTAATATCTGATATGTGGCAATGGACATGTAAATGACGTCACTGAGACGTGCTATAAAGTAAGTTGGTGTTACGTCCTTGGTCTTAGAGAGCGTTTTTAACACCGTAAAGTCAAACACCGCTGCCCAGATTTAAATCGCTAGATTTGTCCTCACCGTACTTACTCTAGTTAAAAAATAATGCAATAGTAAGAATAATGAGCTCACACATTCACAGTCATTGCAGTGTAATAACGAAACAGAAACGCGACAATCTTTTGACGCGATATGTAACGATTAAAATCCTTTTTTTTTTTTTTGTGTATGGCATCTCGTAGTTGACCTTGAGCGGTCGTGACTACTTAACCGGACTATCCTGTGGCTGCCTTAAGCGGACTCAAAGCCTCCAGCCAGGGGCGTAAAACTACTTACATTACTAAGCGAACGCTCGCTAAGGGCACCCCCTGTGGGGTACGGACCTCGGCTTAGGGCGTCGCTGACGGGAGGACAGCAAGATGGGACAGGCTGGATCAAGTTTTGTTGATTATTATTATTCGGGGAATTTAAAGCTACAGGCTCAGCTACGGCGCGGGCAAGGGTCGGGGGGGACAATTACGTCGGGATCTTCGCGAGGAACCTCGGCGGCGAGGTCGGAATGTCGGTCTGTGTTTGTGCACTGTACTGGTGGCCCTACTGCTCTCCTGAATGAGAGTTATGTGGTCATCGGGATCGGTGAGGACAGTTAAAATCCTTGCCACTGTCATCACTTTTATACAAGCCGTCACTGCAAACGTTTTGTGCCGTCACCGTTAAGGGTCCTAGCGTGACGTTATGCAGCATAGAGCCCTTCTCAAGAATTGGGCTTGAACAATTATTTTTTCAAATCCGACTGGTAATTTTAAAGATATTAACTCTAGTTTTACCATCAACTGAATCGACCGTAGTGAAGAGAGATTACTGTGTTTTGTATTTTAGATATTAATGAAAACTGATTATCTCAGATTCAGATTCTTTATAAATAACTAGCTGAACCCGCAAACATTGTTTTGCTTCTTTTTTTTTTTTGAAAAATAGATGTTGGCCGATTCTCAGACCTACCCGATATGCACACAAAATTTCATCAAAATCGGTCAAGCCGTTTCGGAGGAGTATGGGAACGAAAACTGTGACACGAGAATTTTATATATTAGATTTAGTGTGTTCGACAATTTTGATCCTCGGTAGGCGGCTGATACAATAACTATAGCTGATCGTACCGACACGTGACGTGCGATTGATTCCATTGAACCTCCGTCCGATGGTAGTAACAGCTTAGGTAGTACGGAGTTTCAATAGAATAAAGGCCAGCTTATGCTGGTTTTGGTACCAGTGATACGCAATCGACTGTACCCAAAGCACAATCTTCAACATATTTTGATTTAGTTGTTCAATCAAACATCATTATAAATTAATTTATAAAACAAAAGGATTTTTGCATTTGTTAGTATATTTTATTAGACATAGCCCAAGTTGTTGATTGCGTTATTTGTAGTATTAATCATTAATTCTAATTTGATGTATAATTAATGATTTTGCAAAACAATATAGTTTTAGTCGATTAACTTTTAATCATTTAAAAATTATTTGCAGATCCGGCCGACAAGTGGGAATGGCTCTTAAGATTTCTTGTTGTACTCTGTGGTAAAAAGTGGTGACGTTTGACTGTCTGCTGTCTTTGCTGTCAATAATGTCAATATCGGAATCTGCGTGACTTTTTCTTTCTTACATTGGTTTTTGGCAGTTTGGCTGTTGACTGACGCTGTTGTTAAAAGTTAAACCTTGCGTCTTGATTTCGTCGTAGTCAACTTATTTTTATCGTAATTGATTGTTTTTGTAAGTACATCACATTATTTTAGAATCTTAATAATTATGTTCCGTGTAATTTATGTTTATCTCGAATCTACTTCTGAATGCTCATACCTACCGACACGACAGTTAACTACTAGGTGCTGTTTGGTACCGGCTGCTAGGTTAAACATTAATTTACGAAGTTGAATATTTCGTGAGTTCACAGTAAAGGAAAATCGGTAGATAGGTATTTAATGAACGAGTACTTAAGTAGTAGCTGGCTACATCCTAGTTTTTACAACTGAGTCAATTTAATCGTGAAGTTCAAATTAGTGGTTGCCTTTATTTTGTATGTAAATAGAAAAAATACTGAAACAATTGTTTTAAAGTATGTGTAGGTGTGTTTTATAGGATTCTTAGGTAGGTGTCCGCTCAAGCTGACACCATGCCCTAATAGTATAGGCAATCATCGTGTGAATACACGATCATCGCTTTCATTTAACTCGGCAAACCCGAACGCGTCATCGCGCCGTCAGAGGGTTTTCCGGACAAATGAGTGAAAATGAACGCGACGATAGCGTACTCCACCAGACATAAATAATAGAAATATTTTGTCAATCAGGTATCAACCATGTTTGCAAATAAAGTGGTACTTATTACTGGTGCCAGCTCAGGAATTGGTGCAGAAACTGCCCTAGACTTCTCAAAACTAAACGCCAAGCTGGTAATTACAGGAAGAAATAAAGGAAATCTAGAAAAAGTCGCAAAGCAATGCCAAGAAAACTCTCCAAATAATTTGAAGCCGTTGACAGTAATCGCTGACATGAACATTGAAAGTGACGTAGAGAATATTATAAAAAGGACAATAGATGAATTTAAACAACTTGATATCCTCGTGAACAACGCGGGTATTCTTGAATCTGGGTCTATAGAAAACACGACTCTTGCTCAGTACGATCGTGTTATGAACACAAACGTCCGTGGACCGTATCACCTGACGATGTTGGCCACTCCTCACCTTGTCAAAACACAAGGAAATATCGTTAACGTGTCCAGCGTCACCGGTTTAAGATCTTTCCCGAATGTTCTTGCTTACTGCATGTCTAAATCTGCTTTGGATCAATTTACGAGGTGCGTTGCTCTTGAACTAGCACCGAAGAATGTTCGCGTTAACGCTGTAAATCCTGGTGTGATAACAACAGGTATTCACATGAAGTCAAGCATGAATGAGCAAGAATATGAAGTGTTCATTAAAAAGTGCGCTGACAGTCATGCGCTGGGAAGAGCTGGTGATGCCAAGGAAGTCTCGTCTGTGATTCTGTTTTTAGCAAGTGATGCAGCTAGTAACATCACGGGTGTAACTATGCCGGTTGACGGTGGCCGCCATGCCATGTGTCCGCGATAGTGCTTTTGATTTTGATATATGCTTATAGAAGCCGACAAATGCTTCAGGAATATTAATTGTATAAATAAAGGCATTAAAGAATCAAAAATGGGTTAAATTTCTTTTCGTAGTTTTAAAGCACCATTTACGCACATTAATGCAAAATGACTCAGTTCGTAGGAACTGAAGTTGATCCCATAAAATACATACTGGTGCCGATTCTCATGTACACCGAACTAAACTATTACTAAAATTCCTTACTTTTGGCTATGAGCATCTTACAGCTATTCTGCAAAAAAAAACTCTAAATTAAAAATTATTTTGACACAACTAAAATCTAATTTGACAATCGCGACACCATGTGGTTTATTTTATTTTCTTTTGGCTTCGCAACGTAGTACTTGTTTGCCTAACCCTCAGCCCTACCCCGTGAATTATTTTAGAGCCGGAGGCGCTCAGAGGGGGCAATCCTCGACGTGTTTTGTATGGAATTTTTAAACTTTTTGTATGGAAAAGATGATAAATTATTACCTACATACGTGGGACACAAAATGTATGTTCTATAGGTAAATATTTTTATTTAATCTTTTCAAAGTACTCTCCACCAGCCTCTATTCAAAGTTTCATGCGTCTGAACCAGTTTTCGACACCCTTTTTTCAGTCCACCGTAGACACCTCGTTTACAGCCAGCTCGAACGCTGACAGCGCATCTTCCGATTTTATATTTTTGGGAATAAAAAAACACACGGTGCTAGGTCAAGGCTGTAAGGTGGATGACCCAGGAGTTTGCGTGCTTTCCAGGAAGTCCCTCGTTTTGAGCGCGTTGTCGTGGTGGGGCAGTAGCCCACGGAGCCCTGCATTTGGTCGCTTGTTGCTCACAACAGAGAAAACTTCTGCCTAGTATATGATTCAGCGTTGACGCTTCTTTGGTTCCGTAAAGGAATTGACATCAAGTAGCCAGTCAAATTGAAAAAGCTCGCGATCAAAACCTTCCCCCCGCTTCTAGATCACTTCACTTTGGTAGGCGTTGATTCGTTTTGAAACACCCAAACCGTCGACTGGCGCTTCGTTTCTGGATCGTATTGATAAATCAAAGACTGCTTGAAAGTTTATCACGGCACTATTCCACCCGGGCCTGCTTCTGAGCATTGGTAAGGTTGTGCGGCACCCAACGTGAAACTATCCTCCTCACGCGAAAATGTACGTGTCGAATTTCGTGACGGCTTCCCGATTCAACCTGCAGTATGTGCTGAATCTCTTGATACGTAACTCGCCTATTGTCTTATTGCCTTATGCGACCACTTCTTTCTTCATCCCCCAAAGTTACTCGGAGTTGACCGCGCTTGAATTCGTTATACCAACGATACACGGTTGCCTTAGAAGAAAGAGTCTTCATTCATGAATGCCATTTGAAGTCTATCGTAAGATTCGTCCGGTTTCAGGCGACAGTTGAAATCGTAAAAAATCATAGCGTGAAAATGATACCGGCGCAGATCAATTTTTTAATGAGACCCGATAATATAAATTAGATCGCAAACTATGTGGAGGGAAATTATGAAATTAGAACGTATTTTTACTTACAATTAATCATACTTTCAAAATAGACTTTATCCAGCCAGTCTCTAATATATAAAAACTTTTTTTCGTAATACTTACTCGAGTGGCCTGGTATGTTGAGTTTTAGAGGTTAGGGTTTTTATATAGGGTCGAAATTCACATTTTCATCGAGTTAAAATGAAAAGAAAAGAAAAAAAGATACAGTATTGTTTTTGAATCTGAAGTCGAGGTGTTGGTGTGAATAGTAAAAAAAGTTCACGAAAACTGATTTTATTCCACACATTTTTAATCGCGATAAAAAATAGTCAGATTCATATTCAGATTTAGTAAGACGATCAAAATTTTAGGTGAGAAACGTCAAATTTAGAATAGCATAATTGCCATTTTCACAAAATTAATAACTCAGTGTCATCTTAGTGCTGTTAAACTAAAATACGAGTTTAATTAAGTTGTGTCACTTTGGTCAATTTCAGAATAGGAAATCGTCGTCTGACAATTTCCCATTCTGAAACTTACTAATTGTAATTTTTATGATTTTAAGTCTAGTTTAGAGGCATTTGGGACAAGAGTATCGGCACCACTATAATTCATGTTTAGTTTTACTTATACCACTATCAATGGATAATGAGATAATGTTATCACTGAGTGCTACCTAGTAGTAAATACCTAATTAATAACAGCTGAGATATAAATTGTGATAAGGAAATTGATGCACAACTAAATACCTACCCATAGCTTATACAGATACATTTATAACGTGTAACCTAACTAAATAACTTGATAAAATCGAGTAAACTTTATAATGAATCTGTAATTGCCTACTGCTTATCAACCTCTTCAGAAATATTGGATAAGCAGGATTGGTTGTCGTAGTTATGTGTCATTCATTAGCAAAGTCAATATTTCATTCAGCAGCGGCAGAGATAGAATGATCAGCATCTCAGCATTTGTTCGCGAATGTCAAAATTTTCGGACGATAGCGATGAAGCAAAGTCAATACTACTCGTACGATACTGCACACCGCCCACTCAGTGTATACCTACAACGAGTGTCTATGTGTGCGGGCGTCTATAATTGTGATATTTTAACAGGATAATTTATGTCGAATCAGCGTCAGTGTGAACACGGTGTTCCAAGTGCCTCTTGTTGTTGACGAGTTTTCAAACCAGTTCCAAATTTTTCCAAACACCAAGAAAATAGTCCTAAAACAACGAGTTTGCGAGGAGCAAAAGTGATATAATTTATTTCAAGTAGGACATTAAAAGGCACTTTAGTGTAGAAGGACTATCTGAGCTTTAGAGTTTCACCTGGAGTGATCGACAATCTCAATCGCGTATACATAAAAAAAAATAAGTCGTATATTTTTCTAATAAATATTCGAAATCCATATTTCATTTGACACAAGTTTTCGTTAGAATAAGGGCTGATTTTACCATTATTATCAGCAACTTCTATCGAACGCGATCAGCACTTCTAAAACGCATTCAAGAGCTGTCAGTGTATTTACTTATCGCAACTCATTGAGCAATCTATAGTAAACTCTTAGTTTTTGCCATACCTTTTTTGAATCCGTTGGTGAACCCAAACCATTCTTTTACGTTGATGTCGTTGTTTAATTAAAATATAAACACTAAAAGCGGCCGCACGACGCGTATTCATGGCTTGGTCACCACTAACTGTTTCGCTCGGACACAAGTTCCGTACATTTATTTACAGACACTATCCAGACTCAAAAAAACTGTTAAAGTGAAGAAATCTATGTCTGACATTTGTGTCGCAATTTCTGTTGTAGTCTTAACTTAGTTTATTACGCTTAGTAATAAGCTAAGTTTACCTAAATAAAAACCTGTTTTGTTGTATTAATAGTTTTCAAGCTGCCCTGACATAATCATGCTTTGTTTTTTGATCAGGTATCAAGAATGTTCAGCAAAAAAGTAGTTCTTGTAACGGGAGCTAGCTCAGGAATTGGTGCTGAAACTGCAAAAGAATTTGCGAAACAAGATGCGAGGCTAGTCCTAACAGGAAGGAACAAGGAAAACCTGGAGAAGTCTGCAAAAGAATGCGAAGCTGTGTCACCCAGTAAGCTAAAACCATTATCTGTTATCGCCGATATTGACAAGGAAGCTGATGTTGAACGGTTAGTGAAGGAAACCATCAACAATTTCAAGCAACTTGATGTGCTGGTTAACAATGCCGGCATTATGCAAATGGGTTCAATAGAGAATACTTCTCTTACTCAATACGACAGCATAATGAATACAAATGTGCGTGGACCATATCATTTGACCATGTTGGCTACACCGCATCTTGTGAAGTCTAAAGGCAACATAGTGAATGTATCCAGTGTAGCTGGACTGAGGTCTTTTCCCGGCATTCTTGCATATTGCATGTCTAAAGCTACCTTGGACCAGTTTACAAGATGTGTTTCCTTAGAGCTTGCTAGCAAGGGAGTTCGTGTTAATGCTGTTAATCCGGGAGTGATTGAAACTAACATTCACTTGAGGGGAGGAATCTGTCAAGAAGATTATGCTGCCTATTTAGAGAAATGCAAGGAGACTCATGCTTTGGGAAGGACGGGAACTACCAAGGAGGTTGCGAATACCATTCTATTTTTGGCGAGTGAAGGTGCCAGTAATATTACCGGTGTAACAATCGCGGTGGATGGGGGACGCCATGCTATGTGCCCGCGATGAAATTAAAACACAAAAAGTTAAAGAAGCATTCTAACAGCAACAGTACCTATACATTTTATTGAGTTCGATGTGTAATTAATTATTTAGTAAAATTAAACTTCACTTTTTTCCTGTAAGTATTCATCATTACACGAATTATATTAAAGTTTTGAATAAAATAATTTGTGCTTTTATCTTTCCGTTATACTGAACTTCCCATTTTTCCTAAAGGTGCTGCAACAGTGGTGTTGGTTCCTATCATCAGTAAACTTTTCACTGCTGAACATGACAATGCATAGAAATTGCGATGGCATAGGCATAAAATAGATGACGCGGTTATAATAACCAAACGTCGAGTCGGATACGTGACCGCAGGATGTTATTACTCGTTGTAAATTACGCTTTACATTTTCTTAGAAAAATTCTAAGAGGATGTAGGTAAACCATAATTTTTAAAGCTTTTGTAACATTAAATAAAAGGCTTTTTAAAAATGCTAAGGAACTGGGTGACCTATAATTGACATATTCATCTTGTATGCAGATTCTTTTTTAGAAGACTCTGATTACAATGCCAAATAGATAGGAGCCTACTTGATCTAAATTAAACAACATGAAATGTAGTAGAAGTTTCTTTATTTCGTGCTTCACATGATTTCATAAAACATCTTATTTTTCAACATGAGTAGGTTTACCAATGATTGTGTTGAAGATCCCTGTTGCCGAACATCCACCAACTTCAGCGATGATCTTTCCAGTTTGGATTCCTGTTTGAATCAGGCGCATGCCGGCACAAACTTCAAGTGACGCTGGTAGTGAAGCAATGCCTAGATTAATGCGACCGATCTGGAACAAAAATGATAAAATAGCATTCATTTGTTTATCAAAGACGTAAGTAGGTATTTTTCGTTTATAATTGATAGCTTTACAGTCAGGATGTACAGATAATAGTAATTACCATGAAGCCCCTTATTTATCAACGTTATATATATGATTAGCGTCTGCTTGACGCTATACAGGGTGAAAGGGACATCGACGCACAACCTGAGACCATGGACTCGGTACATGATTCTGAACCACCACGGTATATTGTACTTCCATTGTACATTTTTGACGATTAATCGTCTCTCGGCTGTTAGCCACGTTTATGAACAAAGGAGGATGGTGTACCACTTATGACGCCGCAAAGGCGAGGTAAAAAAAAAAATGTGCGGCATGGGTAGGTACGTAATGAATTCCCTATTCTGGACGAGCTCTCTCTAGAAAAGCGTTCATCAACTACTGAATTACTTATCAATAGATTCTGGGACAGTACGTACCTTATAGAATTTTTAATATGTATGCTACTTACCGACATAGTAGACTGCCCAAGAAAACCGACAGATTTAAGCTCTGTCTTCACAGCAACGGCTCCAAGGCAAGATCCAGCGGCCCATAAGTTGGCGTTATCTCCGGTACACTTCTTCATGTCTTCCATAGCCTCGGAACCAGCTGCAATCGCTTCATTGGATAATGTCACTAAATGCTGGATCTCTTTGGAAACATCAGCTATGCGTTCGTCGACGCAAGTCATTGTGCTGGATAGTGTTTCGTTGAATACAGCGGCTGCAGCGCTTCTGTGGGACTGAAATTTCCTTGTGTTAATTGAGTAGATAGAAAGAAAACCATTCCGCTTTTCTGAGTTGCGGACTGCCTGGATTTGGGTATTGTTTCCGGTGTAGTATTGTTCGGGATCCCGCATTACAGAACTAAAGCAGGGTAGGCTAATCTAGTAATCTAATGCTCGTTTCCTCTAAACAAAAACGAATCGTTTTGCCTACCAATGGTAGCATTTTTTTTGCCAAACTAAGCATTTCAAGAGATTCGTAAGCTTATTTTATCTGTGATAGCTATTTCCATATGGGAGGGTCTACTATGCTATAAGATCTTCGCTTTATTATTGGTAAAGATACAAGAAGAATTAATTTTAACCAATAACGTTCCGTAAATTGTAGGAATCGGCCATAGGTGAGTAACGGTAATAATTTATATCCATAACGCTACTATTGCGTTTTTAAAGCCATTAAATAACTAAAAGCAGCGAGGTAATTGCGTAACACACTATCACTAGTAATCGCTTTAATTTTGACAGTTCAACAACATTCATTTAGTTATTTTGGTCAATCCCTAGCATCAGTGGCACTGACTGCTCACTCCACGCTCACTTCACCTAAGTTATCACGGTGAGACAAGTACAGAATAGCACTACAGATCAGCCGGATAGCGATGATTGTTTTAAGTGGTTCGTTGCACTTCATTTATTGAATACATTCATTTACTCCATAACACATCTATACCTAGCGACCCGCCCCTTCTTCGCACTATTTTTCGACGTGGCGAAACATCGTGATGTCTTTTTTATATGTGAGTTTAATATTAATTTATAAACAAATAAACCTTCCGAAATAAATTGCCAAATTATGGTGAAACCCGCATCAAAATCCGATGCGTGGTTTAGAAGAACAACGCGGTCACACAGACAGACACGAAAAGCAAAATTAATATATGATAATTATGTATAGATATTAGGCAGATTGGTTATGGTACTCACATCGACACAATACTTGACAGCCACGCTGGTGTTAGATATTCTATTCATAGCATTCTCAACAGCTTCTGTGACACGTTGCCTGAACTTCTGCACATCGCTGATAATTTTATCCCTGATCTCCTTTGCTTCGTTCACGATGCCAGCATTAAATGTTTTGACAGAATTCAAAGCTTCCTGTGCAGATTTATGAAGATTCTCAACTAGTTGTGTTATGAGTTGCCTGGAATTTAAGATGGAAATTATATGTTATAGGTGTGGTTGATATAGTTGTGTGTTGATTTGATGGATTTAGTTTATAACGATATTCTGGGGTCAGGTTCTAAGGACCTGTGATAGGAAAAACCCACACAGGTAGAAAAGGTCTCTCATCAATGTCATGATCTAGTTGTAAACATGAGCTTAGGTATCGCAGACCTCTTCAATGATCCGTGATGAAAGTTTAACAAACATTTGCGTTTGTAAATTAAATATTTACGTTTGTAAATGAATTTGCTAATTTCATGAAATAAGGAAAGTAATTCGCAATTTGAATTCTGTTTTTTTCTCGACTTTTAAGACACCAAGACGAAGAATGTCGGTGGTCCACATAAAAGATGGGAATCACACAGTAGAATTAGGTGGATTATAATAACGCAAATACCTTGTTTGAGACATAACGTCGATATCACGATTGATTGCGTTGATCAAGTCATATTTCGGCACATCTGGAGCTCCAAACGCCGAGCACGTCTGAAATAATAACAATTAATTAAATTAAATAAAAGTTAGGTATCAATGAAGCAGACACGAAGACGGAGTGTGGCGTTTATTTTGAAAGCACTAGAAAACATATTTGTCTTTAAAATACATGGCTATACTAGGTTCGACACCAAACTGCCATACCCCTAGGGAAACCTAGGCTACATGTGATGCTATATTTTACTGGCTTCTGCTCGCGACTTCGTCTGCGTGCAATTTCATGTTTCCTGGACCCACCCCGTCGCAACGCATCAACTGCCCACGCTACCACTTCGTTTTCGCAGTCATAGCTTGATGTTACATAGCATTCCTCAAGACTTGGGCTATCAAACTCAAAAAAAATGACAGAGATTACCCCCTACATACAAACATACAAACAAACAAATAATACCTGTTTATAATATAAGTATAGATTATCAACAGTGAAATTCAGTCAGTCACTTAGTTATTATTTTTAACAGTTCAACTTAGTACAACAGTTCAACTGCTGGCACTACACGTTCAAAAGTATCAGTAGGTAACCTACGTACAAATTACTTGAAACATTCAACTGTTGTAAACATTTAAAAAACTTAGAGGGGGACCTATATTCAAATAAAATAATTGTGATGTCTTGGGAATTCTTTCCTCTAAAACTGCCTAATCAAAACACTCAAAAAAATCTTACCACGGCTAAAACACAGAATGCACTGAACAATTTCATGGTGACTTTTCAAAAGGTCTCGACGAGTCCAAATTTAAATCTGATGCTAACAACAGCATCCTTAGGGTTTTTATAGTGTTCTATGTAAAGCATTATCTACCCTTTATTTTGCCATAGAACAAATACATTTATCTTATCTTAATAGGTGCACCAACGATGAAATTGCGTTAGATTTTAAATATTTAATTACGGTATAATTTAATTTGTTGTTTCTTATCAATTGCAACATTTGGTCACAGAGACGTACCCAATTACCTTATTATGCTCTTCAAATACAGCAGTTTAGTAATTTTGTATTATTTATTTTAGCCTTTGTTATCCCACTGCAGGGCAAAGGTCTCCCTTTCTCCTTTCCACTCCTCTCGGTCTTCAGCTAATGTGCAGTAACCAATCCTATCTGCAGGCGTCAAGCTCGTCCCGCCGTGTTCTCCTGGATCTGTCTCGATGTCACCAGACGTTTCTAGGACCCACATGGTGGTATATTTGGCCCATGACACCTTCGACATGCAGCAAACGTGTTCGGCCCAGCTCCACTTAAGTTTGTCTACTTGTTGGGTGACGTTCGCGATTTGTGTTTTGGAGCGCAGCACTGTTACACGGTCCGTTAATTGGACTCCAAGAATGCAGCACATTGCTCGCAGGCAAACCTCAATCTTGAACTGCTTATGAACTGTCAAATACCAGGTTTGAGTACCTTATGTGAGGATAGAGAGTATGCATATCTCCATTAATTTGCATTTCTGGGTAATTGGTGGGTCTCCTTTCGTAAGGTTATTCATCGAGCTCTTCTAGGGGTTTTCGGTGCGTCTAGCATCTTCTTTTTCTTGTTGCGCCTGGATTGAGTCTGTTTGGCCGAGGTAGATTTATTCTGAATCATTTGCAAATCTTCACACTCTCTACATACAGTTTACGTTGGACGCTGTTGGTCATGGGTTTGGTCTTTGACATGTTCATTTGAAGTCCAATCTCGAGGCTCGCCTTATTTAGGTCACTTGGCATTTCGCCGAATTCAGCTGCTGAAGAAGAAAATAGCGCGATATCGTCAAACGGCCAACCTTTTTTACCGACGACTTTGATTTAATCTGAACAGGTGTCAGATAGACTTTTAAAAGAGCTTGTTAGAATTGTTAGAGACGGAGGGATTTAGAATTCTGTGCACAGTGACAGAAGTGCAAACAATAGAAAACTATTATTTAGTTGAGGGGTTTTAGTATGTGGTCAGTAATGAAGAGACCTCGGAATCCTGCTTGTTCAAATGGCTTTTGGGAGTCAATTCGAAATACGGTTTTAAAATATTTTTATAAAAGTTTTATACAAATGAGACACTGAAATGATGGGGCGATAGTTAACAATTTCAGATTTAGCAGGTTTGGGTGTAGCAGGATTACTGTGGAATGGCAAAATTGAGAGGGAAATGAACCAGTTTGTAGTATTGAGTTGAATAGATTTGTGATGTGCGGAAGTAATACGGTCTCTCCAATTTTAAGAGCTTCCGTGGAAATTTGACTGCGCAAAGCGCAATGGATGGTTGTAAAAAAGAGAAACGTCATTGTGTGATTGGGAAGAAGGAGGAACTGCTTTTTCAGCAGAGTAGGTATAGAGTTTTAGAGAAATCGGTGCATAGCCTTGTCTCTTTCGGTATTTAATATAGCAGTTTAGTTATTTTCTTCAAATATGTGTCTATAGTCATCACATACAGCAAATTAGCATATCGTTACGATGGATTGTTTTGTGATAGCTGGTAACTGATAACAGCGGTTTATGCACTATAGCCCGGTCGTTATCGATATCTTTATTCTATAATTGCAAAGATTGGCTGACTGCATACCTATGTCTTGCCAATCAAGATCTCTAATTGCATGTGTTTTGAAAAATTCAACTCGAGAACAATGGGCTTTTCAGCTACGTAGTACCTACCATTTCCACACCATGTAAGTGCAGTTAGTAATTAGATACTCAAAAATTTATTGATGGTCTCCTAAGAACATTTTCCTGTAGCTGCAAGGGTTCAAGTAGCAGCATTTTTCAGTATTTTAGAATAAAAGGACTTAGTGTCCTTCATGCCACTTCTAAAATACCCATCCTAGATAAAATATACGTAGCACTTGTTTTTGACGAGCAGAGTGACATGCAAAATATTGCAGAAAAGATTAATGAAAAGCCACATTTGACAATGTTGTTCGCCGTAGGCTTAATTCAGTAAAGTCATTGTGTTCTCATTTCTGAAATGATGCAATGTCTGATACTGATAAAAATATTTCTCTACAAATTCTCAAGGTTTAGCAAATACAACATTTTTATCATCCAACGTATCAACGTTGCTTCATGGAGCAATAAGAGAAGATATTATTTACTTAATTAACAAATTTAAAAGTAAAAAATCACTAATAACGTAAGAGTTCAGTGACCTACTTTGTGAAACATGAAAATGCGAGAACTAAAGATAAGAAATATTTAAAAAACTATCTGAGGTTTAGTAGAGTAGGTTCATTAGGAAGCAGTCGCTGAAGAAGTACCAGGTCTCCTCATGCCTTTTAATAAAGATAACAAATTTGCTTAGTTATTCTTCATACTTTTTTGCCACTACGTGTTCGGGATGGCATAGGCTAGGCGGCGATATTGAATGTTATAATATGTTGCACCCGGCTGTTTCAAATCGTGCCAAATCATGCCGTCCCGAACAAATTAATGAGTAGCACGCTTATCGAACGTAATTTTGTACGTTTAAGTGTCGAACTTGCAAGTCTAAAACTCGGCAAAGCTATTAATTTATATAACTGTTGTTAGTTTCGTTCGGTTTCTGCGCTTGTCCCAATTCAAAAGGTCAAGAAAATAATGATTGGGATAATACTGTTTGAAGTATTTCTTTCGCTTGGGGAGTTTCTTTCTTTTCTGTGATAATCTCTGGATCTACCGACACCGTTCTAAGTCACTCACGCACAATGCACTCTCGGAAAATCCTGGCCTTATACCAAAGTGTGAAGCGCTTCCATCTTTGGTATATCTGACCACCCTGTTTCTACCAAAATGGCATTACGAATTACCTACCTACATAAAATTGCCCTACATTCTGACAAGGCTGAATATACTGCGTGGGATGCTAATAAATTTAAGCAAATTTTATTATAATGGCTAAACTATCTCCATAAATAGCGTCTACAACATGCGATTACTGAGATTGACAATCATTGCCCATTAAATTCTTACTTTAATAGACAACTCTCATTATAAATTAATCTACATGCATGGTTGGAATAACTCATGTCAGTTGGCTAAACTAGGTTAATTTAAACATGGTACACACCTACCTCTATTTCAAGGTCCTCCTCATATGAACCCAAAGTACCTACTAGCGTTTATACATAAGGCTGCCCAGGGCAGATTTAGGTTCAATAGTTTAGTAAACTGCAATGGAAGCCATTGCTGTGGCCCATTTTGCCTTGATAACTTACCATCAAACCAAGGGGCCTAGAGACATTTCAGGATGAGATTTGTCATAACTAATTTTGTTTGTCCATCTTACGATACCCGTTGGAGTACCTAAACGATCTCTTTAATTAGGAACGGGTTTTTTTTACCGCGGTAGTGTAGGTACTTATTTAACTGATGACCTAACTTATTATTTTGACAAGTAATTACATTTTGTAACTTAAATAATACGAACAACAAGATTAAATCAAAAAGCTTAATGCTCCTGAGCCTACATCAAAAACTGTTTGATATATCTTAGTAATTGCTACCAATGTCACGAATATGTGTTACGGTGCCATATTTGTTAGAACAGCATACCTATAAATCATCAGCTCATGTCGTGTTGTGGTTGACCGACATAAGTTCGAAGTATTTGTTTATTATGTACGTAAGTAATTGTTTACATTGCTCCAATTATGCACACCCAGTTTTCAATCAAGGTAGCCTACGCATCGAGACTTGACATGTGGTTAGAGTGTTGCATGTCGATATCAGTCATCGCAGACCACCGCTGGACAGACATCATAGAGACCCTCACAAGTTACACCACATCACCAACAACATCCTAATAACAAAATAGGTATCGTCTATATCGCTTTTATCTATTAAGATAATTAACGACGTTGGAAAACTCCGTATTCTAATGTTACGTGTACAACATTTTCAACAAATTTACTGCATTATACTGGCGTAAATATATTTTACTGGAACAATTTACCTATCATATTTTTTTTTTTCTTAAATAGCAATTGTTTTTCCCACAGATATTTTAATGTTGACATCGTAATTGAATTACACAAAAAAAAAACTTTCGTTTCATGTTTATGATAATGAGAATGACCTCAATACTTCGGCTCATTGAAAAGATTTTCAACAAAAACTGAAAAACATTTCTTCTGCAAAATTTTAGTTTTACAACTAAATAATACCGACTACCGAAAAACTAATTAAGGACGTCTTTCCAACCAATGACTTGTTTTGCCATAGAACGGAGGAGTACGATAAGAATGTGTAAAACAAATCCAGATTTAGCTTTTTAAATAATTAAAAACAGTATTTTATTAAACTTTCGTATTGAGTAAGTTACAGTCATTTGTTACTGGATTGTTATTTAGCGTCTATAGGCACGGTTTAGCAATCCTTCATTCCGTATTACTTACCTACTACTCTACTTGATGTTACAAGCGCTGAAACAATTTTACAATTACTTAGCAAAATATTATTCAAATCAAAGTACTTATTAAAAATTTACGTTACTTCTTTAAAGGAGAATAAAGTGATAATTTACATCTGATTTATGTCTATAAAAAGCTTAGTTGTAAATGTCAAAGTAATTGGAGTAATTAGCAGGCGTAGAAGTTTGCCGGATGTTGCAATCACGCGATAAATTGCAGTGTGTTTTCGAGGTTGGCATCCATATTAAATTTGAGGATCTGCGTAATATAACAAGTTATATGTTATAGTTAAGCAATAGGTTCATGTAATAACAGGCTATGGTGCGGTACTAGATCTAGGACAAATGAGAGATTAATCAGTTAAATAAAAGTCACAGACCTGATACCTATACGGTAGATTACTTAGGTATCGCGAAGAGGGTCCGAGCTACCGGCGAAGGTTAGGGCTTCAGAGAGGGGAATCTCCGAACAACGCGATTATGGGAGCCGTGTCCAGAAGCACCACTTTCTGATTCAAGCCAAACGGAGCCTCCTCTGGTGTTGGTCAAGGATCTTGGCTATTCATCCATTAACTGTCACAACGTTCGGCACAATGATGGCACATCCCACATGTCGACAACCTCGCTAGCCAAGTCAAGATACTTGTTTTTTTTTTATCTTACTCGGCTTTCACCTAATTCAATAACTACAAGGAATAAACATTTTATTTAAATAATATATACATACGCGTCGACATATGAACCTCCTGCCTTATTCGTCATGGTTAAAAAAGTCGGGAGGTGTCCCTGGGACACCACATTGAAATGATGTTCCTTTCGCTGTCTCATACATAATGAAAATAGAGCCCTATTATATTTTATCAAGATTCAAGTGTCAAAAGTTTTTGTTATATACTAGACTAGCTTTTCCCCGCGGCTTTGCCCGCGTGGAGGTCGAAAATTATCCCACGGAAACATCCAACATACCACCGGGATAAAGTATCAAGGTTATAAACTCATAAAATATATTTTCTTATATTTATGAAAAAAACTTTTAACTAACTACTACAGTGATTAATACTTAATATTATTCGATCATGATACGAAAGACACGTAGCGCCATCTAGCGTCCTAAAGCAATTGTGACCGTCTAAAGTTGTTGTTATAATATTAGTAAGGATTTGGATGGCTGTAATAAAAAACAAAAGAGGTGCATGGCGGGCAAAAAACCTTTTTCGTTACGTGACAATTTCCAAATATTGTTCGCGTATCTTATTATACCCCCACATACGTCACCTTTCTAAGGTCACTTAAAACCGTAGTAATAAGAGTTCTTCTGTAATTAGCGCGTCATTGATGACAAGCTTATTAGCCTTATAGAAGCTTCGATTAATTGAATCGTTAAAAACCTATAAAATCATCATAGTACCTACCAATTCCTACTCTATTGTGGATTAAACAAATCACTCTTGGTAATAAATGTAAGCCAATATGGATGTGAATAAGATATCATTAAGTATAAATATAAATTAATGTCAATTATGAGAATTTTATGACTTCAGATATCAGTAGGCCATGGTTTTCCACTCGCACGGTACTTAAAACTGCGTTTAACACAATATAATTGTATTTAATTTTCAATATTGTAGCAGTTTTTACCTACTTTGTATCTTTGACACCATCGTTCGAGGCTTACGTAAATACATACCTATTAGAAATCGTCAGTCATTAAGGGTATTTTAATTTTCATAAGATCAAACAATGGGTATTCGTATGAAGTATTTTTCACAATCCTCTGACTAGTCCTATAAATCGTCAAAGTATTCAAATAAACAAAGAAACAAGTTGCCTGACATCTCAGCTCACTTGAATAGGATTGGAACAATTAAGAGTTTTACAGTTTACTTCATGGAAGCCAATTACGAATGATAGTTCGTAATAGACCCACAATTAGCCTAATGGGACTAAGGACCATTTAGCTAATTTGACAGTAGGTACAGTGTGTAAAATATGTGAAAAGACATCGTCATTAGCAGTGAAAACCTGTGATATTGACTATAACGGTTTACGAATATCATTTTAGATTATTTCTAGGTTTACGTTGAAAAGGACGAAAGAACAGAGGTCAAAGTTAAAGCTTTAGAAAAAGGAATATCAACTCAGGCACAAAATTTAGTTTCAAATTGTGGGTCGAAACAGGAAAGTGAGTCGAATAAGGATTATTTTTTTCCGAAACGGAAAGTTGTGCGAAAATATGGCGCGCAATTGGAATGGAACAAATTCTGCGTTTCGGTACATAAGGTTTAGCTCTCTGTTGCATCTTGCAATACAAGGTGTACTTGATTTTAAATAACTGAAAACTTGAAAACATGATCAAGTTTTAATATAGGCCTAGCCGCGAACTTCCGAAACAAATATTTGCTCCATTTATTTATGTTGACATAACTCGACAAAAAATATGCAAAAGAAACACGATAAAGCCGATCACAAATAGATTGGGATAAGAGCAAGAGTTGGTTGCATTGTAAAAGTTGTCGATAATAATCAGTAAAATGACACAATGGTTCAGTCTTTCTTTTATTTCCATTACACCTTGCATATGGGTTAATAAGATGATGATCATGAAATATCTCGAATTTTATCTTCTATACATATACCTATAATATAGTAATGAATTCAAAACTGTAGTTATATTGAAAACTTTTGAAAAAAAGTCATTGCTACAAAGTATGAAGAAGAAAATATAGTTTTTAGAATTTTTGTCCGTTGGTCTGTTTGTCTGGTCGTATGTTCCGGATTGGCGCAAAGACGGTTGAAAATCCGTTCATTTCGATGAAATTTGCACCACAGATATTTTATAACCAGGATTAACATGTAGGGTATTTCCCGTGCGATATTTTTCGGCGAAGCTGCGAGCAAAGCCAATTTTAATTATTCTGTACTTGTATATGTCACTGGGCTCCTCATCCTAAAGGCTCCCGCAAACAGGCGCGACGCTACAGCGCGACACAAAGGAACCGCTCGTCTCGCGACACGCGGTTCCTTTGTGTCGCGCCAGTGTTAGCGAGCCTTAATCCGATTTTGGCAATTTTTTTTGTGTGTTTAAGAGGGTTCTTGGATGGTTAAGATACACAATTAGATCCTGTAGGTGGCGCTGCAATCGAGTTCTAGGAAACGGGACGTCTGATCAGCTAGTGTAGTCTAGATTTCTGTTTCGAATTGGTCTAATTAGTGATATAACCTACAAACCAAGTAAAAAAAAGAATAAAACATGTTTGGTGAATCGTAGAACAAGTTACCATGCATAAACGTAACACGTAAGCTAACTTATCACCATATGTAAGTCAAATCTAACTAGTTATGTAAGTGTTACGATGACATAACGTTACATAAGTGCTGATAATCAAATGCACCTTGACCCGTGTACCACCTTCCACATAAGAAGACAATATATCACAGATATATACATAAGATTATGTGAAAGCTACACCATTTCAATAGTCATCTTTTAAGTGATTTTGGATGTTGAAGTTTTTGAAAGGTTAATGAAGTCTTAATGGTTTTGATCAATTTTGTTTATTTTTTGTGAGAAAAGGAAAAGGATTACGATATTAATTGTGATTTGAAAAGTCGAGTTTTTTGTTTTTCATTTAGCTGAAAGGGATTTTGCAAATACGTTAAGTATTCATGGAAAATCACTAATAAGTATTTGCAAAAAGACCACATTTTTCAACTTCGGTACAAAATAGAACACAAAAGATTTTTTTTTCTTAATGTTGCAAACCATTTCAAGAAAGTTAAAATCACATGAATCATGATCAATGTGATGAAACTATTAATCAGGGTTCCGTACCTCAAAAGGAAAACTGAACTGTCAGCCTGTCAAGATCCTTCTTCTCAGGAACGCGTAAAGGTATCAGCTTGAAATTAATAACAAATACGCTAGTAAGTCTACGGTTCCTAGGAGCTCTAAAATATCAAGCTTCGTAGTCAGCGACATATTTCGATACTCGCTAATAAATCCAAACCTATGGGTACTTTCCGTTGACCTAGAGTCATGAAATTTGTCATGAAGCAAGGTCTCACAGCATAAGTAAAGGAAAAAGTCCGAAAATCGTTAATTTGTAGTTTTATCACATATGTGGCGGCATCTACACCGCCACATGCGAACAGCCTTCGTGCAACTACTTCAGCGTGACGTCGGGGTCACCAGTGAAGGGATATGAGGAACAGGGTGTAAAGTTCACTCATACTCTTTGGAAAGGGCAGTTGCCCACCAGACACAACACCCGTCTGGTCGGAGGATCCTGCCTTTTCTAAAGAGTATGAGTAAACTTTACACCCTGTTCCTCATATCCCTTCACATAAAAAAAACGGTTTGTGCGATTACAAACTTTTTTTTGCAATTGAAGAATTGACCGAGACGAGTATCGTTATTAGGTAACATGTTTTGCAACTACAATGTTAAGTTTGTTTTGCGATAAATATTCATCCCAACTACGGAACCCTTCATTATCCGACACGCACTTGGCCGGTTTTTATAATCATACAGACATAATGTTTCAATTCTTTCAAGCATTCTAACGAACAGATAAGAAATTGACAAAAGTGGGTTTTTTTCGTGCACGGAGCCGTAAGCACGCATTCTGCTTCTTCAAGTCGCTGGCACGACAGTATTTCAGATTTGTTGTCCCAAAATTTCGGCAAGTCCACGGCGTCGCGTCATCAGGGTGTGCTATGTCGCAAACTATGCTACAACTCCTATCCTGCCCTCTGTGTCCCAAAACATACAGTCGAAGTTACCTCTGCTCTGCCACCGACGACGCCGTGGAAGTCGTTAAAACGATGATGATAATTTGATCGGTACCTTCTGAGCTCAAATCCTCATAGCATAAACACTGACGTTTATGCTATGAGGATTTGAGCTCTGAAGTTAACACCTGTAGTGCTATTGTGTGAAAAGCTCACTGTGAAAACTTAAGAGGCTTACAAGAGCTAAAGCGCGGTCACTGTCAGACTGCATAGAAAAGAAAGAGAAGCGCGATGACACAACTCTGCTTATTTATTGCAATAAATGAGGCAATTTTCTTTTAACAAAAAATCGATTGATTGGACTAACCAAATAAAACACTACCTATTACGTTAATATATTGCTAGTAGAATAATCTGAAAAATAATCCGAATGATTGCATGTGTTTTAGTATGGTTTTTATGGTATTCAATTAGTACTGTTATGTTTCCAATACACTATTTAACTAGCATATATACTGAAGAATATCATATATTTTTCTGATTTTGTTTACGGCAGTGAGTCATATACTTTTAGGCATTATAAAAGTTGCGTTTTGTAATCCCCGTAAGTGAAGTGAGCATGGAGTGAGCTGTCAGTGCCACTGATGCTAGGGATTGACCAAGACGGGATGACAGTGACAGCTCACTCCACGCAAATATTCACGGTGAGATTTTTACAGAACCGACATTCTGTAACAAACTGCTGTCATGGATAACAATCCAAAAAGTTATCATCAGGTGATTTTATGTTTCAATCTCTGTATTTATTCAATTGTATGTTTCCACAAAGCTATAGATACAAAAAATCTACTTAATTTAATGCCTAGATCCAAAACAAAAAAAACCGTATCATGTGATCTTTTGACTATAGTTTCTCATACAGAGAGATAAAAATTAATGCTACTCATACATATTTAACTAAGGTATTTAGTATGTTTAGCATAATCAGCCTAATAAGGTTTCCACTGATGGGACCGCGCGGGCCCAGTGCGGAATGGTGGATGTCACATGTTTTCGAATTTTTGGTTCTAGGACAAGCCGGTTTCCTTATGATGTTTTCCTTCACTGTTTTGAAAGCAGTGGTGAAGAAATAATTTACACAAAGTAAAGTGCTTGCCTAGATTCAAACTTACGACCTACTCTCGTAAGCCGCTGTTGTTTCCACTGGGCCATCACTACCCACAAAACAGTTTTAGTCTGTTAAATTTCCTAAAAATATATTGCTCCACTAGAATCGCTCTACGAATAGATACTTATGATCAAGTTGGACCCAGGTTTTTGCACTATATCTGCAGTTGTGGTCTTGTAGTGCAAATTAGGAAAAGTCTATAAATCAAGCACTAGATTGCAATAGACTAATTTTATTGATTGACTGAAAGTTCGCCCGTAACGATTGGGTTTCCTAGGAAAGCGATTCCGTCACACTATTATGGATTTCATGAAAATCTGAACCAGTATTTGATGATAACGTGTCCAAAAACCACTCCGTATTTGAACTCTCTTATTGTGTGACCGTTCAGATCTTTCTTATGAAACCAAAACTTTAAGAAATGCAACCATTTTTACGTTTCATTATCTCAAAAAGAAGCTCAATCAACCTGCGTTTTTTGCCTGAAACTGTGATTACATAATACAATAAAGTTCATATTACGTCATTTACTGTACAAAGGAGATTCCGTATTACCTTGTAGATCAGTAAATGGTTGTCTTACTTGTCTTCATTCGGAAACACGTGCATTCGAGTTCATACGACTTGTGCAATATTCAAGAGAATCAATGAAGAAACAGTTATGTCGCGCATTTCTTGACACAAATACTTCAGCATATTTGCGGTAATTGTTACATCCAAGTATGTATATATATATATATGAGAGAATGTAGATAGCTATCGCCCAGTGTGTGTTAAGGCCTATTGGTACTTGTCAGGATTTGGTTGAGTCGAGTTGGCCTTGAGTCGTACGAGGTTGTGGGTTCAAATCCTGGCCAGTACCAATATGATTTTTTCAATTCATTAGTACATTTCGACCAACTTATCTGTGCATCGGCCGTTTTTCGAACTAATATTTTGAATGTGACATAAGATCGGTTATTGTTCAACTTTTGGATTTTCTTTTACAACCAGCGCCACCAATAATTGCACAGATAAGTTGGCCGTACGATACTTTCTTAGTTTATCTTGGACATTACTGACATTGGAGAAGGAAAAACATCTGGGAGAAACCTGAACTTACGCTTAGTTCATCACGTTTCCCCTTTCCTTATTTACAATTTCTTTGTGGTCGGTGCAACATGTTTTTCTTCTAAACTTCTCCATTAGTGGTCATTTCGGTAGTTCTCCCCACCCCCTTCTACCCATATCATCATACCCACAGTCCGACCATCGTTTCTTCCTAGCTCCACAGTTCCTTATATTTATAGTTAATAAAAATGCACTCAATATGATCATTTATTCGTAGTCGTTATAAATAATATGCGCATAAATATAAAACAAGTTAAGGAAAAGAACCATATGGCACCAAAAATTCGTCCACATCGCTGTCAACAGGAGGAGTGACGAAAAGGCTCGCAGCTTTGCCACGTTGTATGGCGATGAAAATTATTTGGCCAAAAACTACGCAAGCCGAGTGACGATGACAAATGGTCCTAGTGTTTCAACTCCAAACGGCTCAAACATATAACTCGCAATTAAATTAAATTTTATTTGTTAAGACAACAACGATCTTACTTGAAAGCTGTTAGTGTGTTACAATTAAAACTAAGTTCTATGCTCACATAAAAACAATATTTACATCCTTTAAACGGATGAAATTAATCACTCCTGCCTCACCAACACCTGCATGAAGTGATTAAGTGATTTATTTTCGGCGAGTTCAATTTATCCACAACATCTTCAGAATTCAATTAGAACTTGACTTGGCTTAATACAAGTCTTAAATCGCTTACCCGTCGTGAGCAATTGCCCCTCTTGCATTCTCTTATTGTTAAGTAGTACTTACCTAGATTCCAAAAAAGGATCCCTGAGATGCATATGTCACTTTTCCACAAAAGAAAAAAAAAACGTTTGCGATAAATTTTCCAAACATAGACCAGCAGCCTAGTTGCGTAACACATTTTCAACAACATGCATTGCGTTATTTACATTGTTGAGCAGAATGTTTTATCGAACTTTTGAAGCAATGGATTGCTATCTGTTTCAGAACGATTTAGATTCCGATTGATAGTGTATTACGCAATTAGGGTACAGAGCCCTTGAAAAGCAGATTTTGCTTTCTACATATTTTCTTAAGTCTAACAAAGTTTCTGTTGTCGACTTCATTCATCAAGAAAAACTCTATATTTTTTGCTTCTTGAAGGAATGCTGATGAACTTGGGATTGTATTGCTCAGTAGGTAAATCTAAAAGGTTTCTACTATAAATTACAATTAATGATAAATCAATTAATGTGACTACGAAACAGAAAACATTTTCTGGTGAATAAGTTTAATAAATCGTAACGGTTGAGCGCGTTCATAAATTTTTCGTCTCTTATTTAATCAATGATATAATATGCAATTACATATATATAGTCCGGCCCAACGAATATCGGTCATGGGAAAGTAAGTTTATTTGTTACGCTTTCACGTCATTACGGCTGAACGGATTTGGATGAAGTTAAGTACACAGATAGAACATGATCGGGGCAAAAATATAGGCTACATTTGTTTGCGCATACAAGTGTGTGCGCAGACACAGATGCACTCTCCTTTCCCTCATTCAATTACTTACCATGGACGCAATCCAGAGACGACCGGAGAAGGATCCTGGGTCCAGCTTGGAAGTACCCTGTCTTTGGACTTTAGCCCAACCGCAAATTTCTGTTGTTCTAATAAGTACAAAAACAATTTCTTGACCTTCAAAGATTTATGTACATCAGAACGTTCGGCCAATCGAGGTAGGGAGCTGGCTGCTACTCCAGTTTTTTTTGTGACGCTTTGGTGACTCACAAAGATGCCAGCCAAATAATTTGTAACAGTACAGTTCGAAAGTTAGAAGCATTTATGTATGGCCGAACGTCCTGATATCAGAACGTTCGGCCAACCTGAATCTCCATAACTGAGGACCTTAGAGAAACTGTTACTGAATAAGGATTTAGTGACGATTTGGTGACAAACAACCACTACTTTACTTTTACTAGTAATGCCACCAGTTAAAAGTAAAATGACCTTTAGCTCCCGGAATATCAGGACGTTCGGCCAACCTGATCTCCATAGCTGAGGACCTGAGAGAAACCGTTAATGAATAAAGACTTAGTGACGCACTGATACGAATTTATATTGCTTTAGTTTTTTTTTGTGACGACCCCATTTATTACTAAATTGTATAATATCGCCGGGCCACCACCAAAGGAAATCTGATTTGACAAGTTTCATGTCCAACTCACATATCAGTAGACACAAGAATCCGTCAAATAGATCGATTTGACGGGTTCTCGTTCAGATCTTCTCTCGTGGTGACCCAATTTAACGATGATTTTAAAAAGTACAAATTAGGATGTTCATGCCTACCTAACTACCGCTTTTGTGGATATTAGTTTTTTTTAGACCTTAATAGACTCGGCCGAAATAAAACAAAAACCACGCAAGTGGACACTGATTCGTTGGAATATCTACATGGTCACCTTATATCAACTATTTCGACGTATTGAGTAGGTACCTAGGTACACGATAAATACTTGTTTCGTTAAAATACATGGTCACCCTATTTCAATCCCAATGTTTTGAGGTTAAATGTTTAATTTTCAATTTACTATTAAATGGAGTCGTCACAAAAAAACCTGAAGCATTACAAATTGGTTTCAAGGCAGTCACTAAATCTTGATTCATTAACGGTTCCTCTAGGCTTCTTAGTTGTGAAGGAATCGATAATCCCAATGTTTTGAGGTTAAATGTTTAATTTTCAATTTACTATTGAATAAGGTCGTCACAAAAAAACTAAAGCAGTATAAATTCGTTTCAGTGCCGCCACTAAATCTTTATTCATTAATGGTTTCCCTCAGGTCCTCAGTTATGGAGATCAGGTTGGCTGAACGTCCTGATATTCCGGGAGCTAAAGGTCATTTTACTTTTAACTGGTGGCATTACTAGTAATAGTAAAGTAGTGGTTGTTTGTCACCAAATCGTCACTAAATCCTTATTCAGGAACAGTTTCTCTAAGGTCCTCAGTTATGGAGATTCAGGTTGGCCGAACGTTATAATATCAGGACGTTCGGCCATACATAAATGCTTCTAACTTTCGAACTGTACTGTCACAAATTATTTGGCTGGCATGTTTGTGAGTCACCAAATCGTCACAAAAAACTGGAGTAGCAGCCAGCTCCCTACCTCGATTGGCCGAACGTTCTGATGTACATAAAGATTTGAGGTATCACGATCAAATATGTCGGTTATGTAAAACTTAACACTATAGCTCGATGTCAAACCATGTTTTACTTGTAAAGCAAATATGTACACATCTTCATGTCCTTACAGTAACAATTGTGATCAGTTACGGTATTGACTTTGATACTTTGAAAAGGTAATAGTATAAATAATATATGTAGCTTGAACTATCAATGTTTTTACCACTTGTTGTGTCGCGATACCTTTCATTTGGAACTTTCGTTTGGAACACGTGTATATTTATTACTAATTTGTTATTGACTTAGGTTTATAGTCAATTGTACTATTTAAGTAATTATTCGATTGAGTAATTAGGTAGTTAGGTTTATTCTGGCGTCGACTATCTGCATGTGACTTATTAGTTTTCTTTTTGCTAAGATCACTGCAATGTTTATGCTGTATTTTTTTATTTTTGTGCGTTATCATGACACTAATAGAATAGATTTTAAAATAATAATTTTGCTCAACTACGGTCTCATTATAAAATCATTTAGTGAATTTTATCGTATTTAACGCCTTTGAATGGACCACTTCAATATAACGCGATGTTTTCCGGTATGTTTACTTATATCATTTTTATAAGAACGTTTGTCTAAATCTTTATTTATTTAAACTTTATTGTACAACAGAAAATACATATATAAAAACATTACAACACACAATGGGCGGCTTTATTGCGTTCTGCGATCTCTTCCAGACAACCTTGGAATGGTGAATAATAATTCTAAACTTTTATGCTAAGTTAAATGTATAATTTACCCAAACTTATACATTTAACTTAGCATAAAAGCTTAGAATTATTAATCACCATATATATATGCAATTGCAAATTAGTTTCTGAGATGAGCTGTAGGTATGAAAGACCTAGATAGACTGTGACTTGTTTCCGTCAAAGTAAAAAAATATTATATCATCATATATCGATTTTTTTGGATCTATAATCTGCGGGGTAATTGCGTTACACACTATGAGTAGTAATAAAGCTTTAATTTTGACAGTTCAACAACATTTATTGCGTTATTTAGGTTGTTTAGCAGACAAATTTTTCAAACAAATGAAGCAACGGATTAACAATATCCTTCAAAATGATTCAGATTGTGTTACGCTGATTGATATAAGGGTGCTGGTCACGTAAAATCGTTACAGATAAAATATCTAAAATATTTAGGACATCTTACGTAGTTATTTTGTGTGATGTTCTTAATATGGGAGCAGTTACACTGTTAAAGATTAAAAAAAGCATAAATAATAATTCTAATTAGCCCCTATTATGAAAAACCAACTATTCATTAAAAACTTCTTAGATCCCGTAAATGTATATTAGATGAAGAAGCTCCCAGAGCGTTGATTTTCTATAATGTCTAAAACATTTAAATAAGCAGTCACTGTTTAGTCGAATGTTGTCAGACAGTAAACACGAGAACCCGCGTGTCGTGCATGTTAAACAAGTTACCCAATTTTCCATGGAATCCGCTCAATCCGCGTATTACCTACTGATTTAAGGTTTGAGCTTGTAACATGGCATTTGAGTCTTGAAGATACACGGACGTTTAAGATTTTTAGAAGGTTGCATTTATTTTTAACCGACTTCAAATAGGAGGAGGTTTTCAATTCGTCTATATGTTTGTTTTTTGGTCGTTTGTTACGCGATATCTCCGCTATCTGTGGATCGATTTGTTTTTTTTTATGGTATATCCATCCGTAGCTGGGATGGTCCTACATAAATTTTATTAACTTTGCTTTGGTATTTCTTCAGTAAGCTTCAATAATAGGTACGTATTTTTCCACTTAGTGCATATTGATAATGTAAGGTATTATATTTCGCGTCACTGTTACTTACAATTTTACACGGCAAATAGTGGTATACGAATTTGTTTGTGGTAGGTTACCACAACCACCACTACCAACATTTTGTTTACCGTTTAGTGTTTTTTTTTTTAAGTTTTAAGTTGAGGATCCGAGTCATCCTAACAAAATGTTTTATATTTAATTTAACTAATGAAATACAAAATATAACACAACTAAATATTTATTACGTGCTTAATTTAATGACTAACTACGTGGCTTAATTTACTATGCGTTTATTTGTTTGCTTACTTCGCCATTATGGCATTAAGAGTCGAGGCATATTGCCCTTAATTTTCTTTTCCAAATACTTGTAGATACACGGTGGTAGACGATGACGTAATCTCCACTTATAATAATTTTAAGACGGTGTTGTTAACTCTATATAAACGCTTTTATACTTTTTAAGTACTTTTTTTTCTTAGCTTCAATGTCGTCGGTTTTTTTCTGATAGATGGTCAATAAATGCAAATTCAAGCCTTAAAACTGCCTCGTTGGTCTAGTAGTCGCAAGAGCTACTGTTGAGCATGAGGTCCTGGGTTCCACCCGCAGGTCGGGTCAAGGTATATTGGGTTTTTCTATCTAGAATTTCTCAGTAGCAGCCCGGAGTCTGGATTTGTGCCCGGTAGATGCAACAGGCTCGCCCCCTATTACGTGGGACTTAAGCATAACTGGTGAAATGTGGTTGTACTATAGGTACACCTCTGCCTTACCCTTGCATGTATGTGTGTGTCAGTGTGTCTACCCTTAAAAGTACCCTCATAATCTGTACAAGATAACAAGTATTTGCTTCAGGATGCTACAAGATTGGTTTATAATGCTAATGGCACGCGTATGGACCCCACCAGCTATATTTGATTGCCAAATAGTGGGCGATTTTCTTGACTCGCTTAACTTGGGTAACGGTTAGGTGAGTGTTAGTATGCACAAGACCAGGGAGCCGCTGAAAAATTCATTAAGGAAAACCTAACGACACTGCTCGATTCAAAAATCGAACCCAGAACGTCGCGTTTGCGAACTCAGACCAGCGAGGTATTCAAAAAATTGTTTGCGATTTATCACGTAAGATGTTGTTAGTGGCACTTATCTTCTGACGTGAATCCTGTAAGTGATCGACTGCTTAAGATAACATTTAATTACAAGTCCAACTTGTTCCATAAAAGAGGTTTTACGAGATTTTATGCATAATCTGTTTTAACATACATCTAAAGTGCGTGCGAAGACTGCATGTTTGTTTACAGTTAACTAAAACGTGAGATTTTACGATTTAAGCCTGTATCAATTAAATAGGGATTTTTAAACTTACACAAGGTTGGAGAAAACGAGCTGATTTCGAATAACTTCTGTCTTGCATTGAAGTTTGCTGAGCTCATAGTGGTATGGGGAACAGTGTGTAAATTTCACTCATCCTCCTTAAAAAAGAGAGGGTCTTCCGACCAGCCGGGTGTTGTTTCTGGTGGGCAACAGACTGCCCGACGATTGATGTCATAAAGAACTAACTAATATTATAAAGCAACAGTAAGTTTGTCTGTATGTTTGTTACGCTTTCACGCCACAACGGCCGAACGGATTTGAATGATTTATGGCACACAGATAGACCATGACCTGGGTGAGCATATAGGATATTTCTTTTTATCTTAATTTTATTTATTTATTTAAATTACATTTATAACACCTTTACAGACGTATCCAAGGCGATGTTATAAGTCACAATGTCTTAGGGCGAATTTCACCCAATGAAACCGAATGCGATCATCGATCATAACAAAAACTATACTACGTGTAAGATCTGTGCCGATCGCGCTCTTTTCCACTGGCTAAGTAGCTTAAGCAGACGAATTCGCGGGCAACAAATAGTGTCGGAATACAATCTCAATCGTCTATGCGACTACTACAAAAAACGGTTATAGGTTAATTAATTTAGTAAATTAATAAAAGTGATAATAAGTGTTAAATTAGTGTAATATTGTCAGTCGAAACTTGGTATTAGGTATTATATACAGTGTTTTTGTCGCGAAAACTTCGTACAAAAAGGATTTAAAATCTGCTGTCAACTCAACACTTCAACGGTGACGGATTTCACAACAGCAACGATTCAGGGAAGTATTTTTGTTATTGTAGTTAATATTTACAGACAACAGAACACCACAAAATACTGTACAGGTCTCTGAGCTACGTCTATCACATACTGGCGGTTTAAGTCTCCTTTTGCTTTGACAACTAGTGGAAGCAAAATCGATGACAAACAAAACATACGCCCAGACAATAAACACTACATAATATAATATATTAAATAAGCTCATTACGAGCTCTAACTATAAAATTTTAGCCTGTGTCACAAAGTCTTCACATAAAATCATGTTTCATTGTGGTTATCTACCTACTTATCTAGCTGAATACCAACAACTGCTCCAGAAAAGGGAAGACCGCGAAATGGGAGTGAAGAACATTTAACGAATAGAACAACTTCCTTAAAAATGAGCTGGCTGAGCTACACATACAACACATGGACTAAGCCGACCAGCACAGTCATCTACAACATCAAGTGTCAACATTTCAAGTTTGCAGTGACACCCACGAACTGGCTTTGAACCATATTTCAGAACTTGAACAGAAATTATGTGAAGCCCTTAAGGCCCTATCTTTTTCAGTTTGCAAAGGTCAGCGAACAGGTTGTTAACAGCAATAGCCTATTCTATGAATTGGTAGGCAGAACACAAAATGAGTGTGAGTCTGCTGCGGTGACGATACCATACCATTGTGTCCAATTGTTATGAGTCACAATAAATTAAAGAAAAAATCAAAACTTTGAAAATAAAACGGTCGCAGAGAGCAATTAAAAACAATATCTTATTAGTAAAATCATTTCCTTAGAAAGGAACGGAAAAGTTTAATTAGTTGAACTGTTGAGATAGATGAATGTCGGGAAAAGAGATATTGATACTAACCATCAGTAAAATGATTTACTACACAAGGAGCACTTACTGAAGGATGTTTTTGAGAAATGTGAGATTTCACAAGAAGAACTAAGTGAGCGATTGTTTGAGGCTGAGGAACTACTGGAATTGGTGTAGTACAATGCTGAGAGATATGGGTCTCTGACTAATAATATAATAATCTCTCTGGCTGCTGTGCCAACCAACTACTGCCTCCTCAGCCTCAGCTTGACTTGCCACAACTTGTGTTGGCTCTTACAACAGAGCCCGGTGTTAAAACACTGAATTATAAGTCCATTTTTTTTGTGACGATTTAGGTTTAGGCTTTGGAAAAATGTTACAAAATTACCCTAACCATAGTTTTACCAATCATAGTTATCATAACACAAGTTTTGAACAAATGATTAAAAGAATTGCAAACACAAACCTCGATAATTAATCTATATTGGTTTTGCTATTAGGTAATAGTACTGGTATTACCAGAAACGAAATAGGGAATGGTGTGGACACCTTATTAAAGCTAAACATAGGAAAGCTAATGTTGTGTGCTTTACCTTACTCCGATACTTTATCAGATAATGAAAATAATTATATTTAAAGTAAATATATAATATATAATTATAAATATAATTATATTTATTACAATTCACATGCTGACATGTTGTCATAGTGACAAAATAAAATTGTTCTTTTGACCCTAACAAGTTTGTTAGTAGTTTTAAGTTAACTGAGAGAACTTTATCTCTTTCTTGGGAATGTAGACATATGATTGCCATGTTAATAGCATATGATATTAATGAGTTTAAAGCTACTGTAACGTTTTATAAGCCAATGTAGTGGTCTAGTTATACGCGGTTTTCCTATATATATAGTTTACGTATATATATACGCGGGACACTTAGAAAGTTTTGCGAAAATAATAACAAATGTTCTATGGTAAATATTTTTATAATCTTTTCAAAGTAGGAGAGTACCTACTTTGAAAAGATCCCAGCCTCTATACAAAACTTCATGCGTCTGAACCAGTTTTCGAAACATTTTACGTTACCCCGTAGACACCTCGTTTACAGCCTGCACAAACGCTGACAGCGCATCCTTCGGCGACTCAAAATTGTATCGCTTTGAGCAGATTTTTGATTTTCGGGTATAAAGAGAGTCACTCGGTGCCAGGTCAGGACTGTGAGGAGGGTGACCCAGGGACTTCCTGGACAGGACGCCAGTCAAACTACCGGCGTGCTGTCCAGGAAGTCCCTCATTTTGAGCGCGGTGTGCAAATGCGCGTTGTCGCGGTGGAGCAATTGCCCGCAGAGCCCTGTGTTTGGTCGCTTGTTGCTCACAACAGAGAAAACTTCTGCCAAGCATTTGGTAGTATACCATTCAACGTTGATGTTTCCTTGGGCCTGTAAAGGAATTGACACCGAGTAGCCAGTCAAATTGAAAAAGCTCGCTATCAAAAACTTCCCCGCGCTTCTAGATCGCTTCACTTTGGTAGGCGTTGATTGATAAATCCAAGGAAAATAAAATTCATGGATGAGGGCCCTTCTACGGCAACCGTGTATCGGTGGTATAACGAATTCAAGCGTGATCGACTAACTTTGGGGGATGAAGAAAGTAGTGGTCGCCCTTTGACGGCTGTTACAGAAGAAAATGTGCACGTGACAATAGGCGAGTTACGTATCAAGAGATCCAGCACATACTGCAGGTTGTTAGTAAGAGAACAGAAGTTAACCCTTCAAATAACCAATTATTATTAGAGAATAATAGAAAGGTATCTTCTGGCAATGTAACTCATTATAATCAAAACCAAAGGGAGTGCAACACAATTTAAAATGATTTAATCCGAATTTATCCAAGGTTGCTTGTCAAGTTGGATGGTTGGATGCCATTTGTTTAACAGAAATATATTTAAAATATCATCAAGTAATATCAATGAACTATAATACGTAAAAGAAAACGTATGATACTTGGCGAGTTTTTAATATAAGTTAAAAATTCTATTAAATCGTAAGAACGAAAATACGTCATCAGTCTGTCTGTTGGACACACCATTGAACTGTCCTGCATTGAGCTTGATAAGCATGTTATAGTATGCATATACAGACCTCTAAGTTACTAGAATCTATATGTGACTAATTATGTAATGGAAGAAGTGCTACAGAAACTTAGTGCAAGTAGTAAGTCATCAGTCGTGGTGTAGTAGTAGTATCATGCGATTTTAATATTAATTTATTAGAAATAGCAAAATACTCTAAAACTTTTAAAAGTGTATGCAAAATAGCTTAAGCTTTTTATATTAGCAACAAAATAAAATCTGCTGATGATAAAATAAAAACCACTTGGGAAATAATAAATAAAGAAACAAGTTGAAAAAAACAGCGTAATACTGTATTTTGTTTAGAGTCTGCACATGGCTACATCAACTCAGATGTAGAAATAGCTCAGGAATTTGAAAACTTTTGGCTAATATTCCCTTTAAAACAACGAAGCTTTGAATTTCTCAACCGCGCTTTCTGCTGCCTCACTTAGAAATAATATAAAGGCATGTTATTTGAAGTTTAGGTTTCAGCATAAAAACCCCTAGGCTATTTTAAAAACTTTTATAGATCTTAAAATTTGCGTCGGTCCCGCCGTATAAAGCAGAGTGAACTTATCAAAGCATCAAAATCCAAACGTAAACTAAACAGCACTGATTTAAACATATAATGAAACATTAGCAAAGTATACACCAACGAACACCTCACCAAGCAGAAGCGTCTTCTTTTCGTGAAGCGAAGTCCAGAGCTTTTGACAGCGGCTTCAAGTTCTGCTGGGACAAAAAAGGACAAATTAACGTTCAGAAGAAGGAAGGTGCACCAGCTGTTCGACTTCGCAATGCAGCAGACATCGAACACCATCTCAGCCAGGCAAATCAAAAAGTTCTCTCAGCACAAGAGCAAGCGCAACAAACAAATTTGTAGTCATGGAATCCTGCATAAACTCGTAGACGAGCTGTTATCTAAGACATTTTCCGGTGCTACTTTTAACTTAACTGCTATTTTTAGTTCCTTAATTTTAAGTCGCCTTTTGGTTATCGTTTCAATTTTACCTCTTGTTAACATGCTGCTATCCTGTTATTGCTCCTATCTTAGCATTTATTATTCAGCTAGACACTTAAGTACATACCTAATACACTACATAACCACTACACACAAAACAATACGTCCTAGTGCTAAACATTGCAGGTCCCAACGGTATGGTAGAATGAGTGACAGAAGTAAACATTTCATCATACATTATCTATTACTTTTTTATCTTTCTCCATGGATAAACTAGAAGTTCATGAGAATATTGAAAAATCTCTATGTAATAACTGTCTTAACTGTCACTTACTAACCAACCTGGAACACTGTCAGGACTTTATAACAAAGGCTTATATCTCATTACAATAAACATCAAAAGTGTGCAAAAAATAATTGGTCATTTCGCTGTAGCTTTGAAACGTTTAAATATCGAATTTAGAATATCGAAATCGTTCTCACAGAATGCTGGTTGCACAAAAATTTCATTAAAGGAAGTCTCGAAGGATATAATAAATAACACACAACGAAATTTCAAAATTCATAAACAAAACTGGAGGTGTCATAATTTATGTAAAGGAATGTCATGAAGTCGTTGTTACTGAGCCTGAGATAGACGACGCAAACTGCCTTATGGTTAATTTTGGTAGCACTATTAATCTATTCGGCATTTTCCGGTCTCCTTCTTTTAGTAGTTTATCAAACTTTATGTCGTCACTAGATGAGAACTTCAATCAAGTAAAGTCGAAATCGGTGCTGATGATCACAGGAGATACTCGTCGACAATCCTAGTGGAGACAACGCCGAGTACCAATGCTTAATGGCACAGCACGCACTGTTACTTGCGACCACAAAGCCAACCCGAGGTCATTCCAAAAGGTTACTACAAAATCAACCGAAGATGGTGTTATTTGCAGATGACACTTCATTGATCTTTAAAATATTTCATTTTCAATTATTCAGGTCCAAGATTGGTTTACGGTAAATATTTTGGTACTAAATGAGAAAAAAACCAAATGCATTCGATTTAAATTAGCTAATGTTAGAAGTAGTGAATGTGACATCATATTGAACGGAGAAAAACTGGAATTTAATAATCAGACGGTTTTCCTAGGAATCACGCTAGACGAGAAATTACAATGGGGACCCTATATAACATCTCTCGCGGGGCGACTAAGCTCGGCAGCGTATGCTTATAGAAAGATAAGACAGTTAACAGACGTAGAAACCGCGCGTTCGGTTTATTTTAGCTACTTCCACAGCATTATGTCATACATTTTACTGTGGGGTCGGGCTGCTGACATTGAATCCATTTTTATTTCGCAAAAGAGAGCTGTCAGAGCCATTTACAATCTACGTCGCCGCGAATCTCTTAGGGAACTATTTAAGAAGATTAATATCATGACTGTACCTTGCCAGTTCATTTATGAAAATATTATGTATGTTAGAAAAAATCTACATCTATTTAATAAAATAAGTGATAGACATAATATTAACACTAGAAATAAAAATAAAATAGATCAACCATTTTTCAGACTATCTAAAGTACATACATCTTTTATGGGGTACTGTGTTAAATGTTACAACAAAATACCTTGTGAAATATTGCAATTAAATGAAAGAAAGTTTAAAACTCATGTTTAAAAAACAAATTGACATCTGCATATGACAAATTAGAAGATTATATCCTAGATAAGAATGCTTGGAAACATGCTGGTCCTGCGCCATAGGACAATCTAGAGGCTAGACAAAATCATACTATTTGCTTATTGTATTGTATTATTTGTTATTTTTACTTTACTCACACACTGACTTATTCCTAGTTAATATTTTAGGAAAATCATATATTTTTACAATTGTTTGTAAATATGTGAGCACAATGTACCTATCACGTGATTAATTTATATGCCTTTGCTTTATTATTATTTTTTTTTGTACCTATTGTGGTATAGTATTTTAATTCTTGGTGCATCGTCTTCACATATAGAAATATAATTAATGTATACAAAATATTGTAAAACATTTTAAAAGAGTAACGGTGGAGTTTCTTGCCACTTCTTCTCCATACGAAACTACTTTTTGGAAGTGGCGCCTAGAATCAGTTCTATTTTTAATGTAAATTGTGACGTTCAAAAGTGCCTTTTTATGGGCCTATTTGAAATAAATGCTTTGACTTTGACTTTGCCTTTGTAACACCTGCCTAGATCATGCTTACGTAAAAAAATGTGGCTCAGTGATGGGTATCGTCGCCAAATGTACGTTGACAGATCACGGTATTGCTATTGTTGGAATCAAAACTAAAATGAAAAATGGTTACAAAAACATCAGGAAAGTTTTTCAAAAAGTCGATTACGAAAAGCTAAAATTAGTTCTTGACAACGAAGATTGGCTTCCTGTCACTTGTAGTCGAGATGTGAACGAAGCACTCAAAGCCTTTGAAGATATGCTCGGTGCGGCTACCTCAAGAAACACCCAAAATTTAAAGAAATTCGGACAAAAATTATATTGAAGCCCTAGATCACACCCGGTTTGTTGCGTTGCATGCATTTTAAATACAACCTACACTTAAAAGTCAAACAAGACCCGAAAAATGAAATACTACACATTCCTTACAGGAGGTATAGGAACTTCCTAAGCGACCTTCTCAGGAAAGTGAAGAACAATTACAACAGCAGACAACTTCAAGAAAATCAGCACAACCCTAAGAAATTATTGAGCGCTATCAAAGATATAACCGAGATGACAAAGAAGAAAAGTGCTTCCCCCCCAAGACCTCGATGACCAAGACCAAGATGTCTTCCGTTGATTCCATCAAGGCATCTTTGAACCACTGCAATAGTTACTTTGCATCGGTGCAAAAAAAAACTTGCCGACCAAAATTCTACAAAGTCTGTGTCCACGTCTGAGGAAGACTTAGCCGCCAGATGTAGAGTAAATTCATATTTATGGCACCTACTGACAAACACGAAATAGAAAGAATTATTCTGAACCTAAAAAACGAGTGCGCTCCCGGATTAGACGGATACATGGCTTCACTAATCAAATACATCAGGCACTCAATTTTGTAGCTTTTTACGCACATTTGCAATCTGAGCATGTCAACAGGACTCCTTCCGGACAAGTGGAAAACTGCCTCGGTGTCTCCAATCTACAAGGAAGGGCCAAAAGGGACTTCCGATAACTATAGACCAATTTCCTTGCTCAGCATTTTCTCTAAAATACTCGAGAAAGTCATAGTAATAGTCATTTATTATTAAACAAGAAACTTGTATCTGAATTTACACACAGAATTAATAATAATAAAATAAAAATCAAATAAATTAAAATTACATTACTCAATCAACTTAAATTGCACAATTACAGTACCTGTTAACACTAAAATAAATTACATTAGAATGTCATAAATTTCATTAAAAATTTAGAAGTAATACATTTACAATTCTTATGTAATCAATAAACGTATCGTGAAGTTTACCGAAGAAAACAATTTGATATAGGACCGCCAGTTTGGATTTACACAGGAAAAATGCATGGAAAATGCTGTCGAACTCCTCACCTGACCGGACCACCTCTGGTCACGTTGATCGGGGCTGTCGATGCCTATGCGTATCCATAGATCTCGAAAAGGCATTCGACACTGTCTCGAGTCAGATTCAACTTAAGAAACTATATTCGTTTGGTTTAAGAGGAGTGGCCCTAAACTGGTTCCGCAGCTACCTAACCGATCGCCGGCAGTGTGTTAGAGTCGAAAATCAGATGAGCGATGAATTAAATCTTTCATTTGGTGTACTGCAGGGTAGTCTACTCGGCCCGACTTTATTCGCAATTAGCATTGATGCCATTTTAAGAAATTCCTAACGCTGAATTGATTTGTTAAGCTGATAATACAGTTATTATTTTCCACGGTGCCGACTGGAAAGAAGTGCATGAGAAAACCGGGTCTGGAATGAGTAAGTTAGCTAACTGGTTGGATTTAAATTTACTGACGCTCAACGTAAATAAAACGAAATAAATTATATTCAGGAAAACGAAACTACTAAACTGCCTGGATGAAGGGTAATAATCCACACATGTAGGTCTTAAAAGCTTGCTGGTAGCTCTATTTTCAAGTGTTCGTGTAACGAGATCGAAAGGGTTAATCACCTAAAACACCTCGGAGTGAAATTAGATCCGCATCTGTCTTTAAAACGACACATTACGGTTATGGCAAAACAAGTTCTTTTACTTTATTTAAAAATTACTCAAATTTTCTATGTACCAGTTTAATGGTTCTTAAGCGGAAATAATACCAAGCGTTTTTTTTATACTAACATTTTATATTAAGAATTGTCATTACTTTACCCTTTATTAATTAGATTGTTTGTACATTTCGTTTTGTAGTCTCAATGATAAATGATAAATGATTTTATTTCTGTAAATAGGTTTGTACAAACACTTTTACACGTCAATCATATTTTAAAAACTAGGTGAGATCGGCATTTCCTATCTGACTACTCTGAGAAGAAACGCCGAAACAAACTCAGAGGTCACAGTCTCTTTTAAAGTCCAGACATAATCTTGGTCAGGTCATGTGAAGACCATGTGGATTGATATCTGAAATGGTCTTTCGAGGAAAGAACCACACAGAATGAGTGGACCTGTCCAGTCAGTGCACGCATTTGTCAGTTGTCATCCAGCTCAACACAGAACTAAAGGAGCTAAACGATTCGACGAACATTACCAAAGAAAGGACATTTGGGTAGGCCGCATAAATTACTCAAACTGCCAGACTATGATTAAAACTAATAATTTTAAAAAAAATGCATGAAAAAAAACAACAAATCCACAATGTCTTCTTATTCACAATAATTAAAATAGTATAATCCTTTACAAAGTAAATGTCATTGCATATATAAAGTGCATCAATGTCAAAGTGTAAATAAAATATGAAAAAAATTTTGGTCATATCATATGAGGACTATGTAGACTGGTGTCTGAAATGGTCTTTTGAGGAAAGAACCACACGGATTTGAGTGGACCTGTCCAGTCAGTGCACGCATTTGTCAATCATAGTGCAGCTCAACTCAGAACTAAGGAGCTCAACGATCCGACGAACAATACAAAAGAAAGGACATTTGGGGAGGCCGCGTAAAGTACTCAAACAGCCAGACCATAATCATTAAAAGAAGAAAAAAAAAATGCAATGACCCACATAGTCCTCACATGCACAAAAATTAAAACAATATTATACTTTATACAGTAAATATATGTCATTGTTTAGATAAAAAGGTACGTATATAGAAAAAAAAAAAAAAAAAATTGCAAATTACACATCAATTATGTCTGTCTAAACTTATTGGAGCAGCTCAATCCCAAGCCTTCTTGTCCTCAATAAAGTCCTTGACAGTATAATAGGCTTTCTGGCATAATTTCCGCTTTATAAAAGTTTTAAATTTATTAAGGCTTAGTTCTTGAATGTGGCTAGGAAGTTTATTATAAAAACGTATACATTGACATTTAAACGAGCCACCTATTTTCTTGAGCCTGGTAGTGGGAACAACAAATTTGTGTTTATTCCTAGTATTTTTGTTATGGATATCACGGTATTTTTTAAACAGATTAATATTTTTATGTGCATATAAAAGATTTTCATAAATGTACTGAGAAGGCACAGTCATTATATTAATCTCTTTAAATTTGTCTCTGAGGGAGTGTCTGGGACTTAATTTATAAATTGAACGAATTGCCCTTTTTTGTAAAACAAAAACTGTTTGAATGTCGGCGGCATTTCCCCACAAAAGAATACCGTACGACATCTCACTATGAAAATAACTAAAGTAAACTAATCGCGCTGTCTCTAAATCAGTTAAATTACGATTTTTTCTAACGGCGTATGCTGCAGAGCTTAGTTTTTTTGACAATTTATCTATATGGGGGCCCCATTGAAGCTTGGCATCCAAAGTTATGCCTAAGAATACTGTGGAGTTTTCAGGTTTCAACTCTTCACCCTTTAAAAGAACACTAGTTTCTACTTGTCTAACATGAGGTATCGTAAACTTAACACATTTAGTTTTTTTCTCGTTAAGAAGTAGGTTATTAACATTAAACCAGTTAACTACCTTAGCGAGGGCGCTATTTACATTGTCAGTAACCAGCTGCTGACGTTTCAGTTTAAATAAAAGTGAAGTGTCGTCTGCAAACACCACTATATCATGATTATCCTTTATGAGGTATGGCAAGTCATTAATATAAATAAGAAACAAAAATGGGCCAAGAATTGAGCCCTGGGGGACCTCCATTCTAACTACAGATCCAGGTGATCTTTTTCCGTTAACATCTACTCTTTGAATTCTATCACGTATGTAAGAAGTAAGAAGATCCAGAGAGGCGTTCCGTATTCCGTAGTGGTGCAGTTTCCTGATTAATGTTTCATGAAGAACACAATCAAATGCCTTGGACAGATCGCAAAAGATGCCCAAAGCATCGCACTTGTCCTCCGATGCATTATAAACATGTCCTAAAAGTTCAACTCCGGCATCAGTAGTCGAACGACCCTTTGTAAAACCAAACTGTTTGTTATGCAGTAATTTGAGTTTATTGAAAAATCTTTGCATTTGATCTAAAATAAGTTTTTCAAAAATTTTACTAAATGTAGGTAGCACTGAAATAGGTCTATAATTAGTAGGGTCAGATGTACTACCCGATTTAAACAATGGTATTATTTTACTGTTTTTCATAAGATCAGGAAACTCACCACGGTCAATACAATTATTAAAAATAACAGCTAAAGTAGGTGCTACAATATCTATAATTGACTTAGCAACGTCAACAGAATTACCCCATAGATCTGCGGTCTTTTTAACATTTAATGTGTGAAAGGTTTTAATTATATCTCTACAGGTGACATATTGGAAATTAAATTCAGAATCACAAACTGGAACGTTTTCTTTAAGCAAAGACTCTGCAGTAGTGGGCGATGAGTTCAGAGATTTAGTAGTCGATACGGGAATCTCTGCAAATAAATTTTCAAAGGCCGCGGCGACTTGAGAATCTAATTTAATTATGTTGCCATCAATATCAAGGCTGAAGTCACTACTTCGGTTGCATGACCTTCCCGTTTCGCTATTAATGATATTCCATGTCGTTTTAATTACATTACTACTATTTTTAATTTTTGAACTCAAGTAACGTGACTTGGCCATACAACAAACTTTTTTAAATAATTTTGAATAATTCCTAACATATAAATTAAATTCAGCAGTGTTTATACAAGTCCGTTCATCATACAACTCATAAAGTCGTTTTCTACTTTTATGTATACCAATGGTAGCCCAGTCACTGAAGGAAGCATTACTATTAACCGAAAATGTCTTCGGAATGAAAGTATTATCAAATTGTGTACAATGCATTTTGAAAAAAGCATTATATTGTTGATTAGAGTCATCATTAGTTGAAAAAAGTGGTAATGAGGGCTTAGCTTTATTTTCTGTGGAATATTGACACTCACAGCTCTTGAACGTAGATCATGTGCTGCTCGCGTTCAGTTTCATTAGTGAAATTTGCCCTTACAGCCGCTGCTTGGTTGCTTAGCTTGGTTGTGGCAAGCGGCCTTAGCCATTGTTGCCAGTGTCGAGTGTTGCGGAAATTAAACGTGGGAAGAGGGAGGTTGGCATAATGTGACGGGTTTTTTTTTAGGATGGGCAATAAATATCGTAGTAATATGAATGACAATCAGTTCTTTTACTGTAAGTTTTTACTAAAATGCAAAGCGAAACAGCAAGTTTCATTTAAATAAGATAAAGTGATTGCTAATTTTTTTTTATGGCATCACTGTGAACTGTCAATGTCAAATCAGGGAATAATTTGATGTTTTTGTGATTCATTCACGGGGAGAGATTTTTGATGTGTTTTAATTTCATCGTTATTAATTTAAATAATTGTAAATTTGGCAGTATATATGTTCTTTCAGAGAAAATGTGATAACAATTAAACGACATACCTTGTGTTAAATTCCATTAATATTTCTGTTTCAATTTAGCGAAGTAGCGTATTTTTAGCAACATTATTTCCGATTATTTATATTTTCATTGGTTTCCTGAGGTCGGATCGATCGGATCGATCGTCGGTCGATCTAGCAACGGTAATATTAATTTTTACACAGATTCAGGTATAAATCTTTGTCGTGCATGAAATTCTTGAATTGAGTATTTGCTAAAGGGATCAGAAGCATCTCGTAAATACCGCCTCGGTCCCACTTCTCTATATCTTCTGGCTTAGTCCACAAATTCAATAAAGTCTACCAAATCAAACATTATTGCTGATATTATTGCGAAAGCGAAATCACTTGTAAAAATATAAACACAAACGTAAATGTCAAAATCAGTCGTTAAAGATTTAAGTAAAGGTTTTGCTGTACTTAACTTTAATTGTCATTAAGGGTCGCTAATGAACCGTTAACTGACTCTGAGGGTGAACCTTTTTTAATTTTTACTAAGGATCCCTTTAAGTTATCATACGGTGAATCTGAGTGTGGCAGTTAGTCGAATTCTGTAGCTAATTTAATATATTATTTTATTTTACTTCATTTAAAAACTACCTTAAATTAACGAAATGTCGTACATATTTAATGGTACCCAAGATACAGGCTGTGCCTAGTTTGGGACCAAACGATACCTCCACATTGTAAATTTTCAATGTTAATAAACGATTTTTTACTTTAATTTTTTTTAAATTAAATCAACGGAAGATCGCTGGGGAATGTTTGTAAAAGTCTGCAGATCTCTTATTGAAACCCTTGCTTTTTTATTTTGCTTTCCTATTTAACAGCGGTGTAGAGGAGTCTTTCCGGAGCTTATGAAACACAGTAAAGTAGTTTCTTTGTTCAAATCCGGTGATAGTAAAGAACCTATCAATTATAGGCCTGTATCAATTCTGCCAGTTCTCAGTGAGGTGTTTGAAAAGTTGATGCTTAATCAAATGTTACATCACTCCAATAAAAATTATATCTTTCATGAACAACAGTACTGTTTCACCCTAATAACGCTGGTGTCACCCTAATAAATAAAATAAAACATATGGGAAGAAGCACAAGATGTCAAATCTATTGCGACCTCTATAAGGTGTTTGATAACCATGAGATACTTCTGCTAAAACAGCTCTTTAATTGCTAAGATAATACCTGAAAGATAAAAAAGTGCATCTTCAAGTAAATGGCATTAACTCATAAGGGTCTGAAATGGCAATAGACGTTCCTCAAGGTTCGATATTGGGTCCATTCCTCTTTTTAGTTAACATTAATGATTTACTCCAAATACTTCAAAATGAACCGAAGATAGTGGTATGTGCAGATGACACATAATTTTTACAGGCCAATATCTATTTTGCCGGCTCTGTCGAAGATACTAGAGAGAATTATTATCGTGAGGTTAGTAGACTCTTTAGAAAAAAATAACTTGCTGTCTACTAAACAATAATATGGCTTTCGTCAAGGTAAGTCGACTGAGCAGGCTGTTAATAAACTAACAAATTATGTCAGCTCAAACCTAGACAGACGAAAAAAAATTCTCATTCTCTTCCTAGACCTAGCAAAGGCATTTGATACGATTTCAGTCTCGATCCTACTAGATAAGCTGGAAACACAAGGAATTAGACGCACGCAGCACAAGCTTTGAAAGCTATTTGACTGGGCGTTCTCAATGTGTCCGATTTGATGCACACAAAAGTGATGGCTTCCCAATCATGCATGGAGTTCCGCAGGGAAGCATGTTGGGGCCCACCTTATTTCTGACATACATTAACCAACTCACAAATCTTATAATCCAACAAGGCGAAATAATCTCCTTCGCAGATGATACTGCCCTCTGTTTTGCATCCGATACCTGGGATGAACGAAAGGCTTTTAGAGCTGCTCAGCTGGGTTTTGATATGTTTCAAAAGTGGCTGCAGAGTAACATTCTTACTTTAAATGTAGATAAGACAAAAACAAAACTGTTTTGATATTAAAAATGTAAGTGGAGTCAATAGGAGCCAGAAAATCGTCTCACATGTGTGACAATCAAGATCTATCTGTTCGCGTCCTTCTTTGGAACGTGTGCAGTCGATAAAATATCTAGGTGTAACAATTGACAGCGGTCTTAACTATAAAGAACACATAAAACTCCTATGTGGAAGAATACGCAAACTAATATTTATTTTTAAGAATTTACGGCATGTGGCTGATCCACAACTGCTAAAACAGATCTATTATACTCTACTGTCAGTCGCTTTTATCTTACTGTATCTCCTCCAGGAGTAGCGCCTTAAAAACTACTCTAAAGAGTCTGGAGATCGCCCAACGTGCAGTGCTCAAAGTTAGTACTTTGAAGCGATTTTTTTTCTCCACCACACAATTATACAATAACTGTGAGGTTCTGACTGTTAGACAGTTATATCTACTTAATGTTACTATTCTACAACACAGCAAACTGACTTATAATCCGCTAAACCTACAAAAGCGAAGAAAAGATAAGGTATGCCTCAGAAATCAAATAAGTCAAACTAAGTTCAGCTCAAGATTTACTATCTTCATTGGAACTTACATTTATAATAGTAGGTATAAATAGAGCAATAAACATTTATCCCTTAACAAAGACACAATGTAAGAAAAAGGTAACAAAATACTTACAAAATCTAACTTACGAAGAGACTGAATTGATTATAAATATACTACAGTGATTGACTAGGTTACTTACTACAAACACACATGCTCTCACTTTCACTTTCACACGTTACCATATCACACAAAGAGAGGACACACTCAAACACTACCCAGTTTCTGAATTTTTAAAAGTTTTGTTTTGTTTCTAATTTAGATTTTGATTTATTATTTTTGGCAAAGATTATAATAGAAAAAACTTTATTATTATATTATTAATGGATCTTTAATATATACACACAATATTTAATATGGTCACAAAATCTTGACGACGTGAAAAACTCGATTCTTCAAGTCCTTGTGTACGGTGGTTTACGGTAAATAGTTTAATAATAAATGAAAAAAAAAACAGATGCATTCGATTTAAATTACCTACTGATAGAAGTAGCGAATGTGACATCATATTGAATGGAGAAAAACTGGAATTTATCAATCAAACGGTTTTCCTAGGAATCACGCTCGACGAGAAATTACAATGAGGACCAGATAACTTCGGGCGGCTAAGCGTGGCCGCTTATGCTGTTAGAAAGATAAGACAGTTAACGGATGTAGAAACCGCGCGTTTGGTCCATTTAATCTACTTCCACAGCAGTATGACGTATGGCATTGTGACATATGCCTGCGTTGTATTTGCGCACGCTCACCCACGTCATTTCCATAAGATGCAGACCCTCCAGAACCGTTTCCTCAGAAAGGTCACGGGTGCCCCCTTCTATGTTCGTAATATAAATCTCCACGTCGACCTTAAAATGCCTACCATAAACCAGTTCATGAAACGCTTATCGAATCGTTTCTTTGACTGCGGCATCAAACACCCAAACCTCTTGATCTCAGCGGCCGCCCGCTACACTCCCTCCCGCATTAGTAGTATTCGCCGACCAAGGCATACCTTAATCGCCCCCGACGACGCCACTACCCTCTTCCAGGAGAGAAGTAAGGCCACCAGCACGCTACGTAAGCCCAAAACCCGATCGCCGTCCTACCGCCCTCGCCGCCGAGGCCCGCCGCGACGCCCAAATCCACGCACCTCCCGACCCTTGCTCGAGCCAACCCGAAGCGCTGAGCCTATAGCTTTAAATTCGTCCCTAAATCACTCAAATCCTGATCCAGCTCGTCCCTTGCTGCCCTCTTCCAGCGAGCCCTAAGCCGAGGTTCGTACCCCACAGGGGGTGCCTTAGCGTGTAGTCGCTTAGTTTTTAGTTAGTTTTTAAGTTCAAGTCCTGGCTGGAGGCCTTAATTTATTAGGGCAACCACAGGCAAGACCGTTTAAGCAGCCGAAAACCTCATAGGTTGACCTGCGAGATGCCATTCCAAAAAAAAAAAAAAAATTTCGACGTCGCGAATCTCAGGAAGTAAGTATTTAAAAGATTAATATTATGACAGTACCTTGCCAATTCATTTACGAAAATTTCCAAGAAAAACGAAGTATCCAAGATAAAAATGGTTGGAAACATGTTGGTCCAGCTTCAGAGTACAATCTAGTCTAGACAAGATCAAACTGGTTGCTAATTTAATTGTATAGTTATTCATTAATGTGTGCAAAATATTTTAAAACATTCTAAAAGAGTAACGGTGGAGTTTCTTGGGCGACTAGAATCAAATCTGTTTTAATTTAAGAGTTGAAATTCAAAAGTGCCTATTTGAAATACATTTATTTTATATATTTTTTTACTTTGATTTTACACACAAAAAGTGAAGTGATTTTCTTTTTGTTATAACATGTCAACTGAGTAAAATATGAATACTTGTAAAATATTATTATAGCCCTATAAATAAGGAAGTTACTAAATCATTAATTACCCTTTGTTTCATACAAGCAAACTGTTACTCAATTTCAGCAGTAGGCAACAGCTACCATTGTAAACAAAAAATATAAATTTAAAAACACATTCACTTAGAATGTGCATAGCATAGTTTTATTTGGTCCTGTGACCTTAGTTCTGATCTCCTTTCAATCCTTTCGATTTCAGATGTTGATCAATTAGTAACGTGACAACGAACTTACGACCTTCACTAACGCGTTGCTACCGGACTTCTAAACGCGGTAGATTGCATCAGATTGGAGTTTATATTGTGGGCACACGTTCTTTTAAGGCATACATCTTTTGGCTACTTGTCATTGTTTAAGTGAACCTTTAACTCATTTTCGTTTAAGGTTCGTTGCCTAGTTAATTGCGAAGGATGGACTTTCTCAGTATAGTTCTAAGAGGAATAGCATAAGAACATGATTTAAATTCATATTTTTTGAATGTCCACTCGTATATTTTGTTTATTGTGCGAAAGATTGTTCCAGCATTTCATGCGGCGTTGAATTCCTCCACATCCGGTTGAACCTAGCAGCATCAACCGTCTTTCTTCCGTATTAATCTCCCCTTGACATTTCGGAAACCTAAAATGACAGACCTTCTTTGAGTAAGTACTTACGAGATTTTACAACTTTGCCGCCTACGCATACTCCTTGGTAGTACACGATAATAACAAACCTTGGAGTGTTTCCCCAACGTCATAAACACGATGTCTTCTCAGAAGAAATTTTGTTAGCAATCAGCTTTATACATCAAGGTCTTCTGCTACGAGTAGGTAAGTGACCTACCCTTCTTTGCCTTCTGTATGAAGATCACAGATAGAAACAAAAGCCTGTCTAGAGGTCACTCAAGTATTGTAAGGATGATGACTCGTATCTCAAATAATTTGCAGTTGTTTCTGAAATTGCCTGGTTTTTCAAACTGATGTGGGATCATCGGCTTTCTGGTGTCTACCAAATGGCTTAGGTCAATGAAGCTAGCAAGTAAGCCAGTTTTGAAAATGTGGGTTATTACGAGGAAAGCAGGAAGAAGCTGTGCACGACGTCAAGACTACGTGACTCGGATTGGGGCCATGTGGAGCAACTGCGTTGATACTTATCAATAGTTTCAATGATCGACGCTCTTTTTTCTATTATATATTAAATGAGCAGTTTCCGTGAATATCATCATTATTTTATAAATTAGTTACACATAAATTTCTTCGTAGCGTGGATGCATATATATGCATTGCATATTCGTTTTCTACATCCAAAACTTAAAATACTACCTGATGATTAGTTAGTTTTTCAATTGTGAATAACAATGATGATGACATTACAATGAGAAGAGAGGCTACAAGAACAGAGTAAATTCTTAGATAAAAAGAAGTAGGTTTGTTATATGGTCGAGAAGGCAAGGGTCGGTGTATTTCTCTAACGCAAAATCTTGTGCTGACACCAATTATTGCAAATTACAGTTGACCCAAATCGATGATCACGGGAGAAAAAATCCCTCTCACTGAATTACCTTTCTCAATTGTGTGATATGTGACCCGACAAATTGTCGCGTCATGTGACTTACATCACGATTCACGAGTCCTATTTGCTCCTTTTGTGAAGGATGTGCGGAGTGTAATCGTTATTGCTAAATTAACCTCGAGAATAGACGGCGTCTCTGTGGGTTTGTAGTTTTCGAGATTCTGAATTGGGGTTCTATTTACGGTCATTGTAGTAATCTGTAGTAATGGTCCAGGTCTGAATAACAGGGAGGGAGAGAGAACATTTAAGGAGAGTGATAATATATGAAGTGAAGGAATAGCTAGTACTTAGTTTTATTTTGTAATTGTTTACATAATATGCAAAGTTTAACAAAATTAAGCTGGGATGCAAGTTACTTTGTAACAATAGACAGTAATTATGTTAATAATTCCCATTCAAGGCTTCATCTGAAGAGGTCAATTACAGGTTACGTAGATTCAGACTTTGATATCGCATTTTTGCATTTATCACCATTTGTTCTTAGAAACACCTCGGATATTTGTTCCTTGTGGTCCTATTTGATTCGTTTCTGAGATATAAACAAAGGCTTAATAACTTCATGGTTATATAGTTTCATTATCAATTGTTCATAATAGGAATTGTGACAATATCGTGACATTACTGACGGTGCTGATGTGTCTAACTGTAGAATCATGGCTAAGGTCTCAAAAACTGTTAAGTCGAAATGTAAATAAATAAAAAAGAAGGTTAATAGTAGATAACGTTATTTCTGCCAACGGTAGATAAACGCAAACACAAATAGACTGATTTGGAGCATACAGTTCATAGGGTTTCCATTTCCATTATTGGTTTTTTGTGAAGTTTTAGACCGTACTTGACTTATTTTTGCTACTCTACTGCATGTATCCACGGTTTTTTGCGTCTCCATTTTCTTCCATCCCGCACTACTTTAGAAAGAGTGGACGCTTATTATTATTACTATCTCGAACTGCCCCACTGCTACGAATAGCCTTTATTCCCTCAATCGCAATTCTGTGTTATTTTCTTCTAAGTGCTTCTGCTTATTTCTTTCAAAACAATCACACTGTCTCCATGTCAATAATTTAGTCCCTATAGTTGGTTAACTTTCCTTCAACCTAAAAAAACCCTTCAAATTCAGAGCATCATGGCCAAAGTTTCTTTGGTTCTGTCAGCCTTGACTTCACTACAACGGCGTATGTTACATGATAGTGTTAATTGGACCGTATCAGAAGCTTCTAAGTATTACGTTCGAGGTGATCTGCTGGTGACCTAGCCCAGGTTGCCAATAAGGAGCATGTGTATTGAGTAGCGCTCGCGCCGATAAAAGTTCCGCCAGATATAAGTCAATTATTTCTTTGATCAGAGTGTAATGCGTCATATGAACCTACAGTACATGCTCTAGATTAGATAAATTCTTTGTACATTCATCACCAGAATTCGCACTATAAAAATCTCATTAAAATAAAAGAGACCCCACACGAAGACTTTCCCAAGTCGTATTGCACATCCTCAGCCTAACCTTTGTTTGTTTGTTTGTTACTCTTTCACGGGAAAACGGCTGAATGGATTTGGGTAAAATTTGGTACACAGATAGACCATGACCTAAGTAAGGACATAGCCTACTTCTCATCTTGATCGCAGAAGAAGTCACAGGCATTAGCTAGTTCCCAATAAATAACACAAACACAAATTATTGCAGAACTAGTCATAGTGGGAGTTGTCGTGGCAATGTTTAGAACAGGTACAGCCTGATGAAGATAACACCGTAGTAGTAGTCATTGAATCTGAATCTATTACTGTTTGATTAAAAACGTTTGTGTGGAAAATAGAACTCATATAAATCGTAGAACAGTAAGCTTAGCCGCTGCGACTATGTTATTTAATACTCGTTTTGTCATCATCCGCATTTTCGAGCTCTCCGCTGGAGAGCTAATTCTCTGCCTAATTATCACGTCAATACACTTCTTTTCATACAGTGTGTCTGCAATTTCTCAGCATTCCTAGATTTCCATTGCCACATAATCCGCCATGATGTTTTTTTGTGCATAGCCGTAGCAATAGTGAAATTGCGACAGGATACCGATGCCGCGGGGCTAGAGAGCGGTGTAAAGGAAAATTCCGGCCTGAACCAGTAGCACGGCCTTTTACAATGTCTTTTTTAATATTATAATATCTTGTTTGGCCATAATAATTATGTATTTTGATTTGATTTTGATTTTTCCTGTTAGCAGCGATGTGAAGGAAGTTAGATCCCTCCCCTTCTTATATATTATTGTACATCTTATTATTTCGTTTATTTATTTCTATGCAAAAATAAACATTCAAAAATATTAAAAATAGTGGTCCGCCGGTACCGGCAGCAGGGTCCAACCTATTGGTGGTTAGGGCTCCTAAGACAGGAACCTTCTCACGATGCGATCCGTATCAAGAAACGAGTACTGTCTTCTGAATCAGGCCTTTAATCGAAACGACTAACGAAAGCCTCGAGAGATGTTCATCGAGGCTTTTGGCCATCGGGCCGTTGGCCGATAAGACAAACGGCACAAAGAAAGCTGAGCTCACTTTCCACATGTCAACAACCTCGTGTGCTAAGTCCAGATATTTTGTTTCTCTTTCTCAGCTTTCACGAGGTTCCCGTCATGTGGACATCGATAATCATGGTGCGGCGCGCTAATAAATCTGTCACCACTATATCAGGCTTTTTAACGATAATATTCCTGTCAGTAATGGTCACTCAGAATCCGCAAGTTTACATTTTGAAGCAAGTTGCTGGTGAATAACCCTGGCTACTTGGTTATACCTGTGCAAACAGAGATAATATACGTCTGATGGACTCACCCGGACCGTGGCAAGCCCGACACTCGTCGGCCATCCCGTCCTTCATAATATGTCTCAGTAGTAGTTATTTTCCGACATACCCAAATACTTAAAGCTTTCGGATGAGGAGAGGAGTTTACGGTGTATGAAATCCTAAAGTTGAATTCCCTCGGATTCCATAAATTCACCTCGATTTACATGCATGATTGCACATTTGTCCACACCCAATTCCATCATGATGGCGCCACTGAAAGTTTCAGTTACCTTAAGTAGATCCATCAGTCGCAATTTGTCGGGGGCAAAGAGTTTCAAATCATCCATTTAATCCATACAGGCTCATCATTCACCCCCGATAGCGAAGGACCGTCCTCCATTGGATACACGACTCAAGGAAGGTGCGTGGAGTTGCATAGATCTTGTACAACTCCAGCACCCTCATGAGCCATGTATGTGGCACCGAGACATAGGCCATCCAGCATATCGACAGATCCTTGCGGGAGTGACAAACCTGTTGGCTAATGACCATGTCCGTGAGGAGTAGCTCCTCAGTACCGGGGGGGCCCGTTTCTACATCCATTTTGAAAGTCATACATAATCGAGTAACTGTCAATGTGCGGTCTACAATTCCCGAGAACTATACACTTATGGAGCAGGTGAGTAACGTTTGTGGTTAGAAACTGCGGTAGCGACCCGGACTCTAAGGATTGGAACTGAGATGCCAGGAAAGTGTGTTAACTAATTAGCCATTTCAGCCAAAAGTTAAGTCCCTCCGGTCCCGGTGATTTCCAACTGTATTATTTTTACATTTTAAATTATGTTAACATTATCTTGGAAATTGATAAACATATAACATAGTCTCTTTTGGTAAATGGTACAGATGTATGTTCCGAAATGTGCTTAACGGCATACATTTAACAATTCTTTTCGGTATGTTAAAACTAAAACTTTTCTAATCTGGAAACTCTGTGTTAGTTACTTATTAAAGTTTTACAAATACAGAAGGAATCCAAGTTAGTTTAAAAAAACACACACACATAGACTGCTAAAACACAACCCTTCCTTTTAGCTTTACCGTAGTCGGGTAAAAACTAAAACGCTAAATAACTTTCTTCCTTATTTCCAAATTAATTGAGCCTCATAGATCATTCACAAGTTATGCATTTACTAAATAATTAAGCAGTTTATTTATTGACAAAGTGCCATGTAATAAAAATGTATCTAATGATTTTATGTTCTTCAGAAGGCTGATACGAGGCCGCTAGCGAGATTGTAGGAAAACGTTTTATATCCCAGTTTTCCTTCAATTTTGAAGGTTTTTTGAATTTGTTGGAGGGTGTTTTGGATGGTTTTCAATTTTAACAGTTTACTACTAAGTAAACTGTTCATTTTAGTAGGTTCGCTAGATCTCCTCGTTAAGATCCGTGACTGTAACCAGTGTACTCAAGTTACAATTGTCATAATCTAGATCTTAATTCAAACTAAAGCTCAAATAATTTATTTCAATGAAACCATTTACACTTTTGAATTGTCAAGGAGTCGATCAGTCAGAAATATGAAGCTAGTTGCCCATTCCAAAGCGTAGTAAGTACCTATGGAGAAGAAAGGGCGAGAAACTCCATGGACACTCTTTTAAATAATATTGTTGTTACAAATATATTAGTTACATCATTAACGTTGACACTATAGGTGAGAACGATGTTCAAAAACCATACAAGTTAAAAGCGTCCAGAGTGCAGCTTAACATAATTAAGAACAATCCAAAATATAAATTATTAAAATAAGCCGTGGCAGCTAAGAGATGACCAGTCCCAACAGACGGCGCCCGTTCACGAACATGACGCATGGATCAGCACCATTCAGCTCAACCATTTTGAACGGAGCTAAATGATGCAACACACGCGCCACCGTCAGCGAGACATTAGCGAGACGTCAGCGAGAATTATTGTTAAATCTAAATCCAAAAAGTTGGTCTTAGTTGAAGGAAGTCTACGTCCTGTTTATCGTGCGTTTAGTCATATTGACTTTGAGTTAATTTTTTGTTTAACTTTTTTATTGGTTTCTCCAGTAACGTTCTATCCGTCAGTGGTTAACTATTGATTACATAGGAAGTAGTTATAGTTACTGTTGTGTAAGCGGTGACAGTTAGCTCATCACTTACGTATGCTGCAGATAGTGACTAACGAACCGAACATAATCACTGAACGGTTACAGATGACGTTTGAAGGCAAGATCTGTTCGGTCGACTTCAACAGCGTCTATCAGAAATATATGGTCATATATAAAGTGTTTTTTTTTTGATATCCCATAACTAGGGTATGAATGAGACCATATCAAAGAACCAAGTGGCATATTTATAATTTTTCAATTAAGTTTTTTTTCGTTTTCATTTTTTCTAAATAATTCGACGAAGTCAACATTATTAATGAAAATCACCCTGAAGTGAAATATGACCACGTCGTATTTTCTTAGCTTTAAATATGAACGATTGGTTTGAATAATATGAATTACTCGTATTGATGATATCTTCGAAACTATGTATTTTTGGACCACATATTTTAGGACTTTTTGTATTATTTATACCTATAGATATAACCCTAGGGTTATGGGATATAAAAAAACACGTTGTATAAGGGTGTGGTACCGACCATTAAACTGAACAACTTTCTCCATGGCACCAACATCATAATCGCGAAAAAATAATCAGTTGTCCCATACAAAACTTAAATACCTACTCGGACAGCATAGTGTATGAGACATCTAGTAATTTTTTCGCTCTGAACCATAATACTCATGACTTCTCCATATAAGAAGAGGCTTTCGTTCCGGATCGGGACCGTTAGGTACAGATTTATTATTGTTTTTATTAGTAAAGTTCCTTTCCTAAACTTTCTCCTGGGAGTTTTATTTTTTATAAATGGCATCTCGCAGGTCAACCTATGAGGTTGTCGTCTGCTTTGACGGACTTGCCTGTGGTTGCCCTAATAAATTAAGGCCACCAGCCAGGACTTAAACTTAAATACTAACTAAAACTAAGCGACAACGCTAAGGGCACCCCCTGTGGGGTACGGACGTCGGCTTAGGGCGTCGCTGGAAGAGGGCAGCAAGGGACTAGCTGGATCAGGATTGATATTAATTAGGGACGAATTTAAAGCTACAGGCTCAGCGTCGCAGGCTGGCTCGAGCAAGGGTCGGGAGGGGCGTGGATTTGGGCGTCGCGGCGGGCCTCGGCGGCGAGGACGGTAGGACGGCGATCGGGTTTTGGGCTTATGAAGTGTGCTGGTGGCCTTACTACTCTCCTGGAGGAGGGTAGTGGCGTCGTCGGGAGCGATTAAAGTATGCCTTGGTCGGCGAATACTGCTAATGCGGGAGGGAGTGTAGCGGGCGGCCGCTGAGATCAAGGGGTTGGAGTGTTTTATGCCACAGTCAAAGAAGCGCTTCGATAAGCGTTTCATGAACTGGTTTATGGTAGGCATTTTAAGATCGATGTGGAGATTTATATTACGGACATAGAAGGGGGCACCCGTGACCTTTCTGAGGAAACGGTTCTGGAGGGTCTGCAACTTATGGAGATGACGTGAGTGAGCGTGCGCGAATACAACGCAGGCATAGGTCATGATGGGACGCATGACTGCGGTGTAGATGCGCAGCTTGCATTTAAGTGACAGTTGGCAACGGGCTGTCAGAATAAAGTGGAGTCTACCAAGAGCGAAAGCGGCGCGCGAGCGAACAGCCTTAATGTGCTGTTTAAACGTTAAGTTTTGATCAAGGATCACGCCTAGGTATTTGGCTTGCTTCTCCCAAGGGATTGGCTTGCCGTACATAGTGATCGGGCTGGGAAGGGGAGGTGGGACTCGACGACGTCTCGAGAAGAGAACCGCCTGACTCTTATCGGGGTTGACCTCGATTCTCCATTTCCGGAACCAAGCGCCTAAGACGTTTGCGGAGGTTTGGAGAGTACGAGCTATAGCGTTGGGACAATGACCGGTATAGTAAACGGCAGTGTCGTCGGCGAAGAGAGCCAACTGAGCCTTTTTACTCTGTGGGATATCGCTAGTAAACAGCGTGAAGACTAAAGGAGATATAACGGAACCCTGAGGGACACCGGCGCGAATAGGGTGAGGGGACGAGAGTGCACCCTCGATGCGATAGCGGAAGGTGCGATTCGACAAAAAGTCTCGTAAGAAGAGCACGAGACGATCTGGCACTCCTAGTTGGTAAAGCTTGTATAACAAGCCGTTGTGCCAGACTTTGTCGAAGGCTTTCGCTATGTCGAAGAATAGCACACCCGTCGTCGCGTTACGCTGCAGACCAGCGCATAAGTGCTCTACTATACGGTGGACCTGGTGGATACTCGAGTGTTGGGGACGGAAACCGAACTGCTCGTTGGGAATGAGGCTTTTTGCTTCGGCGTAGTCTTTGAGACGCTTATAAATAAGTCTCTCGTAGATTTTGCCGAGAACATTGAGTAAGCTAATAGGGCGGTAGCTGGAGGGCTCAGACTTTGGCTTGCCTGGCTTTGGGATACCGATGACGGTGGCTTCTTTCCATGCTTGTGGGAAGATGTTGTTGCTCAAGGCGCCATTGAAGATGGCGGTCATAAGCATTATTAGTGGGGCAGGAAGGAGTTTATATACCTTATTTGTAATACCATCCGAACCGGGGGCCTTACGCGCGTGGAGCCCTTTAATGATGTCGTGCACTTCGTCTGGAGTGACGGGAGGCAGAGGATCATCAGGGTCTTCGACGGGAGGGAGGGAGGCTCTCCGTTCGACTTCAGCGTCGACCTTGTTCAGGTGAGCTTGGTGTACTGGTTGAGAGCTGGGAGAACATTGGGACTCTAGGCTGTCGGCAAGGCATTCGGCATTGTCGGTGCTGTCGAAAGCGATTTCTCCTGGGAGGTTAAAGCTCCGATTTTTAATCACATTTGGAGCCAGATGAGAGCTGGTATTCTGGAGCCTAATATTTATAATAAATTCGATCGTACCTGAAATGGGATAAATTTGAATGTTACGTAATTGAAATAAGAAAAGATATAAAGACTTAAGCGCAAAAAAGCTTATCGGGCGCACGGTATTTTAAATAAGTTGCCAGAAATTAATTAACTATTTATTAATACGTTTCTACAGTGTTTGCTATTAATGGTACGAAATATTAATTTAGCAAAGTAATTACCACCTGTGTAATCCGTGAACAAACTATTATTATTAAACTATTATAAAACGTCAACTCATTCAGATTACAATTATAGAGCACGATTTATTACGAGCGTATTATGATTTTAGGTAGATTGCATTGGCCATATATTTTGGAACCAGTTTGGCCCAACAATATCCGATCACTTCTTTGCAAAAAGTGAGCACTTTTGCTAGAAGTGATCGGTGATTACCTTATTTAATATGTATTTTGTAACAAATGTTCTTATCTGAGTAGTGTAATTAGGTAATCGTTACTGAGATTTAGGTAATTAGGGAGGATATAATTAAAAACGCGTAAGGCTCGGTTAATTTTTTGACCTAGAAATGCTAATGTTAGCTCAGATTATCGCTTCGCATTTATATTTTTAAGTACGACGCCTTGCGATCTAGGCATAAGTCTATTTTTTAGGCCTTTGCACCTTGACTGGTTCAAATGTGTGACTTTAATGTGGAGTCACCCTCATGCTCAACTACACTCGTGAGAAACTATCTAGCTGCGCTGTGATGCCAGCAAATAGTCATAATTTCAAAGTTGTTTGTCATTGTAATTTCAATTCACGTTTTGCTAATTAGACCTCTAATTGAAGTGGTAATGGAAATAAATTAAGAGATGAAGTTTATGACTGTCTTTACTTTCGTTTAAAATAGAAAGTAGTTGGTAATACATTTCGTACACTAAATAAATTGCATTCGGTGAGATGGCGTTATGAATGTTTTTTGAAGTTTCCTTTTGTTTTTTGTTGTGTGAGGAGAAAATGCTTTCGTCGGCTTTGATAAATAAAGCTGTCAATTTATCCATACCTACTTTTTTGGGTGTCAATATTATTGACCGCCCAATGGCCAGTCGTCAGACGATCATTTTTTGACATTTTATTTAAATTATATTCCGTTCTGTATTGTTTTGATGATCGGAGGACCAACAGTCGATTAAAAATAATTCGGTGTTTATTGATTCGAGATCAAAATCTGCGTAATAAAACGTCTTACCATTTTAATTAGTAGTTTGAAAGACTTCCCGAGTCCAGTCAGCCCAAAAACCAATATAAAAATTGCAGCTTGAGCTGTTCATATAACTCGTGCATTCATCCTGAAGTGTGACCGCTCTGAAACCATGTAAATTGGTTCAAAAAATCACTTTCACACGTCAAAATTTAATTATATTTCAAAATTAAATGAGTTTGGTGTTTCCTAACTTTGAAAAGAAAGCCCGAAACAAACTCAGAGATCAGTCTCTGTTAAAGTCCAGACATAATCTTGGTCATGCTATAAGATAACCATGCAGATAAGTGTCTGAGATGGTATTTTGTGGAAAGAGCCACACAGATTGATTGGACCTGTCCAATCAGTGCACGCATAAGTCAGTCAAGATGACAAGAACTTTCGTAATGTTTTGTGCATTTGCATTGTCTTCTCTGAACAATAATGCTGTAATGCAATATGAAACATGCTTGAAAGTTTTATTGACCGAAAAATATTTCACTGAATGAAAACGAAAGTCTTTTGAGTGAAAGTGACATAAGACCACATTTTTTTTTGTAATAAGCAATGCTAATAATTATGTGGAGTGGAGACCGCGTTTCGGTAAGAGTTGTGTGGGAGGGACGCCTTTCAGCTAGATGGACTGACGAACTTAAAAAGGTGGCTGGGACATACTGGATGCTTAAGGCAGAGGACAGACTGTTGTGGCCCAGCCTAGGAGAGGCTTATGTCCAGCAGTGGACTACAAAAGGATGAGTTGATTGATTGATTTAATAATTATGTAAGAATTGTATTTAATTGTTTGGGGCCGTAAATAACTGAGCAGAATTTTAAAAGTAAATTAATGTTATATACACATTGTAGGTACTCAATGGTTGGTCGAATCTTGATTACATGGTGACTTTTCATGATTAGGAAAATTAGGAAAAGTGCACCTACTGGACAGTTTTATGTTTATACTGAGAAATAATAACAATAAGATAGTAGACCTCCGAATTTCGGCCATGGCGCAGCCAATCAGCAGAGACTAGTCATCGTGGAAGATATCTAGTATAGTGCGCAAGTATGTGAGCAGACACAGATACACTCTCTCTTCCCTCACTTTCTTAATCTGATGGGGCAGCAATCTGACACGACCGGAGAGAGATGAGGCGAAGGACCAACGCAAAGATTTAACGTGCTCTCCGAGGCTCAGGGGTATCACACCGCCAAATTCCAAACTGCAGGATGTTCCTGAGAAATTTCTAATGGAAAAACCCAATAACACTTTGTCCGACCTGGGAATCGATTATCCAGAGTACCTAGTGTACTTACAGGCGAGGCTTTTTATACGTCTTACAAATCTTCGATCGATCTAGTTTTCGGAAACTCACAAAAAACAAAACCTTCTGTCCTGTATTAAGTCTTGCACTCCTAGCAGTTATTCAACATTACCATTTCAGTAAGAAAAATAGCATTGTGTGTCGAGGCTGTATTGATGTTATGGGAATCCGAAAACACGACATGTTTTCTCCCATAATTGCATATGTGCTACATTATTATGAGATCTAAGGTATTATTATAATAAAAGACATAGATATTTATGAGAAAAGTCACTGCTGTAGAAGCCTACATCATATAATGCCTTCGTTTCTAGGGTTCTGTACCCAAAGGGTGCCAACGGAATCCTAATACTAAGGCTCCGCTGTCCGTCAGCGGGCTGTATCTCATGAACCGTAATAGGCTATTGCCGCTATAACAACAAATAATAAAAATGCAAATCAATTACTTTTATTTTATATTTCCATACAAGAGACGTGTTTAAAAAAAAAAATGTGTTGAATATTGTACGGTGGTACAGAACCCTTCGTGTGCGAGTCCGACCCGCCCATGGCTGTTTCTTTTTTAAATAATTTCCAATGTCTCGCCATATTTTCATTTTCCAGCGAATATCCGAGGCCTTTACTAGACCACCGGTCAACAATAGCTTAACCACGCTCTGTCCCAGTACGCGGCCCAAACTCCAGAACTTTTCAGGAAGCTTGGACAAGCCGCAATCGTTGTGGCGATGATTAGGGAAGCCTATGTCCAGGATTGAATGTCTTTCGGCTGAGATGATGATTTACTTTACCCCTGGAGTCTGAACCCGCTGTATCGAAAGCCATCAACGGACGTAATCAAGACGATCAAGACTCTGATCAGTAAGTTTCGGACACGTTATAAAATCTTCCAATCGAAACATGCGTAATCAGCCTATTATGTTCCCACTGCTGGCATACTGGCCTCCTCTTTGTGAGAGGGAGTGGGCCGTAATCCACCACGCGGGCCCAGTGCGGGTTGGTAGATGTCACATGTCTTCGAATTTTTAGTTCTAAGACATGTGACAGTTTTCCTTCGTCGTTTTGAGACTCGAATCGAAACATAATATTAATTCAATTATGTAAATCGACGTCATTCTAACGGAATAAGTTAATTGAATGAATCTATCATTAAATAATTATGGAAAATTTAAAATTGACAATTTAATTTTGTATCCAATTAGCGAGCTAACAAGAATAAGATTTACAGTTAGTGTAATAATGTGCACTATTTAACTGTAATACCTAGATAAGTAACGGTGAATTTAAACTGAAAGCAATCGAATCGATTACGAGTATGCTTCATAATAATATTATAACGACGTGTATAACCACTGTCTATTGTTTTTTTTTAAATTCAAATGCTTTTTAATTTAGTGTGATGTGTTTTGGTTATATATACCAAACGGTACTCTTTAGTATAGTCCTTGTTTGATTTCTTCTCTGATGTCATTAATCGGATTTTAATTTTACCAGTTACTATCGGCACAGTTCCGATCCAATTTGAAAATGTACCTGTCACATTTATTTTCTCTTTCTTCGCTTAGGTGATATATAACGACTATGTCATGACTGCGTTCTCATAGTGATCGACTTCCCAAGTTACCCCTTACTGTCTTCTATGTTAGAAGTTTTGGTGTCCGCACTTAGTCCGTCAAGTAGCCATGGCGGCCGTCAGTGGTAATTCCAACCAGCCACCATTCCCTCCTCAAGTTGATCAAATCTCGTGGTCTGTTGAGGACATCTGTGTAAGATCTGGGTGCCCCGATGGTTTCTGTCCTAATCTGGGTAACGCCTGAGCACTCAAAGAGTACGTGCGGTTTCTTCCATCTCCACGCATAGAGGAGTGTCCTTTATGCCTATTGTGTGGAAGTGTTTGTTCAGCGAGCAGTGCCCTGTGAAAAAAAAAGAAAGAAAAAGTATTTATTGGGACTCACACAGTACATAGTTCAAACTTAATTATAGACACTCTGTGATGGTCGTTATAAACATCTGGTTAGCCTGACATCCGGTTAGTCTGGTATAGCTTCCCTGGACTGCATGCAGCCCGGTGTCGAGGTCCACCGGCTCTCCACATGTGTTAAGTTACCCCTTTTGTATGACTAAACAAAACGTATCGGGATTAATACCAGCCTATTATTGTCCCACTGCAGAGCAGTAGCCTCTTATCATACAGAGAAGGTCCTAGTTTTTAACATAACGCTTGATTGACTTATAATACTAAATAAATTTCCAGGTAAAACCATAAGACACTCTTTTAGAACATATACAGTAGGATCGAAGGACCAGCTTCGGGAACGTTCGACTCCGACCTTGCAATTAATAAAAAAAAAATGTCCCCAAGAAATTCAAGTATCTTAACGGACCGGTTGTTGTTCGTATCAATCGTACCGGTTGCAAAAGTTGTTATTTTGTAACAAAAAGTGCATTCAGAAAAATATATAACGGTGATCTCAGCCTTTAAAACAATTTGATGTAGACCTGTTCATTGGGTACTAGCTGCTGTCTTCGCCCGTGTTCGTCCTTTTCCAGGTATCAGTACCAAGCTGCCGTATGAGATCCTGTGGGTCTTGCACGAACGTGTGGAGTACCTAGTTTACACTTTCGAATTTACGTTTACTTTACCTAAACGTAAATTCGAAAGTGAAGCGATTTTAAATACTGGTTTCGCACGTAACATTTGTTTAGTTTTAAGACTTCATTATATGGGTGATACTTATTGTGCTTGTCGCATTTTATATGTTAAAGGAATAATTATCATACAGAAATAATATTTGATAATCGTCTACTCAAACCAGCTGTTTTGCATTTAATTCACCTAAAGTGGCCGAGAGTGAACTTAAACACGTACGTTACAAGAATTTTACTTAAAATAAACTATACACACACATCCAAATGTAAATCTTATTGCTGAAAACTTAAGGTCGTATATTACTTTCTTTGTTTCACTTAATGACAGCTACTACGTTTTCTATGTGAGTTTAGTAGCCTTGTTCCACATAGACGCGTTAGTATACTTAAGCTGTAATTTAGTGAAATATGTTCTAAGCTCATTTTACTTGAGCTTGAATACAATCCTTGACACAATACCTCATTGTATCTTTGTATCACGTGCTATTGATAAAATAAGTGACGGCCCATGAAGATGGCTTTAATAAATAAGCATGTGATGAATGATGAATGTTTCAATGACAAAGAATTATTTTTATACTTCTTATCTTAATATAAGCACTTAGTAACTCATTAGTCGAACAAGAGGACATTGTTCGATAATTATAGGCAATGTTAGAATGTTTGTTGGAGACAAATGATACAATACTCTTTTATTATTGTTACGTTAGCACATAATATAACGTAATATTATTCGTTTATTTTAGGTATGCTAATCTTAAAACTGGTCCTAAAACTCGACCCCTAACTGAGTCCGGTCATGTCAGTAAGTGGCGATTTCTTCAGAAGTCAAATTGTTACAATAATAACTCTTCAACCATTAATAACTTGAAGATGAAAGATATATTTTTTTGGATGTTTGTTTGTTACGCGTTTACGTTTAAACGGCAGAACGGTTTTGTATGAAATTTTGCACATCGTGAGACCATGACCTGAATTAGGCCAGGATATTTTTTTCCAATATTCCCATGGGGGTCTAGATTTATGCGGGTGAAGCCGCGGGGCGCAGCTAGTATTCAATTAGGGCCTGATTTTTCAATAGCCATTTATCTTAAGAATAAATCTAACAGTTTGACGTATTTTCGATAAAAAAACTGCCAAACGACAACAGTTATTCCTCAGATAAAAGTTATCTGACTATTGTAAAATCAGCCTTAAGTGACGAAAATTTGACACAGATTGTGAGGAATGTGTCAAATAGATTATTAATGGTTCGTTTTCAATTCACACTAAAAACTAATTCTCACTGTCAATCAAATTAATTATTCGGAGAATTCTAGACATTTCCGTTTCTAGTGAACAACTGTAAAGGCTTGCGAACACTAAATGCGACTACAACAGATGTATGCGAGTTTCAAGGAAGAGTTTCTTAGGGTGAAATATTATGTCTGTCCGTCAGCGAAGTTTTAAGAGCCAGTGCTAATATAACCGTAATTGAATGGGAGCTTTTAAATGATATATTTTCTGTAAATAGGTTTGTAAAAACACTTTTACACGTCAATCATATTTTAAAAACTAGATAAGATCGGCGTGTCCTATCTGACTACTCTGAGAAGAAAGGCCGAAACAAATTCAGAGGTCACAGTCTCTTTTAAAGTCCAGACATAATCTTGGTCAGGTCATGTGAAGACCATGTGGATTGATGTCTGAAATGGTCTTTTGAGGAAAGAACCACACAGAATGAGTGGATCTGTCCAGTCAGTGCACGCATTTGTCAATCATCGTGCAGCTCAACTCAGAACTAAGGAGCTCAACGATTCGACGAACAATACAAAAGAATACGTAGTCCTCACATTTTCAAAAATTAAAACAATTTTATACTTTAACCAGTAAATATATAGATGTCATTGTTTATCTAAAAAGGTACGAATATAGAAAAAAAACAAAAATAAAAGTTAAACAGCAAATTAAAAATCAACAATATCTGTGTAAACTTATTGGCTCAATCCCAAGCCTTCTTGTCCTCAATATAGCCTTTGACAGTATAATAGGCATTCTGGCATAATTTCCTCTTTATAAAAGATTTGAATTTATTAAGGCTTAGTTCTTGAATGTGGCTAGGAAGATTATTATAAAAACGTATACATTGACTTTTAAACGAGCTACCTATTTTCTTGAGCCTAGTAGTGGGAACAACAAATTTGTTTTTGTTCCTAGTATTTATGTTATGGATATCACTGTATTTTTAAACAGATTAATATTTTTATGTGCATACAAAAGATTTTCATAAATATACTGAGAGGGCACAGTCATTATATTAATCTCTTTAAATTTGTCTCTGAGGGAGTGTCTGGGACTTAATTTATAAATTAAACGAATTACAATTTCTTGTAAAAAAAATTGTTTAAACATCAGCATTTCCCCATAAAAGAATACCGTACGACATCACACTATGAAAATAACTAAAGTATACTAAACGCGCTGTCAAGCGCGCTTAGTATACTTTAGCGCGCATTTTGTCGGACTTCGCTAAGTGGAATAGCAGTAATTGCAGAGTATGTAAAGCATTTCAGCAAAATACAAACGTGACAATACGGAGTTCAAAGATATGATATGATTACGAAAACCTCTTTAAAAAAATACTTAAGTATCTCTCGAATATGTTTTGTCAAAGTCTTACTGTAAAAGTATTCTGTGTGTTGTGTAGGAATGCATAATAGTCATAGATGTTAATACAGTCAATAATAGTCACTATAATGTACTATAGATTGCTTAGCGTAAGTACAGGTGAAAACTATAAATTATAAATTATGGAAGTATAAATGTTTAAAAAGGAGTCTGCCAATAAACGGCTTTTAAGTTTGTATTATGTTTTGTATAAAAACATTTTTGTAAACAAAACCTTTTTTACAAATCAAATTTAATACTGTATAAAAGACCCATTTAAAGTTTTTATGACCTCATAGGGTTCTTTTGAGTATCTCTCACAAAAGCTCCTTATAAAATTGTGGTTTTGTGAAAGTAACGCATTGTGCATGGTTTAAACCACAAGAACTATTAATATTTTAGCTATTCCCCTGGTTTGACGTTACTAATTGACTTGTAACTATTTACAATTATAATAATTAACAGAACATAATGAATTTTAAAATTTCTAGGAAAGAAAGTAAAGTAAGTAAAGTGATAACCTCTTTGCTAATGTTTTTTGTTGTATTCATTGGTTTGACAGTTATGGCACAGTTATGACAATTTTGCTGTCACATTATATGCTTACTTATTTAAATAAAACAATGTGTGGCTTGTAAACTTAAAACAGGATTAGTTTTCAATGACCAGCCAAACATTCAGAGACGGATCAGAATCGATAAAATTTTCGATAAGAGAAATTAAAAACAAATGTTTTTTACAACATTTTAATACTCTCTGCCACTAAAAGCAGAACTTAGGTAACTATAGGGCAAAGCTATAGTCAATACTGACACCAGTAACATAAAGAGTGCCCATCGCGGGACCACTATACCTTCCTTTTTTGGAAAGTTCAGCAATAGCTATTAAAGATGTCTTGATAGTCTATATAGATCTGGTCAGGTCTGTATATACCCATGGCAAACCTAAGCTAAGAAGTAAAATCGTGGGAACATATGAAATAGGAATGAAAAACAATTGAACATTACCTGTATTGGTGAAAGCAAAGATACATATAATTATGTCCCACCAACCCGCACTGGTCCCACGCGGTAGATAACGGCCCGCTCCCTCTCACAGAGAGGAGGCCTGTCTGACTTGTGTCGCAGCAGTTGGAAAATTATAAGCCGATTACGGACGTATATAATAAGACAAGGCTAGATACAAACGGACAAAAAAGGAGCATTCTAGAATCGAAACTACTTACATAAGTACTTATAGATACATACTTTAGAAAATCAAATCTTAAGTTAATAGTTGAGGTGATGTTGTTGAGTTTCAAAATGCATGAGCATTCTAACTACCTCTTTGGTAGACGCATAAATAAATAAAAAGTTCCAATATGGTTTTTCCACATAAAATGTAGGTGCTTGTTTTCGCAAAAATACCCGTCATGATAAATATTTGCCTATCTAAATATCATGCTTTCTATTTGCTTCCGATATTTATATTTGCACATCCAGCCGTTTAGCGAAATTTTTAGAGAAATTATCGCCCGGGTTCAGCTAGCTGACGTCTTGAAGTCTCTCGGTTGTGAAACCAATGTAAATTAAAACATTATGAAAATATTCCCACGACCTTAACTCAACGTCGTAACTTTCAAATTCGCGTAACACGTTATTTTTCTAGAGGACAAGATATAGTGGTTCTCTTTCTAGACGAAACGGCTTGATTTATTGTATAGGTGATAAAACCTTTCTCTTCACGCGAGATGTCCATTTTAGAACGGCATGTAGTGATAATTGCATTGTAGATAACAATGTTTTGTGCACGATCAAATGCCGGAATGTCTGGGAGTAGATTTTCCACAGATGTTTGCTGACTCTCTACTTATCTGAGGTCTTCGTGGGCCGTAACTAGAGAGATAAAAAGTACAGCTTTGCTTAGACCTACCGATTATCGATCTGTTAGGTTGAACTCGACTTTTTCAGGTCGGTGATGTCGTGAATAGATGACTATTTTTTAACGGATTTTCAAAAGGAGGAGGTTATTATGTTCGGCTTTATGAATGTTTTTTTTATGTTCACCGATTTCTCCGTCAATTGTGAATAGTATTTTTTTAAAGGGTATGTTCTCGAGGTGGTCCCGTATACAAATTACTAATACAAATTACCCGTAAACTTTACTCGGGTAGTTTTTGAGTTAGCTTCAAAAATGCGTATGCGTATATGTGGATGATTGGACACACACATTTTACAACTTTGGAAGTTGCTCTCGGCAAACTATTCAGTTTAGAAACAAATTATATTAGAAACATCAATATCATTCTTCACCTGAGTTGTCATGGCGAGATTTTTACAGATAGTTTGGCACGCAAGACAGAGTTTCGTCACACTTTGTGTAAAATACTGACCTACAGGTTTCTGTTTAAACTGATAAACAAACCTGCATTCTGCATAGTTAATAAAGGTCAAGATAAGATGTACGTACTGCTTACTAGCTTACTTGAAGTCACTAAAGTAATTATGGGATTATATAAAAAAACAACCTTATCTCACCATCGGATTTTGTTATGTATTCTTTAATGGCCTTACTTTTTATTCCATGAGCTGAGAATCAGAGTTAAAGTAATTTTATTGGTAGCTGCATCTTAAGGACAATAATTGCAGATGTTCGTCGTTAACTCAGAGTAATTTTGAGCCCCAAAGGCGCTCAGCGTAAAAGATTTCAGAGAAAAAACGCTCTGTCCGACTGCAGCCTAAGGCCGCTTGTGAACAAAGAGTTTTTTTTTTAATAAATCGTCGCTGATACGATAATCAAGTTATTCAGTATACAAGGTACCAATACCAAGGTACAATAATTTGCAAGAAACTGATTCATCTTTCTGCAAATTAAATTCATGGATGATGCGAGGAGATGATGAGTTTAGTGTTTTAGGTAATCATAAATTATGATGATGAACATATTGTGTAGTTATCGTGACTTGCACATAACTGGAGCAGTGGTGGCCCAGTTGTAGGTCGTAGGTTTGAACTCAGACAGGCACTTTTGTTTGTGTAAATCGGTAAATTGAAAACATCGTGAGGAAACCAGCATGTCCTAGAACCCAAAATTTCGAAGACATGTAACATGACACAACAACCCGCAGTGGGCCCGTATGGTGGTTTCCTGCCCACCCCGTTCACCGAGAGAAGGCCTGTGCCCCAGCAGTAGGAACATTATAAGCTGATTATAATTTAATAGGTATTATCTAATTTGTTCAGCTGCTACGAATATGCACAAACGCGATGTCGCTGTACAAACAATTTCAAATGCCATGTAACTTCTAAATCAACTAAGTTAATTGCAAATTGTAGCTAAAGGCAAAAGCCATAACATAACTTTCAAAAACGTCGATCCTGTGTAATGTTTTAAACTTTACTACGAAACCACAGAACTAAAAGGGTGGCCGCTTCGTTTTCCCGAATACCTGTTTTTTGTAACCCGCCAAAAACTAAAACAAGAAGATGACGTTCAAACAAACCCGCCATCATTATAATGCTGCCTCTACACCAACTCTCAGAATTGGGCAGACGTCGCGTCGATCAAATTATACGATTATGATGGAACACGCTTCTGACCAGACGCTATTGATATAGAGAATACAAATGTGGTAGAAATAAACATACTGGCTGGTTACAAATTAATACTTGTTAAAAAAATACGCAAAATCTGTTTGCATCCTTATGAAAGAAGGAAGAAGTAAGAAGCAATGTTTTTTTTTTTTTTTGGAAATTGGAATGTCGTATTTTCCTACGGTAAAAGTCTAAGCACAGATCGGAAAAAACAGTCAAACCGGATACAACGCGTTCTGCAAATGGATAGGTAAATGCCGCGGAAAAGGAAGTAAATTACATAACACATTGATCGGTTTAGTACAGTAGGTAGGCTTTTGATGTCTTTCTAATTTACATGCTCGATTATAATTGAGTCATCACAGATCTTGTTTCTCTTTAAAACTGGGTAACAAAACATGTTTTGCCTGTAAATGAGACAGTTAAACGAAAGTATAGCCTAGTCTAAGTCAAGTTGCACCAAATAACACATTGATCGGTTTTGAATACAGTAGGCTGTTGCTTATGATGGATTTCTAACTGATGGGACATGCAAGATTATAACTTAGTCGTCATAGATCTTCTTCCTCCTTAAAACTGGGTAACAAAACATGTTTGCCTGTAAATGAGACAGTTAAACGAAAGTATAGCCTAGTCTAAGCCTAGTTGCACCAAGTCACTGATGACGACGCTTTGATCCATCTAGAGGGACGATTTAAGTTGGAGGTCTAAATATGTTTCTACACAACAAATTGACGTTGGTAAATTTGCTTATCATTCATTGGCTAAGGGCCTAAGTCAATTAACGAGTACAGGCTTTCGATACACTGAACTTCTTGGGCAGTAGTCAATTCTATATTAATAGGACAAAACTTTACCACCAGTGCATTCAAATACGCTATTGATAAACAGAAAGAAGATCAACAACCTGACAAGTTCCTAATATAACGAATTATTAAAAACAAACTAATCTGCATCCTATCTTCTGCGTCATAAGGGCCTGACCCTTAGTAAGAAATAGGTTACTGATGTGCTGGGGACAATGATACAAGAATTTGTTCTGGTTGATCGTGTTATCAATAAGGAGTATGGATAGTTTGAAAGTTCGAAATCTGTGGATCTGTGGATTCTTTCCAGATTTCTGTAAAATAATCGTTTGAAGTAAGACTTATTACTTAATGAAATATCAACTCTTTTCCTTTAGGAATGAACTTTGACAGTCGAAAAATAAGCAATTTACGTAGGTTTACTAATGAAGTAGGGTGAATTTAATGGGCATTCAAAAGTTTCTGTCAATAGAAGTTTATATCCATTGCAAAATTACGAACCTTTCGAACAAACCTATTGTGGACGTTGAGTTTGTAATAGACAAATTCGTTGTGACAATTTTCTCAATCATTTTTATTTTTTCTCAACATACTTACATAGATTCAATATATTGAAAAGAGATTTGATTAATAAGCAAAATTAAATCAAAATAAAGGACCTAATCATTGAAATTATGAAGCCTTGAACTACATTGAGTTTAAAATGTCAAGATTTAACATAGTACAATTATCGTACGTCGGTTAAACTCTTATGGATATAATAACCCAAGTACTAAGGACTATATATAAAAGGTTGTTGAAACAAAACTAAAAGCAACAATAACTACAGTACTTTGCTTCAAAAATATCATAAAAAAGTGTTTCTCTCCAGCTATCCGACCAAGTATTTTTTTATCAGAATCTCTCCAAAAGATTCTTGGCACAAAGCTATGTTTTTTAAATTAAATAACTTCACTGCTACTTTTCTGTAGATTCAGCACTCTACAAGTATGAAAAAAAAAATCGAAGGCTCGATGCAAAAATATTTTGAATTTAATAAACAGCCTGACAGCCATAGGAAACATTTAAGCAGCCTTGACAGTAATTGGTGCCACCGCTGTTGATATACAAGTCTACATTCCTTAATAAGAAAACGAGCGTAGAGATGTCCCAGCACCACGCACCACTTGCATTGAAAATTAATAAAAAGAAAGCTGACTCATCTAGTTCAGCATATACTCGCGTCGAGGGTTGACGACCGACTACATCGGTCAAAAGCGATTTAATTGAAACGCCATAAACGGAGGCCGCACCTGCATGGATACGTAGGTACAGCAAGAAGATAATATAGTGACGTAGACACATAGCCATTAATCTCGCAATCAAGTCTCGAGAAATTGCAAATGTCCGACGTTACGAGTCGCCTAGTGTGAGCCGATAACGAATTAAATCCACTTTTATGGGGACGGGTGTTAAAGTTGTTCAATGCTGGACAAATTGCGATTTGGTGAGTGCGAATGGTGCACTTGTTTTTTTGATGAGTTTTATTGGAATGTCTCTCAGTAAGGTAATTGGAGTCAAATGAAGGGCAACACAGATTAGCATATGCGAAATTGTGGAGTATTATTTTAATGAGGACGAGGGTTGCCTTTGCTAAAAATTAATATAGTACCTACTTTTATCAGTGTTATAATTTGACACTATCGTGCAACTCCGTGTTAAAATGCCCTGGGCTGCACTATAATGAACAAGCGATATCAGAAAATCACCAGGACGAAAGTGAGCCCAATCAGTAATATGGTCATTATTACGGTACTTCGACGAAGGTACCTGTCAAGTTATCAGGCTTCGTAAAAAATATTGAGCAATTACGTTTAAATTATTGGCCTTTTTTGAAAATATATGGGCATAGTTAATTTGTTGAAATTCCCTTTTTTACTGCAATTTTATCTGTGCTTGTAAGTTTTTAGTCTGGGTTGATTTGTTAAAAGATTACGGTAAATGATTAATATCAACTTAATCTTTTCACGGGGTAAGATTATTGGAAATACATTTGATATGGCGATAATCCGAACATATTTAAGGAATTTTAATATGTTGTTATATTCGACATGTTCAACGTAAAAATGGTTTTGGTGGAGTGAAAAATTTCGACATCAACACCAAAATTGTTACCCCATAAAAGTAAATTCAAGTACATGTTTCATACTTTGAAAATTATGTATTTGTGAAAAAGTGGAATAACCTGAGTGAGAGCACATTACAGAATAATATCATTCGTCCGTATTCGAGTAATGCCATGATTTCATTACGCGTCAAAAAATTATCAACATATGCACGTGCATCATTTACTTACTACTATCGTTTCCTGGGCTTTCTACTATCATCGGAAATCAACATTACCACTACGAAATGAATACTCAATTTGTACGAAATGAATACTCGATTGTTTGTTTACAAGAAATCACAATCGGCATGTGCCGAATTTTGTAACAGGTTTGTGCACTTCTGAGTCACATGTTTTTGGGTCTTTGGCCCAATGAGCTGCATTTTCATTGGATAGCGCGAATCAATATTATTTGATAATTTAGCGGATGCTGCTCGCCTCGCTATCAGAGTGAAAAGAAGAAAGAACACGAGATAACATATCATCACGCCTGTAATCACCGTAGAGTTAGAAAGAGGTACTGGTACTACGCAATTCAGAAATCAAAGTAAAAAAAAAACAGGACCACTTCAACTGAACCTGGAGTTTTGAGGTGTCGGATGTTGATCAGTTTTATTCAAAATTTTCATGTTGCACGTGTTCAATTCATACAATTCCATAGTCAGCACTTTCTCAATAGAGAGACAGCCTTAGATCATGCCCAAGCGATAGTATTTTCTTATACTTTCTTAAATCACAGATTTCCCAGCACAAATTTTGCATACTGTCTGAACAGGTTTATAAGCGTTATTACAACATATCTACTTTGTCACAGTTTTCACGTAGTTGTGATCTTTAACCCAGCACGTTCATGATGGCCATACCTAGTTGCGACTTTTCACATAAAGCTTGTTATTGTTTAGATATGACCTTCGCTAAGTTGTAAGTGGTAGTACCACCATAATTAAAATAGTCAAGGCATAAATTAACAAGTACCGGTCATAAGTCCATAGGCAATCTCACAAAGCAATAGATTGACGCTTTGGTTTCACTTACGAACTTTTTCTATAAGTTGTTTCTATACTATAGACACGCACACACACAAACTTTGTCGGTTATTGATAGTAGTTCATAATGTTACCTAACTTAACATATGGCGTTCTAGCTTAGTCGTTACCTTGCTTGGGTAGCAGCGATTGTAGCGAGCCTTGAGTTTTTGGTATGTTATTAATAATACCTAAAATAATCTATTTTCATTTGCTTTAATAAAATTACTTGACGTGGTTCGATAATCATTCGATACTTGTCTCGTTCGTCTTGTTTACTCAGATAATAAAAGTGTATAGGTAGACCACAGAAAACTGAGTAAATTATTTAGATTTCTGTCAGGCAAATGCAATTCGTTACGACTATTCACCTAATTGAACGTTGTTGGTTATTGAGGAATGTTTATATCTGTTAATTAGCAATATTGTGGTTATAATTGTCAAAATGTAATGAAATATAAATATTGAAGCATTGGCAATAATATTGCGCTGCGTAAAAGTGGACGTAAATGATGTGATAACACAAATGAACTAAGTGTGACTGTTATCATTTAAATATTGTATATTTTACTAAATATCAATTATTATTTGTTTAAATTAGTTGAATGATGAGTAAAGTGTTATAAACTTAATGTTATTTATAATATTTTATGAAGTGGAAAGCTTATTTAAACAGGACTTAACATGGTGAATGAATATGAAACAAATGGTTTCATACCAACCGGACATTTTGCTGAATTAATCACACGTCATTAAGCCTGTTCGCCGTGTACTCCAAGCTAAAAAGGTTGCATCACTGAAGCCCAGCAGACAATAACGTAATAAACAAGAACGTTGAAGTTCCGGAATAGTTTATCCTGTATATTTAATTATAAAACATTGAGGTTTAGTTTCAATCATCTTTTCTTAAAGAAAATGAATACTTAAGCTATCCTCAACATGTAATCTATATTCATTAGAGCCAAATAAATTGTGAAATACTTAATATAACAAACTGCCCTACTTAACCACTTTTTGAAATCACTTATTTTGCCAATTAATGATCGAAGCTTAATGTTTATGGTCCTTGATATAATATTGCACATCATACATATTTGGCTTCGTTATTAAAAAGTTGTTATAAATAATCGTAGCGGTTTGTTATCTATACCTACGTAAAATATTATAACAAATAGATGTTTTTATTTTTGTTATCACTTGTAACGCTTTTTTTATTCTAAACCCTTTATTGCAATAACAAAAATAATAAAAAAACAGCAATTTTATTGAATATTGTTAAAAAATTGGCAATAAAACTGCGCTGCATCTTATGAGATCAGAACCTAGGCCGACTGCTTCTTAGTCCAACGCTTGGCGCCTACTACTACTAGCTCATATTAGATTGACTCGAATTTTAGCAATGCCATAAACCGGCCAGATCACGAGCATAATACGTGTCTAACGAAAGCGACGGAAACATATTATTGTTTCGTGCAGTACGATGCGAGTGCGCGACTTCACGTCAGTGTGTGCCGTGCAAAACTGCGATCTTTGTGGTGTGTGTCGTTTAAACACATGCAGTCGTAACGCGAGTTCCTACAACAATACGACTCTTGAAGTGTCTATGAACTTTTGACCGCTTACTGTAACATGCTAATCCTAACTAACATTATAAATGAGCTAGTATGTTTGTATGTTACGTTTTCACGCTAAAACGGCTCGACGGATTTGGATGAAATTTGCACATGTGTAGACCTTGACCTTGAAAAGGACGTAAGACTACTCATCCTGTCGAGAGGACCAGCTAGTAAGGCTATAAAATAAAATGTTTTGTTGCATAATAAAAAATATTCGTCCTCCACCTAGATAGGACCAGTTTTGGACAGGCAAGGCTATACGAAAAAAATATTATTATTTGTATTCATTCGATCTTACGGCATATAAATCAACCTGGACTTCACAGCATGAAGCCCGCTCTAGCTTCCGTGTATATTTAGAATATAACTATGTAGTAAGCACTTGCTGTGAGCAAGTGATATAATTGGGAGTTTTTTGGGAGGTGCCATAAATCTACGGATCCAGAAGCATTTGGTCGCGTCGAGACGCGGGTACGATCACCTAAGGTTGAGAAAGTACTACTACAACATAATAGGGACGTTTTGATCAAGTTTGTTTCCAGTACTTGTAGTTGTGGATTTGATCTCCGCACTGCAACGTTTGTTCGTATACGTGAAAACTATAGTTTTTACGCATTGTGTACATATTGCTTTGAACCCCGGGTGTTGTTGACAACAAAGTGAAGAACTACATCTACATGCATAAAAGTATGTATATATGACAGAAATAGTTGTTTTTGTATTTACAAATACTATGAGCATGGCCCGATTTAGCCTCTCCGGGCAAAAATAATATTCGCCGGCCTTGACACTAACAACAAAACAGTAATGAGCTTGTTATTCCAAAGATGGGATGCTGTACCACCCTGGAAGGGACATCGACGCACAACCGGTATGGACTCAGTACATGATTCTGAACCCCCTGCGTTGAATTTTTTTTTCGGTTATTTAAAACAAAATATGTTCTGCCATACATTTTGACATCGGTTGGTATTATGTAATATTCACATATTATGTTAATCTGCTGGGGCTTCTGAACAAGTATACAAAAGTTCATGAGACTTGGCATGTATTTCGCATAAATAAATAAAACACTTTAATTCTATACCACTCAGGGCGAATTTAACCAATAAAACTGAAAGCGTTTACTACTTCTAACACGAGTTCAAGAGTGTACAGTGTGCCCGATCGATCCCAACCGCCCCCCTCAGACCCAGATGATAACCGTCTGGAGGAAAGTAAGCGAAAGACTAAAATCCACCACGTCGGCTGACTTGGACACCATCCCCGATCACATAGTGTCAGTCGATTGTTCACGGGAAGTTCCGGTGATGGAAGACCATCGCTGGAAACTACCTACTGACGTACGTGACTTGATAACCGAGAAGAACGCGGCTATTCGTGCCTACGACTCCTTACCTTGTGACGCGAACAAAGCCCACATGCGACATTTACAGCGTGCTGTAAAGAAACGCATAGGGGAGGTTCACTCTGAGAGCTGGGACAAGATGCTCAGTGAACTCGAGCCCATCCATCAAGCCTTCTGGCACTTGCAGAGGAAATTGCGTCCCTCTGAAGAGGTCTCTATGCCTCCGCTCATCCGCCCCGACAAGAGCGTCGCTTTTGACAGTACCGACAAGGCCGAATGTCTTGCCGACAGCCTAGAGTCCCAATGTTCTCCCAGCTCCCAACCAGTAGACCAAGCTCACGTGTACAAAGTCGACGCTGAAGTCGAACGGAGAGCCTCCCTCCCACCCGTCGAAGACCCTGATGATCCTCTGCCTCCCGTCACTCCAGACAAAGTGCACGACATCATAAAAGGGCCGACGCTCGTAAAGCCCCCGGTTCGGACTGTATTACCAATAAGGTATACAAACTCCTTCCTGCCCGGCTAATAATGCTTATGACCGCCATCTTCAATGGCGCCTTGAGCAACAACATCTTTCCATAAGCGTGGAAAGAAGCAACCGTCATCGGTATCCCAAAGCCAGGCAAGCCAAAGTCAGCGGCGGTAAGTCCCCTCTTTGAGAAGTGGTTGGAGAGGCGCCATGGCGTCCTCACCTTCCGCCTGACACAGGTCCTCACCGGACACGGTTGTTTCGGGAGGTTCCTGTTTCGTATAAGGCGGGAGGAAACGCCCGGGTGTCACCATTGTGTGGATCGCCCGGAGGACACGGTGGAGCATACGGTGGAACATACGGTGGAGGTCTGCCCAGCTTGGGTGGAGCACCGCAGTGTCCTCGCGGAGGCGATCGGCGGCGGCGATCTCTCGGGTCCAGCCCTGGTCCTGGCCATGGTACGGAGCGAGAGGGAATGGAAAGCCGTCACTTCCTTCTGCGAAGCAGTAATGCTAGCGAAGGAGGAGGCGGAGCGCGTGAGGGAGAGAGTCTTGCGCCCTCACGCCCCTAGTCGCCGCAGGCGATGCCCTGGGCGTCGGGAATCTCAAGCAGATTCCCGGCCACCGTAGGCGCAGGCTTGCGGACGGCGAGCTACCCATTGCTCGCCGTCCGGTAGGGACCAGGCCCGGGTCGACGGCGCGTCGTGTTCCACGCGCGCCTCAAAGAGATGTCAGCACAAAATGACGGGGTCCGATAGGGCCGACGCCTCAGGGTCGCGGGTGGTTTGATAGAGATGAGTGGGTTTTAGTCAGTAAAAGTCTGACACGCCCTCCCGCTCCACCCAGAGCGGGAGAAGTCATTTGATGATTTCCCATCCAAAAAAATAAAAATAAGGCAAGCCAAAGTCTGAACCCTCCTGCTACCGCCCCATTAGCTTACTCAATGTTCTCGGCAAAATCTACGAGAGGCTTATTTACGAGTATAAGCGTCTCGAAGCAAAGAGCCTCATTCCCAACGAGCAGTTTGGTTTCCGACCCCAACACTCGAGTATCCACCAGGTCCACCGTATCGTAGACCACTTCTGGTCTGCAGCGTAACGCGACGACGGGTGTGCTATTCTTCGACATAGCGAAAGCCATCGACAAAGTCTGGCACAACGGTTTGATATACAAGCTTTACCAACTAGGAGTGCCAGATCGTCTCGTGCTCATCTTACGACACTTTTTGTCGAATCGCACCTTCCGCTATCGCATCGAGGGTGCACTCTCGTCCCCTCACCCTATTCGCGCCGGTGTCCCTCAGGGTTCCGTTATATCTCCTCTAGTCTTCATGCTATTCACCAGAGATATCCCAAAGAGTAAAAGGCTCAGTTGGCTCTCTTCGGCGACGACACTGCCGTTTACTATACCGGTCACAGTCCCAATGCTATAGCTCGTACTCTCCAAACCTCCGCAAAAGTCTTAGGCGCTTGGTTCCGGAAATGGAGAATCGAGGTCAATCCCGATAAGAGTCAGGCGGTTCTCTTCTCGATACGTCGTCTATTCCCACTCCCCCTTCCCAGCCCGATCAATATGTACGGCAAGCCGATCCCTTGGGAGAAGCAAGCTAAGTACCTAGGCGTGATCCTTGACCAAAACTTCACCTTTAAGCAGCACATTAAGTCGGTTCGCGCGCGCGCCTTCTTCGCTCTTGGTAGACTCCATTTCATACTGACAGCCCGTTGTAAACTGTCACTTAAATGTAAGCTGCGTATCTATACCGCAGTCATCCGTCCCATCATGACCTATGCCTGCGTTGTATTTGCGCAAGCTCACCCACGTCATCTCCATAAGATGCAGGCCCTCCAGAACCGTTTCCTCAGAAATGTCACGGGTGCCCCCTACTATGTCCGCAATGTAGATCTCCACGTCGACTTTAAAATGCCAACCATAAACCAGTTTATGAAACACTTATCGAAGCGTTTCTTTGATTGTGACATAAAACACCCAAATCCCCTGATTTCAGCGGCCGCCTGCTATACTCCCTCCCGCATAAGCCGTATTCGCTAACCAAGGCAGACCCTAATCCCCCCCGACGGCGCCACTACCCTCCTCCAGGAGAGCAGTAAGGCCACCAGCACTTTACACAAGCGCAAAACCCGATCGCCAACCTCCCGACCCTTGCTCGAGCCAGCCCGCGCCGCTGAGCCTATATCTTTAAATTCGTCACTAAATCACTCAAATCCTGATCCAGCTAGTCCCTTGCTGCCCTCTTCAAGCGAGCCCTAAGCCGAGGTTCGTACCCCACAGGGGGTGCCCTTAGCGTGTAGTCGCTTAGTTTTTAGTTAGTATTTAAGTTTAAGTCCTGGCTGGAGGCCTTAATTTATTAGGGCAACCACAGGCAATCCCGTTTAAGCAGACGACAACCTCATAGGTTGACCTGCGAGATGTCATTCCCAAAAAATAAAAAAGTTAGCAGTGTCAAATTTGTTATGGAATATTGACATTAACAGCTCTAAAACTGGGTTTAAAAGTGAAAATCGCGATGTGAAACTCCACAGACGTGATTAGTATCGATTACTAAACAGATAAAAATAAACCTAAAAATAGGCCGCTGGTAGTGTTGACCCAGTATATCATTTTTTAGGGATTCTACTAAAATTTCGCGGTATATGAATGTAGGATTAAAAGATCGGAATTAAGGACTCCGTGCAATTGACCGGCGCCCTTATTTTTGCCGCTCTGAGCATTTGCCCGACTTGTCCCTCCTTAAATCGGGCCCTGATATGCGAGAGCTAAAAAATGAAATGTATTATTAATTTTCGGGTCTTATTATTATTATTACCTTATCACGAAACATCCACATAAAAAGTCAAGGTGTAAAATCGTAACGACAATATTTTACAAGCACATGCCGTATTTTGTAACTCAATGCATTGTGTTTAAATATGCTACTGGCCTACCGTCGAAGCCCTTTCACCGGCATTGATAACACTTCGCGAAAAGTCACCAGCACATTGTATATAATAGCTATACATATATCCTTGTAGGTCAACGTTGAAAGTGTACGTTTATCCTCTCATGCCTTGAACCGTTATGACTAATTTTGGTGACAAGGCGGTATTTAGACTTTTTACAGGTGTTATGTTGATGACTTTTATTACAGTCTATTTTCATAATTTTCCACTGATTAAAAGCTTGCGTCATTAGACTGCTTTGCACTTTGGTTTTTAAAACCGCAGCGCTTCATAATTTTTTAACATGATTATTTTCCAAGATGATCCATCATATCGATTCTGTAAAAAACAGTAATCACCGTGAAGACTTGCGTGGAGTGAGCTGTCAGTGTCAACCCGTCTTGGTCAATCTCTAGCATCAGTGGCACTGACAGTTCACTCCACGCTTACTTCACCTAAATTTTCACGGTGAGATGGGTACAGAATAGCTTTTCATTCTCAGCATTTACTAAAAAATCTGTCTGCTTACGCGAATATGGTCTTATTTCCCATGAAATGGTTTGTGATAATTGCTCAACCACGTGCGAATGATTGTGATTTTCCAAGACTATGAACTTTTGAATACTGTATAAAATATTCCTCTCCGGATAAGGACACTTATTTTCTTAATTTAATAAAAAGTTCACACATTTTTTAACTACAAATAACCGAATCTAGAACTCGTAAGTCACGACAAAATAGTTCAATTGATTTGTTTCAAGGTATTTTTAATAACGACGAATAGAAACGTATACCCATCCTTCATCTATGTTATGACCATGGACGAGCAGTATTATGAATGAATAAAGGTACTTTCAATAATAAATTATTGTTTGATATATTTTTACTTTATTCAAACAACGTCTATAAGCTAAACTATGAGAAAACTATCTACACTTGATGGGAACTTAGGTCATCATTAGCATGTTGTATTTTTTTTTCAAATTAACATATTCTACAATAGAAATTTCAAGCTAGCTTACGGGTCAGAAGAGCACCCTTAGCTTGGTAAAAAAAAAATCGTCAGTAGCACTTAAGAAATCTGTCAACTTTTTTTTAATTACCGTGCTTGCAGTCATTTTATCAGTTTAAAAGACCCTTGAGCTCTTCCTTTGGAAGTAGAAGCGAATTTTCATAAGGTCGACTTTTGTCAGCGAGAATGGCCATCCTACGAATATTTAAGTAATGTTCTAAACGTTTCAGCCTGCGTATAAGCTTAGATTTAGTAGCATCTCATGATCTCACATGATTTCTAATTTCATAAAAAAGACGAAATCTTCAAATCTTATTTCAGGAAACTGAACCAAGATTTTTTCTTTCCCCTAATGAAGCACAAGCTATGGAGGAAATTCTGCTTCTTTACCATCAAACAATTAGTTTAAAGCCTCACCTTAGTACCACATGTCTATACCACTAACAACTTTCCATGGTCATTAAAGAGAAAAGCGTAATCGATAAATGATGGCAAACAATAGTTAATTAAGTGGTTAGCTGACTGAGTTAGCTCCACACCTTTGCTGTTTGCAGGGTGTGTAAAACTATACCTGCTGACGGCACCAATTTCGAAGTAGAATAAAATTAAGAAACACCTATGCTTGACTTCTGCAACTGCATAATTCTGATCGAATGGCCAATAATTTAACTAGTTGGCATAAAAAATTGGGACAAAAGTTCCAAAAACATTCGTAAATGTCCAGTGTTTTATATTACTTATTATAAATAAACGAAAAAGATAAAGATTACGGTGTTTTCGTAGTAACATAAACAGTTTGACCTTACAGTTACATGGAAGTTGTCCGTTTCAATATTCATAATGTTGTTAACTGCGTAATACGTACTTGTGACAAACAATTGTGGACACTATTGTTAAGTTTACTCAAGACATATTGTGTTATATTCACGCGCTTTTGACGCGCCTAATGAGGTGAACTGTGAACCAAGTTTCATAAAAATAGAAGAATTGTAGATAGTTTAGATTACAGACAAAAAAGCTTTGAGTTATGGCAAGATGAAACATCACTTGATGGTGGTTCCGCTAAATGCTGTTGTGATGATTGATTATCATAAAACTTACGAAAACGACGAGAATTATAAAGTTGCAGAAGTCCCACATGATAAAACAGGCATTGCAACTGCAAAGAATTGTGTTCCCGAACCGCTTAGAGCCAAAGCTGAAATGAGTGAAAACACTGGGTGGCAGGGAATGATGAATGAATACACGCGTAACCTGTTACCATTATATACCATACCAGAGATTCAGTACACGATTCTGAATTCCCCTAGAAAATTTTCGTCGTTTTTTTTTAGTTAGCCTGCACTGACCTACTTCTGAGCAAAGGCCTAATCGTCGATTAATAAAATAAAAACTGGTATCTCATACATTTGGACCTCTTAGGTATTGCACTTTTCTATGAGCAGGGGTGGCCCAGTGGTATCGGCCCCGACAAAAACGAGGCAAAACGCCGGGGTGTAACTCCGCTGCCGCGAGAAATCACGGTACAGCGGACAGAGCTCCGGCGGGATCTCATGGCGACATGGAGGGTGCGATTGTCGCAACCCAGTGCTGGGCACGCCACAATAGCGGCGGTAAGTCCCCTCTTTGAGGAGTGGTTGGAGAGGCCGGACACGGTTGTTTTGGGAGGTTCCTGGTTTCGCATAAGGCGGGAGGAAACGCCCGGGTGTCACCATTGTGTGGATCGCCCGGAGGACACGGTGGCGCATACGGTGGAGGTCTGCCCAACTTGGGCGGAGCACCGCAGTGTCCTCGCGGAGGCGATCGGCGGCGACGATATCTCGCGTCCGGCCCTGGTCCAGGCCATGGTACGGAGCGAGAGAGAATGGAAAGCCGTCACCTCCTTCTGCGAAGCAGTAATGCTTACGAAGGAGGATGCGGAGCGCGTGAGGCAGAGAGCCTTGCGCCCTCACGCCCCCACTAGTCGCCGCAGGAGACGCCCTGGGCGTCGGGAGTCGCCTGCAGATTCCCGGCCACCGTAGGCGCGGGCTTGCGGATGGCGAGCAACGGGTAGCTCGCCGTCCGGTAAGGACCAGGCCCGGGTCGATGGCGCATCGTGTTCCACGCGCGCATCAAAGAGATGTCAGCACAAATTGACGGGGTCCGATAGGGCCGACGCCTCAGGGTCGCGGGTGATTCGAAAAGAGATAACCGTGGCCCTGGCACAGGCAACTGAAGGAACACGGGTGGGTTTTAGTCAGTAAAAGTCTGACACGCCCTCCCGCTCCACCCAGAGCGGGAGAAGTCATTTGATGATTTCCCACCCAAAAAAAAAAAGGCAGGCACTTTACTTTGTGGTTTCATTTAATCACCACTGCTGTCAAAACGGTGAAGGAAAACATCGTGAGGAAACCGGCATGTCCTAGAACCAAAAATTCGAAGACCGCGGGCCCGCGTGGTTGATCAAAGTCAAAGTCCAAAACATTTATATCAAATAGGTATTTGAACGTCACAGCTTACAAAAAAATGGAATTGATTATAGTTCCCTGTTCCAAAAGGTAGTTTTGCATGGAGAAGAATGGGCACGAAACTCCATCGTTACTTTTTTCAAATGTTCTACAATATTTTGTACTTATACATTCATTATTTAATTATATGTGAAGACGATGCACCTAGAATATTATTACTGATTACGGCCCACTCCCTATCACAGAGAAGAGGCCTGTATCCCGGCAGTGGGAACATTATGGGCTGATTAAGAAATGTTGACTGACGAAAAATTTGTACCCTAGAGGTTCTAGAATCATGTGCTGTTCTGTAACCATCTCACCGTAAAGACTTAGGTAAAGTGAGCGTGGAGTGAGCTGTCAGTGGCACCGATGCTAGGGAATGTCTAAGACGGGATGACACTGAAGCCTCACTTCACACAAGTCTTCACGGGGATTTTTTTACAGAATCGACATTCTGAATTCATGGTGACAGTTTGAGCGTTGATGTTCCTGTTACCCTGTATAAAGAACCAAATTAAATAGAAGTAACAATCAATATCAAAGATTTCGTTTATTATAAACGTGGAATAAAGAAAAAAACATGAGTTTTGCTAGACATTCTGTATCAATACAAAATCAGAATATCTTCAAACTAACCTATGTTTTTTTGCACAGTAGTGTGATAAAGTGATTGTATGACCATTAAAACAATAGTAAGGAATACAAAACCCATAGATTTCAAATGATGTTATAGAAAACTTATCTCACACAGTAAAAAAGCTTGAAGATCACAAAAACAACCTGACACCCTCGTCACAATTTCTCGAAAGAAACAAGTGACGAGTATTTTATACCAACATTTCGCCAGTTGGGTGAAATCCAATGTAGGTAATACTGGCCGAGCCAATTGAAAAATCTAGAGATAAGAAAGGTGAAGTGAGCTTGATGTGAGCAGTGAGCGGTCAATAGTGTAAATCCCTAGCATCAGATGGATTGAAAGTGCACATCCAACTCACTTGACCTTAGTTTTCAGGGTAAGATTTTGGCAGAATACACCGGCAGGACCGTCGTGCAACAGTGATGCTAGCGAAAACGATTCTAAAGAGAGTCAATTGCCATTCATGCATGAATATTTTTTTTCCTATAGCCATCGTTAGTCTCACATCCGCCTGTGACGCCAGCAAGTGAAGTAATACCATTGTTATCAATCAAAATGAAGGTAATATCAATGGAAAGATTATTGAGTTTCCAAGTTATCATTTTATAAATTGTGATTGGCATATTTGTGATGTGTCTCTTTTGTTCATCGCATCGGGGTAATTGCGTAACACAATAACAGTAGGAACGGCTTTAATTTTGACAGTTGAACAACATTCATTGCGTTATTTAGGTTGTTGAGCAGACAAATTGTTCGACCACATCAAACAATGGATTAGCAATGTCTTTCAAAATGATTCGTGATTTATTGTGTGTTACGCAATTGGGGTGCTGCATTTGAATAATGTGTTTGTTTTTTCTGTTTATCACTGCCAGATAAACTAGGAACTGCTATTTTTACAAAATGCTCTCCTTTTGTTTTTTTTATTGATAAATCAAATTATTATTTACATGATTATAAAATATTACGTATTCAAAAATATAACTTTTGGTATCACAAATCTGATAAACTTAAATTGAATAACTATACGTAAGTAGGTACTGTAAAATATATTATGGAAGAGTTACCACGGCGCGCTTTCTAGAACGATGATTGGTGAATCTCGATTGAAAACTAGAAGCATACCAGTAGTGCTATTCTGTAATCCGTATCACCGTGAAAACTTAGGCGAAGAGAGCGTGGAGTGAGCTGTCAGTGCCACTGATGCTAGAGATTGACCAAGACGGGATGACACTGACAGCTCACTCATCGAAATCATAGAATCGAAATGCTGGACCTTTCATTTTGATCATAATTTCAAAGGTCTAAGGTTCTTAATATTAAGAAAAAATTACTAAGCTTAAGTCTCAATACACTGATCAATACGAAGATTAAAACTGCATCCAGCATTGTAGAACAATAACAATTGCTGCAATTATCGTCTGATCGGCCCTTACTTTGAAGTCAAGGCCTACCCGATCGTTTAATCTGCACCTCGACATTTTCAATACTAACGAGGACTCATAATTAACTAGTTTCTAAGAAAAAATATTACTGAATAAAAAAAACCATTCCTGCACCTTGCCCATTCGTAGAGGAAGATTTATGAACTAGCTAATAAAGATTACAGTTTATCAACGTATTATTTATTGCCACTTTGTTGTAATGAAACACAAGAAAACTAATGTTCTTGTAACGGATACTGTTATAATCGAGGTCAGTGACAAATCCCTCTTCATGAATTTTATTTCACAACCCATGTAACAGATTTTCAGCGTCATAGTTATAAATGGCATGGTGTGGGAAGACAATGCGTTCAGTTATATATCTACGGAGTACAATAACTTTTATATTTGCACATGCATCGTCACTTGAAAGTCTGTCTGTACCTGCGTTGTACTCACGGCGAGCAAGTCCTTCAACCTTGGGACCTGTACTGCGGATATTTCGCTTGTTGATTTTTTCTCCTTTTCCGCAAATCTCCGCTTCACTATTTACTTGCGAATCTTGTCGGTATCGACTCAATAGTAACGCTCTTTAACGAACACGGTCACGTCTTTGGCATTTGTTGTTGTACCTATCGTAATTGATATTACGAATCGAATCAACTGCTTCAGTGTAATGTTTACGCGTTACAGACATTAATTTGTTATTTGCTTGGCAACGATTTTTTTTCATGTATTATTGTATACGCTTTTCATAAAAAGTCAGCGCACGTGGTTTGATTTAATGCTTACATACGGTGTTTAGGATAGAGTAAGAGGATATTGGGTTTAAGATAATCGTCAAAGTGCATTTTTATGTCGAGATGATAATGAGAAACGGACGTTGAATGCTGCATTATTCTCCAGAGGGCAATAGGTGGCGCGATATGATAGCCCAGGGCTCGTCAAGTGCGGTCGAGGCCGGGAGCCCGGGAGAGGTGGCAGCCGCTCGCATACCGCACTCAGTATACAATCGCGCGCCGCAAGTGTTGCGCGCACGCCGCTCACTGCAACAGCTTCGCGTACTTATCGAATCGACCGCTTTATCGATTACGCCTTCCTCTCCTTTGAACATCGCGCTATTCCAAACAGTGATGGGTGGCTCTTGTGATAACGTGTGAATAATTGGAGTATTAGGAAAATAAACAAGTACACGTGATGCAGCGGTAGATCGCGCCGACAGTGTAGACCTATCGGCGCCACTCCTGGTGAACCAGACCCATGAGTGTCATTCCCCTACCGGTGTCCAAGGAGATAACGTGATGTGACAGCGATACGTGTCGTAGTGCCAGTGGAATTGTTTTGTGAAAGTGTGCACCGAGCGTGAGTGAGCAGACGGCTGCCGGCGCGGCCGGTGCTCCGTGACAATGTTGAATTGCACCGATCTGGAATGCATCCTACACCATCACCATTACTATGCACACCTACACCACATTCATCATTTACAAAATGCACAGGACACAGGTACGTCGATGATATTAATAATCGTCACAGTGAAGGTGATGATGAGGTTTTTAAATTAATCACAGGAGAACAATGACGAACCAAAGGTAGTAACAATGAAGTTGTTTGTTGAAGTGCTAATGATAACAAATGAGACGAGCGAAACGTAACGGGCTCGGTAGAAATCCTTGATTTAGATCCTGGATTAGATGCAAACATTGAAATTGAAGTTCATGACGAAATTACATTAGGTAAATAAATGATTATTTATTGCGATGTGCTTTAATAGTACGAGAGACGTACTTGACCTTTCTGAACAATAAGAAAAAAATTAAATTGGGCACAACATTCAAAAGCGATAATAGACTGAAACACAAGGTTCAGTGCAATAACTAGCAGGTGTTTGGTGTAGATATCATGCAACGTATTTAGCTGCCTATTGCGAGCGGTTTTCACTCTGTTAACTCACTTGTACGAGCGACTTTAAAACCTGCCTGACGACGCGAAATGGACGAAATATTTGTACAAACAAATGTTACACGTTTTCTCTTTCAACTCGTCGCAGACATATTGAATAACTAAACTGATTATATTAACCTTACCAGTTGACTAGTTCAGGTTTACCGAAATCGTAATATCTTTTTAAATTGTAAATTCCGCTAATCACTTCAATTAACGGTATCAAGACTGATGGAGAATTTGGAGGACAAATTTACTAATGTCCAAATAATATACCATCAGATAGGATGTAAGTTCCGTTCAACAATCATAAAGCTAATGTTTTTGGTTTAATGTGTTGCATAGTTGTGTAAATTAAATCCACATTATCAAAAGATGTTGGAATTTTTGTATTAGCTATTACGTATTAATCACTTTTTTAGAAATTCCATATTTTCCATCGGAATTTGATTCAAACACTTTCTTGTTTATCAAAAGGTATTGCTCCATTATCTGTGTAAACAACTTTTTTTAATACGCTTAATGTGTCACTACACTCTAAAATCTGTGAAACACTTCTTCAGATGGAGAGTTTATTCATATTTGTTTTTTCTATCTATTGATTCATTGGTTTATTATCGTTGGACGAACAATGATCAATGAGTTTCAAGTTCGTTAGTATCATAACTACATGCGAACTATTTGAAAACAAAAACAAAAATAAGTAAACAATTCTCTTAAGCAAGACGTACGTTAGACTGGTCTCGAAACCTGTGTACCTGACGTTCTGCAAGATATTAATGGTGTGAATTTACGCCATAATCCTTGTTATGTAGGCAGGGAGAACGTTATTTTCTATTACAATTTAATATATTACATATTTGAATCTAGTGATTAGTCAATATATGCTACATTTAGATATATTATATTGTTGTTGAAATTAAATTTACAAATTTCCAGTCTCTTATCTATTCTTTGCTCAGAAACGTTGAGTTCATGAATCTTAGTAATTAGCGACAGATTAACCTATTGCTAACAATTGTATTGTATCAGACGATTCGCTCAGCTCACATTGGTAATTCAATTGAAACGCTCTGTTACCTACCTTTGTTCGTACATCGACTTACAATAATGGCATTTTCTGATACTCTAAATTAATTGTTTTATATTTCCCTGTTACATCGTTTCTGATATATGTAATACTTCAAATATTCAGCATTTCTTTTTGCCTACCAAATCATGATTAAAATAAACGTGAGCACTGTAAAATTCATTCATTTTGCGTCTTATTATTTCAAATGAAAGTCGGTTAATTCCTTCGTATATTAATCAAATAAGGATCATGTTTGTAATACACTTACGTTAAGCGATACTCTTGATTATCATGGTAATAATTTTAAAATGTTCAACGTCGTTAACCCAAAAACCAGTAATTTTAAGTTAGTTTTTACCATTTAGCATGGTAACTTAAAATGACTGGCGAGTGTTTAGAGCGCAGTATTTTATTAAGTTGAATCTAATAATGCTACCGAAGGAGTTATACGTTTGAATTCTTCACAATACCAGTTTCACAAGACCCATTTATTTCAAGTCTCTTGAAATATATACTTCTATCCTCAACCCTCATGGCAACCGCTTTTGTTTCCTTGGATGGCTAAATATTACTTCACAATTATTGCTGTTTAACAACCAGATCTATGAGATCTCTTATTAAAAACTCAGACTTCCATTTATTTATGCTTATCTCTATGCTGTGTTTGTGGTTGATGTAGGTTCTACAGCAAACGTCTTGTTATGATAAAAGGAATAATAAACAATTGTTGTTCTAAACGGATCAGTCCGTTTAGAACAACAATTGTTTGTTGACTGTTAATGGTTAATGGACTGTTAATTGTTGACTGATAATGGTTATGAACTAATATTAGCCTCTCTGTATAATTTATCATTGATTAGTCCGGAAATTTTGGACACAAGTAGTATAGTCACTTTTACCCACTTCTAATGACTCAAACGAATCCGTGGTTTCAAATGAAAGGATTTGCCTTTGTTGCGATGAAAGTTACTTTGTATCGAATTGCAAGAGCATTATTGATTAATATTTTTTCACTCATGAAAAAATTTTGAAGTAGCGTACATACATACGACTTGACTTACAAAATGACTGCTCAATTGACTCTATACGAATTAAAAGAATTTGTTTTTCGTCATATTTTGGACCTCAAGGCATATGTTTTTTTATACATGAGCGTAGGCAAGTTCATGGGTAGGCATAAAATTTATATGAGTTTATCACAATCAATACCATTTAGCATCATCAAACAAGACGTTGTATAATGAAACTAAAACACTATTAACTACATGTTGTTTACATTTCGTACAACAAGTTTTGATAATAATTTCAATGGATATTGTTGTGTTTGGCTATAAACTAAGTACCTACCGTACATTTATGTTAGACCAACAGTTGATCATGTGCTTAGTTTGCTCCCTCTCTGTAACATCACCAATTGGTTAGAGATCTCCCCTTTACCGGAGGATCGCTATAATCATCTCGTTTAACCATAAGGCCAATGTTAATATCTGTTACGAATGCACCTGTTTATCCAACCGGCAGTTCCCAATTGAATAATTTGCGACATGTCTCTTCCTAGGACGGTTGATTACCTCTTACGTAGGCGTTAACTGATTGCATTGTAGATTTAATTCAGGGTCAAGTATTTTAAAATTGGCATTTTCTCTGCAACAATTTGATTATTTTCCAAGTTATCATTTTTACTTGAAGACAAGACTAGAATCTTGTCTTCAAGTGTTCGCCAATATTCAATCAATTTTTTATGAGTAATGATAAGTCATTTTACTCATTTTGGCATGTAATGAAAGTCGATATAACATTGAAATCGAAATAATGATTCGCTACGGAGAAACTTAAAACATTATGATTCTGTTATAGTAACACCATGTTAAATTATAAATTCTTCAGTGAGAGTTTGAGAGATAAAGAAAATAGTGTTAGTCAAGACAACAATGTAAGATTTCAACGCCTTTACCTTTCATCGCTATCGTTACCCTATTTTCTCATTCAAGCCCAAAGTTATGTTCAAACAAACTCGTATATTTCACGCGTTTCCTTCCACTCTCTTCGAGTTCAGTAAAAGGCATCTTAGATAATATCCTGGGCTTGCATCCGGGTAGGAAACGCATGTCACGATATTGAAACAGATAATTAATTCACTGTTGCGTTGTTTCGTTGTTAAGAGCAGGTTCTAAAGTGGTCTTTATGAGGCTTTAAATGAAGTTCAGGGCGCGATAAATGTTAATGTTTATTTAAGATATACCTAGCTTTATGTAAGTGTTCGGAAACTTACATTGAAGTGTTTTTGCAAATTGTCTGTCAGTCATTGAAATCTAGGTAAAAAAACAGAGTTTTGTGGCGAAATATTTATGATTGTTTGTGTTTACGGTTTTATTCATGTTAGTAGGTGTACATATTTGTTCGGGATTACCTTTATGTTTTAATTGTTTTCAAAACATTTATAAGTTATAATTAAAAAGGAGTACTCTCATACATCTAGTAGTAGTCTACGTAACATGTACCTACCTGACGTTGATGATAAAATAATTTGTATCCCCATATCTCCCCATTGTAATCCCCTAACAAGCATTGTTATTTCTCACCCGGTGATATTTGAACAAAACGTGACTTCTAAGAGGTGTGCACTGGAGCAAGGAGTTTAAATCGCGAAGATACACAATTTTTCTACGTGAGCTTGAAAAATTACAGTGCAGTTAATGCTCCTGTGTGCAATAATTATAAATGCATTTACTTTCTTTCTTTTATTTTTTTTCTTTCATTTTTTATGACTATGCGGACGGTTTTTTGAATGCGGTATGAGCTCTTGCACAATTAAAAAAAATATATATTATTGTACTAATATTTATACATATTTTAGTGTTAGCATGCATATTGGAATTTATAATGAACGGAAGGTTGATGTTGTTAATAAATAATTTAACTGCATTTTATATAAATCTTAGGTATGTATTTATATTTTACAATTCAATTCAATTCAATTTATGGCGATTGATTATATGTTTAATTATCAAGCTGATGGTAATATTAAAAACAATAATTGCTTCATGTCAATGTGTAGGTATCAGATGGAAACCATGATATAAATAATAATACACGATTTGAAAAACATGTATCATAGGTCCAAATCCCACGTCAGTATCAAACAATCTTTGGTATAAAAATAATTACATCTTAATCCGATCAGTCACAGTGATTGACAAATATAAATATAATTTCACATTCTTCGCGTACATAATTGTTAATACCTGTTACTTAAATATTTCTGTTGGTAGTATCATGTTTGGAAATCAAGAGTTAAGTAACGAGACCTTGGCTTGCCAGGGAAAATACTCAAAACATAGTATCGTTTAGATCTTAGTTTAGGATAAAAGGTTTGCTAAGCTTGGTTTAGACAGTGACACAGTTCTAACAGACGACGATTTCTATGAATATACATGAACATAAACTAAGTTGACTTTAAAGCTACTTCTAAATTCGACATAAGGTCGCCTGTAGAGCAATGGACTGCTGATGATAGTTATTGAAGTCCACAAGATAACACTGAAGTAACTCTGTAACGAGTCTTCCATGTTTTTGTGTCTAGATTCCACATACTAATTCAAAGTTTTCTTTTTTTACACTTTAAAATGCTGATGACCTTTGTTTGTTTGTTTGGCATCTCGCAGGCCAACCTATTGGCTTGTCGTCTGCTTAAACGGACTTGCCTGTGGTTGCCCTAATAAATTAAGGCGTCCAGCCAGGACTTAAACTTAAATTCTAACTAAAAACTAAGCGACTACACGCTAAGGGCACCCCCGGTGGGGTACGAACCTCGGCTTAGGGCGTCGCTGGAAGAGGGCAGCAAATGACTAGCTGGATCAGGATTGATATTATTTTGGGACGAATTTAAAGCTACAGGCTCAGCGACGCGGGCTGGCTCGAGCAAGGGTCGGAAGGGGCGTGGATTTGGGAGTCGCGGCGGGCCTCGTCGGCGAGGTC